>CAXITT010000638.1:160414-269111 GCA_964033795.1 Lymnaea stagnalis | reverse complement strand
CTTTCATGCCCCTTTCATGTCCATTTCATGCCACTTTCCTGCCACTTTCATGGCACTTTCATGCCACTTTTATGCCACTTTCATGCCCCTTTCATGCCACTGACATTGCCACTTTCATGCCACTTTCATGCCACTTTCATGCCACGTTCATGCCACGTTCATGCCACTTTCATGCCAATTTCATGTTACTTTCATGCAACTTTCATGCCACTTTCATGCCACTTTCATGCCACTTTCAAGCCACTTTCATGTTACTTTCATGCCACTTTCATGCCCAACATGCCTGTCCCACCTTCCTATCCAACCTACCTGTCGCACCTACCTGTCCACATACCTGTCCCACATACCAGTCCCACCTACCTGTCCAACCTTCCTGTCCCACCTAATTGTCCCTCATATCTGTCCAACCTACTGGTCCAACCTACCTGTTCAACCTTCCTGTCCAACGTTGCTACATGCCCTACCTACCTGTCAAACATACCTGTCCCACATACCTGTCCCACCTACCTGTCCAATTTACCTGTACCACATACCTGTCGCACATACCTGTCAAACATACCTGCCTCACAACCCTAACTGTCCAACATGCCTGTCCCACCTACCTCTCCAACCTACCTGTCGCACCTACCTGTCAAACATACCTCTCCCACATACCTGTCCCACATACCTGTCCAACCTACCTGTCCAACTTACCTGTTCAACCTACCTGTCCAACCTACATGTCCCACCTACTTGTCAAACATATCTGTCCCACATACCTGTCCCACATACCTGTCCCCCCTAACTGTCAAACCTACCTTTCCCACCTACATGTCCAACCTTTCTGTCCAACCTACCCGTCCCATCTACATGTCAAACATACCTGTCCCACATACCTGTCCCACATACCTTTCCTTTTTACACCTTTCCCACATACTGTCCGAAATACCTGTGCTGTCTACCTGTCCTTCCTACCTGTCCTATCTACCTGTCCAACCTAAAAGTCCACCTACCTTTCCCACATACCTTTCCCATTTACCTATTCCACATACCTGTCCAACCTAACTGTGCAACATACCTGTCCCACCTATCTTTCCAACCTACCTGCCCCACCTAAATGTCTTACTTACCTGTCCAACCTACCTGTCCAACCTACATGCCCCAACTACCTGTCAAACATACCTGTCCAACCCACCTGAACCACCTAAATGTTTTACTTACCTGTTCAACCTACCTGTCCAACCTACCTGTCCAACATACATGTCCAACTTACCTGTCCAATCTACCTGTCCAACCTACCTGTCCAACTTACCTGTCAAACCTACCTGTCAAACATACCTGTCTCACATACCTGTCCCACCTAACTGTCCAACCTACTTTTGAAACCTACCTGTTCAACCTACCTGTCCTATTTACCTGTCAAACCTACCTGCCCAACGTAACTGTCCAACCGACCTGTCTAACCTACCTGTCCAACCTACCTGTCCAACCTACCTGTCAAACATACCTGTCCCATCTACCTGTCCAACCTACCTGTACAACCTACCTGTCCAACCTACCTGTCTAACTTACCTGTCCCAACTAAATGTCAAACATACCTGTCCCACTTACCTGTCCCACCTACCTGTCAACCCTAACTGTCCAACATAACTGCCCCACCTACCTGTCTAACCTACCTGTCCCACCTGCCTGTCAAACATACCTGTCCCACATACCTGTCCCACATTCCGGCCCCACCTACCTGTCCCACCTAATTGCCTTTCCTACCTGTCTTACTTACCGGTCCCACATACATCTCCCACCTACATGTCCCACCTACCCGTCCCACCTATCCGTCCCACATACCTGCCCCACCTAACTGTCAAACCTACCTATCCCACCTACCTGTCAAACATACCTGTCCCACATACCGGCCCCACCAACCTGGCCTACTTAACCGCCTTTCCTACCAGTCGCACTTACCGGTCACACATACCTCTCCCACCTACCTGTCCCACCTACCCTTCATACATACCTGCCCAACCTACCTGTCCCACCTACCTGTCAACCTTAACTGTCCAACATGCCTGTCCCACCTACCTGTCAAACCTACCTGTCCCACCTACCTGTCCAACCTACCTGTCCCACCTAACTGTCCAACCTACCTGTCCAACCTACCTGTCGAGCCTACATGTCCCACCTACCTGTCAAACATACCTGTCCCACATACCGGCACCACCTACCTGTCCCACCTAACTGCCCATCCTACCTGTCGCACTTACCGGTCCCAAATACCTCTCCAACCTACCTGCCCCACCTACCCGTCCCACCTAACTGTCCAACCTACCTGTCCAACCTACCTGTCCAACCTACCTGTCCCACCTACCTGTCAAACATACCTTTCCCACATACCTGTCCCACATACCTGTCGCACATACCTGTCCCACATACCGTCACCACCTACCTGTCCCACCTAACTGTCTAACTTCCCTGCCCCACCTAAATGTCCCACCTACCTGTCTTACCTACCTGTCAACCCTAACCGTCCAACATAACTGTCCCACCTACCTGTCCAACCTACCTGTCCCACCTACCTGTCAAACATACCTGTCCCACATACCTGTCCCACATATCGGCCCAACCTACCTGTCCCACCTAACTGCCTTTCCTACCTGTCGAACTTTCCAGTCCCACATACCTCTCCCACCTACCTGTCCCACCTACCCGTCCCACATACCTTCCAAACCTACCTGTCCCACCTACCTGTCAACCATAACTGTCCAACATGCCTGTCCCACCTACCTGTCCAACGTACCTGTCGCACCTACCTGTCAAACATACCTGTCCCACATACCTCTCCCACATACCTGTCCCACATACCTGTCCAACATACCTGTCCCACCAACTGTCCAACCTACCTGTCCAACCTAACTGTCCCACTTGCCTGTCCAACCTACCTGTTCAACCTACCTTTCAAACATACATGTCCCACCTACCTGTCCAACCTATCTGTACCACGAACCTTTAAAACATACCTGTCCCAACTACATGTCAAACATACCTGTCCCACATACCTGTCCCACCTCCCTGTCCCACCTCCCTGCCCCACCTACCTGTCCCACCTACCTGTCAACCCTAACTGTCCAACATACCTGTCCCACCTACCTGTCCCACCTACCTGTCAAACATACCTGTCCCACATACCTGTCCCACATACCAGCCCCACCAACCTGTCCCACCTAACTGCCTTCCCTACCTGTCACACTTACCGGTCCCACATACCTCTCCCACCTCTCTGTCCCACCTACCCTTCCCACATACCTGCCCCACTTTCCTGTCCCACCTACCTGTCAACCCAAACTGTCCAACATGCCTGTCCCACCTACCTGTCAAACATACCGGTCGCACCTACCTGTCAAAGATACCTGTCCCACATACCTGTCCCACCTACCTGTCCAACCTACCTGTCCAATCTACCTGTCCAACCTACATGTCCCACCTACCTGTCAAACATACCTGTTCCACATACCTGTCCCACATACATGTCGCACATACCTGTCAAACATACCTGTCCCACATACCTGTCCCAACTACCGGCACCACCTACCTGTCCCACCTAACTGCCCATCCTACCTGTCGCACTTATCGGTCCCACATACCTCTCCAACCTACCGGCCCCACCTACCCGCCCCACCTAACTGTCCCATCTACCTGTCCAACCTACCTGTCGAACCTACATATCCCACCTACCTGTCAAACATACCTGTCCCACATACCTGTCCCACATACCTGTCGCACATACCTGTCCCACATACCTGTCCCACATACCGGCACCACCTACCTGTAGCACCTAACTGCCCTTCGTACCTGTCGCACTTACTGGTCCCACATACCTCTCAAACCAACCTGTCCCACCTACCCGTCCAACATACCTGCCCCACCTACCTGTCCCATCTACCTGTCAACCCTAACTGTCCAACATGCCTGTCCCACCTACCTGTCAAACCTACATGTCCCACCTAACTTTCCCACCAATTTGTCCAACCTACCTGTCCAACCTACCCATCCCTCCTACCTGTCAAACATACCTGACACACATACCTGTCCCACATACCTGTCCCACTTACCTGTTCCACATACTGTCCCACATACCTGTGCTGTCTACCTGTCCCTCCTACCTTTCCCATCTACCTGTCCCACCTAACAGTCCACCTACCTGTCCCACAAACCTGTCTCATTTACCTATTCCACATACCTGTCCAACCTACCTGTCCAACCTACCTGTCCCACCCAACTGTCCAACCTACCTGTACCACCTACCTGTCAAACGTACCTGTCAAACATACCTGTTGCACATACCTGTCCCACATACCAGTACAACCTACCTATCCAACCTACCTGTTCAATCTACCTGTCCAACATACATATCCCACCTACCTGTCAAACATACCTGTCCCACATACCTTTCCCACCTACCTGTCCAACCTATCTGTACCATGAACCTTTAAAACATACCTGTCCCACCTACATGTCAAACATACCTGTCCCACATACCTGTCCCACCTCCCTGTCCCACCGACCTGTCCCACCTACCTGTCAACCCTAACTGTCAAAAATACCTGTTCCACCTACCTATCCCACCTACCTGTCCAACGAACCTGTACCACCTACCTGTCACACATACCTGTCCAACATACATGTGTTGTCTACCTGTCCCTCCTACTTGTCCCATCTACCTGTCCCGACTAAATGTCCACCTACATGTCCCACCTACCTGTCCCACTTACCTGTCCCACTACCTGTCCAAACTACCAGTCCCACCTAACTGTCCCACCTACTTGTCCAACCTACCTGTCCAACATAACTGTCCCACATACCAGTCCAATACACATGTCCAACATACCTGTCCCAACTACCTGTCCGACCTACCTGTCAAGCCTAACTGTCCCACCTACCTGTCCAACCTACCTGTCCAACCAACTTGTCCATCCTACCTGTCCAAACTACCTGTCCAAGCTACCTGCCAAACCTTCCTGTCCCACCTACCTGTCAAAAATACCTGCCCCACCTACCTTTCTCACATACCTGCCCCAAATACCTATGCTGTCTACATGGCACTCCTACCTGTCCCATCTACCTGTCCCACATAACTGTCCACCTACCTGTCCCACCTACCTTTCCCATTTACCTGTTCCACCTACCTGTCCAACCTAACTGTCCAACATACCTGTCCCACTTACCTGTCCAACCTACTTGTCCCACATACATGCCCCACATACCTGCCCCACATACCTGTCCCATATACCTTTCCCATCTACCTGTCCCACGTAACTGTCCCTCCTACTTGTCCAACCTACCTGTCCCACATACATGTCCCACATACCTGTCCAATCCATCTGTCCAACATCCGTGTCCCACCTACCTGTCCAACCTACATGTCCAACATACCTGCCCCACCTACCTGTCCCACCTAATTGTCAAACATACCTGTCCCACATACCTGTACCACATACCTGTCCAATCTACCTGTCCAACATACCCGTCCCACATAACTGTCGATCCTATCTATCCAAACTACCTTTCCAACCTACCTGTCTCAACTACCTGTCAAACATACCTATCCCACATACCTGACCAACATACCTGCCCCACCTACGTGTCCCACCTACCTGTCCAACCTATTTTTCCCACAAACCTGTCCATCCTACCTGTCCAACCTATCTGTCCAAGCTACCTGTCAAACCTACCTGTCCCACCTACCTGTCAAACATACCTGTCCCCCCTACCTGGCCCTCCTACCTGTCCCATCTACCTGTCACACAAAACTATCCACCTACCTGTCCCACCTACCTTTCCCATTTACCTGTTCCACCTACCTGTCCAACATAACTGTCCACCTACCTGTCCCACCTACCTGTCCCACTTACCTGTTCCACCTACCTGTCCAACCTACCCGTCCCACCTAACTGTCCCACCTACTTGTCCAACCTACCTGTCCCACATACATGCCCCACATACCAGTCCAATACACATGTCCAACATACCTGTCGCAACTACCTGTCCAACCTACCTGTCAACCTAACTGTCCCACCTACCTGTCCCACCTACCTGTCAAACATACCTGTCCCACCTACCTGTCCCACCTACCTGTCCCACATACCTACCCCAAATACCTGTGCTGTCTACCTGACCCTCCTACCTGTCCCATCTACCTGTCACACATAACTGTTCACCTACCTGTCCCACCTACCTTTCCCATTTACCTGTTCCACCTACCTGTCCAACCTAACTGCTTAACATACCTGTCCCACTTACCTGTCCAACCTACCTGTCCCACATACATGCCCCACAAACCTGTCCCATATACCTGTCCCACCTACCTGTCCAACCTAACTGTCCAACCTACTTGTCTCACCTACCTGTCCCACCTACCTGTAAAACATACCTGTCCCACATACCTGTCCCACATACCTGTCCCACATACTTGTCCCACCTACCTGTCCAACATACCTGCCCCAACTTACTGCCCCACATTCCTGCCCCCATACATGTCCCATCTATCTGTCCCACCTACCTGTCCCACATACCTGTGCTGTCTACCTGTCCCTCCTACCTGTCCCATCTACCTGTCCCACCTAAAAGTCCACCTACCTGTCACACCTACCTGTCCCATTTACCTGTTCCACCTACTTGTTCAACCTAACTGTGAGACATACCTGTCTCACCTTCCTGTACAACCTACCTGTCCCACCTAACTGTCCCAACTACCTGTCAAACATACATGTCCCACATACCTGTCCCACATACCAGTCCCACATACCTGTCCCATCTACCTGACCCACCTACTTGTCCAACCTACCTGTCCCACTTACATGTCACAAATACCTGTCAAATATACCTGTCCAACATATATGTCCGACCTACCTGACCAACCTACATATCCCACCTAACTATCCCACCTACCTGTCGAACCTACCTGTTAAACCAACATGTCCAAACTACCTGTACCACCTACCTGTCAAAAATACCTGTCCCACATACCTGTCCCACCTACCTGTCCGACGAACCTGTACCACCTACCTGACACACATACCTGTCCAACATACATGTGTTGTCTACCTGTCCATCCTACTTGTCCCATCTACCTGTCCCGACTAACTGTCAGCCTACCTGTCCCACCTACCTGTCACACTTACCTGTCCCAGCTACCTGTCCAACCTACCAGTCCCACCTAACTGTCCCACCTACTTGTCCAACCTACTTGTCCAACCTACCTGTCCCACATAACTGTCCCACATACCAGTCCAATACACATGTCCAACATACCTGTCCCAACTACCTGTCCGACCTACCTGTCAAGCCTAACTGTCCCATCTACCTGTCCAACCTACCTGTCCAACCAACTTGCCCATCCTACCTGTCCAACCTACCTGTCCAAGCTACCTTTCAAACGTACCTGCCCCACCTACCTGTCAAACATACCTGTCCCACCTACCTGTCCCACATACCTGCCCCAAATACCTATGCTGTCTACCTGGCCCTCCTACCTGTCCCATCTACCTGCCCCACATAACTGTCCACCTACCTGTCCCACGTACCTTTCCCATTTACCTGTTCCACCTACCTGTCCAACCTAACTGTCCAACATACCTGCCCCACTTACCTGTCCGAACTACTTGTCCCACATACATACCGCACATATCTGTCCCATATACCTTTCCCATCTACCTGTCCCGCCTAACTGTCCCACCTACTTGTCCAGCCTACCTGTCCCACATACCTGCCCCAAATACCTGTGCTGTCTACCTGGCCCTCCTACCTGTCTTATCTACCTGTCCAACATAACTGTCCACCTACCTGTCCCACCTACCTTTCCCATTTACCTGTTCCACCTACCTGTCCAACCTAACTGTCCAACATACCTGTCCCATTTACCTTCCAACCTAATTGTCCCACATACATGCCCCACATACCTGCCCCATATACCTTTCCCATCTACCTGTCCCACGTAACTGTCCCACCTACTTGTCCAACCTACCTGTCCCACATACATGTCCCACATACCTGTCCAATCCATCTGTCCAAAATACATGTCCCACCTACCTGTCCAACCTACCTGTCCAACATACCTGCCCCACCTACCTGTCCCACCTACCTGGCAAACATACCTGTGCCACATACCTGTACCACATACCTGTCAAATCTACCTAACCAACATACCTGTCCCACCTAACTGTCGAACCTATCTGTCAAAACTACCTTTCCAACCTACCCGCCCCACCTACCTGTCAAACATACCTATCCCACATACCTGCCCCACCTACCTGTCCCACCTACGTGTCCCACCTACCTGTCCCACCAACCTGTCCATCCTACCTGTCCAACCTATCTGTCCAAGCTACCTGTCAAACCTACCTGTCCCACCTACCTGTCAAACATACCTGTCAACACTAAATGGCCCTCCTACCTGTCCCATCTACCTGTCACACATAACTGTCCACCTACCTGTCCCACCTACCTTTCCCATTTACCTGTTCCACCTACCTGTCCAACCTAACTGTCCACCTACCTGTCCCACCTACCTGTCCCACTTACCTGTCCCACCTACCTGTCCAATCTACCAGTCCCACCTAACTGTCCCACCTACTTGTCCAACCTACCTGTCCCACATACATGTCCCACATACCAGTCCAATACACATGTCCAACATACCTGTCCCAACTACCTGTCCAACCTACCTGTCAAACCTTTTTGTCCCACCTACCTGTCCAACCTACCTGTCCAACCAACTTGTCCATCCTACCTGTCCAACATACCTGTCAAAGCTACCTGTTAAAACTACGTGTCCCACCTATCTGTCAAACATACCTGTCCCACCTACCTGTCCCACATACCTGCCCCAAATACCTGTGCTGTCTACCTGGCCCTCCTACCTGTCCCATCTACCTGTCCCACATAACTTTCCACCTACCTGTCCAACCTAACTGTCCAAAATACCTGTCACACTTACCTGTCAAACCTACTTGTCCCACATACACGCCCCACATACTTGTCCAATATACTTTTCCCATCTACCTGTCCCACCTAACTGTCCCACCTACTTGTCCAACCTACCTTACCCACCTACCTGTCCCATATACCTGTCCAACCTACCTGTCTAACCTAACTGTCCTACCTACAAGTTACACTTACCTGTCCAACCTACCTGAATCACCTACATGTCCCACCTACCTGAGCCAGCTTGCTGTCCCCTCTGCCAGTCCTACTTAACTGTCCCAACTACCTCTCCCACCTACCTGTCAAACCTACCTCTCCCACATACATGTCCCACCTACCTGTCCAACCTACCTGTCCCACATACATGCCCCACCTACCTGTCAAACCTACCTGTCCCACCTAACAGTCTCACCTATTTGTCCTACCTACCTGTCCAACCTACCTTTCCAACCTACCTGTCAAACCTGCTTCTCCAACCTACCTATCCAACGTACCTATCCAACCTACCTGTCCAACCTACCTGTCCAACATATCTGTCCAACAAACCTGCCCCACATACATGTGTCATCAACCTGTCCCATCTAACTGTCCCACGTACCTGTCCTACCTACCTGCCCCACATACATGCCCCACCTACCTGTCAAACCTACCTGTTCCACCTAACAGTCCCAACTATTTGTCCTACCTACTGCTGCAACCTACCTGTCCAACCTACCTGTCCAACCTACCTGTCCAAACTACTTGTCCCAAATACATGTCCCACCTACCTGTAAAACCTACCAGTCTCACCTAACAGTCCCACCTATTTGTCCTACCTACCTGTCCAATCTACCTATCCAACCTACCTGTCCAACCTACCTGTCCAACATACCTGTCCAACCTACCTGTCCAAAATACCTGCCACACAGACATGTGCCATCGACCTGTCCCATCTAACTGTCCCACGTACCTGTCCAACCTACCTGCCCCACATACATGTTTCCCCTACATGTCCAACCAATCTGTCCCACTTACCTGTTTGTCACGTGAGAAGAATGATTGGTTAGAAGAGATCACGTGATAGAAGGACAAGAGAGACGTTATATAGGTACGAGCAAGAAAAGATGGCTGCAAAGTATTTTCATTGACATGTTTCTTCTGTAAAAACAGTAGATATGTTCAGCAGCTGTAATAAAATCTTTGTGTTTACCAAGGACTTCCATGTTATGTATGTGTTGAAGAGATAGTTGTAAATTAACGCCTACAAGTTAAGTCCAACCTACCTGTCCCACTTACCGGTCCCACATACATGTCATACTTACTTGTCAACCTGCTTGTCTTACCTACCTGTCCCAAATACCTGTCCCACATACCTGCCCCATCAACATGTCCCATATAACTGTCCCACATACCTGTCCCACCTGCGTGTCCAACATACCAGTCACACATAAATGTCCCTCCTACTTGTCCCACCTACCTGTCCCACCAAACTGTCCAACCTAACCGTCCAACATACCTGTCCCACCTACCTGACCCACCTACCTCTCCCACGTACCTCTCCCACTTACCTGTGCCGTCAACCTGTCCCACATACCTGTCCCACCTACCCGTCCCACCTACCTTTCCAAACTACGTGTCCAGCATACCTATCCCACCTACCTGTCCCAAATACCTGTGCCGTCTACCTGTCCAAACTACCTGTCCAACCTACCTGAACAACCTACCTGTCCAACATACCTGAACAACCTACCTGTCCAATATACCTGTCCAATCTACCTGTCCAACCCACCTGCCCCACCTAACTGCCCCACCTATTTGTCCTACCTACCTGTCCAAACTAACTGTCCAACATACCTGTCCCACCTAACTGTCATACATACCTGTCCCACATACCTGTCCCATCTACCAGACCCATTTAACTGTCCTACCTACCTGTCCAACTTGCCTGACCAACATAAATGTCCCACATAACTGTCCAATACACCTGTCCCACCTACAAGTCCCAGCAAGCTGTCCCATGCACATGTCCCATCAAACTGCCCCGACTTACTGTCCCACCTACCTGTCCCATCTACCTGTCACAACCTACCTGAACCATTTACATGTCTAAACTACATTTCCCAAAAAATGGCCCACCTACCTGTGCAAACTACCTGTCCCACCTAACTGTCCCACCTACCTGTCCAAAATACCTATCCACATACATGTCCCACCTACCTGTCCAACCTACATGCCCCACATACATGCCCCACCTACCTGTTTAACCTAACTGTCCCACCTACCTGTTTCAGCTACCTGTTCGATCTACCTATGCAAACTAACTGTCCCACCTACCTTTCCCACATACTTGTCCAACATTCCTGTCCCATCTACCTTTCCCACCTAAATTCCCACCTTCCTGTAAAACCTACCTGCCCCACATAATGACCCACCTACCTGTCCAACCTACCTGCCCCACCTACCTGCCCCATCTACCTGTCCCATCTAACTGTCCCACCTAAATGTCCCAACTACCTGTCCCACCTACCTGTCCCATCTACCTTTCCCACCTAACTGCACCACTTACCTGAACCACTTACCTGTCCAAACTACATTTAACACAAAAATAGCCCACCTACCTATCCAACCTACCTATCCCATATACATATCCCACCTACCTGTCCAAACTAACTGTCCTGTTTCAGCTACCTGTTCAATCTACCTCTGCAACCTACCTTTCCCATCTACCTGTCCCTCATACTTGTCCCACATTCCTGTCCCATTTACTTTTTCCACCTAAATTCAAAAATACCTGTCCAAACTACCTGTCCCACATACCTGTCACTCCTACCTGTCACATATACCTGTCCCACCTAACTGCCCCACCTATCTTTCCAACCTTTTTGTCAACCAACATACCTATCCAACATAACTCTCCTACCTACCTGTCCCACCTACCTGTCCAACCTACCTGTCCCACCTACCTGTCCCATCTACCTGCCCCATCTACCTGCCCCATCTACCTGTCCCATCTACCTGTCCCATCTACCTGTACCACCAAACTGCCCCAACTACCTGTCCCACCTACCTGTCCTATCTACCTGTCCCACTTAACAGCATCACCTACCAGAACCACTTACCTGTCCAAACTACATTTCCCACAAAAATCGCCCACCTACCTGTCCAACCTAACTGGCTCACCTACCTGTTTCAGCTAACTGTCCGATCTACCTCTGCAACCTACCTTTCCCACCTACCTAACCCACATACTTGTCCCACACTCCTGTCCCATCTACCTTTCCCACCTAACTTCACACCTACCTCTAAAACCTACCTGTCCCACATAATGTCCCAACTACATGTCCAAACTACCTATCCCACCTAACTGTCCAATCTACCTGTCCCACCTAACTGCCCCACCTACCTGTCACTCCTACCTGTCCCATATATCTGTCCCACCTAACTGCCCCACCTACATTTCCAACCTACTTTTTAAAAAACATACCTGTCCAACATAACTCTACTACCTATCTGTCCCACCTACCTGTCCCATAAAAATGTCCCACCTACCTGTCCTACCTGCCTGTCCTACCTGCCTGTCCTACCTGCCTGGCCCAGCTACCTGTCCCACATACATGTCCCACCTACCTGTCCTATATGCCTGTCCTACCAGCCTGTCCATGCTACCTGTCTCACATATATGTCCCACCTACCTGTCCACCCTACCTGTCCCACAAACCTTCCCCAAATACCTGTCCTAGCTACTATTCCTACCTACATATCCCACATACCTGTCCCACCTACCTGCCCCATCTATCTGTCCAACCTAACTGTACAACCTACCTGTCCCCTCTCTCTGTCCATTCTACCTGTCCCACATACATGTCCCACCTATCTGACCCACGTACCTGTCCAACATACATGTCCAACTTACCTGTCCAACATACCTTTCCCACGTACCTGTCCCACATACCTGTCCCACCTACCTTCCCCACATACCTGTCCCACCTACCTGCCCCACCTACATGACCCATATACATGTCACACATACCTGTGCTGTCTACCTGCCACACCTACCTGTCCCACCTACCTGTCCCACATAACTGTCCCAACTACTTGTTCTACCTACCTGACAAACCTAATGGTCCCACATACATGTCACACCTACCTGTCACACTCATATATCCCACAAACCTAACATACATAGCTGTCACACCTAACGGGCCCACCTACCTGTCCCACCTAACTGCCCCACCTACCTGTACCACCTTACTGTCCAATCTACCTGCCCCGACTAACTGTCCCATCTATCTATCCGACCTACCTGACCCACATACATGTCACAACTTCCTGTCCAATCTACCTGTCCAACATACCTGTCTACGTACCTGTCGCACCTACCTGTCCAACGTACCTGTCCCACATACCTGTGTCATATACCGTCCAACCTAACTGTACACCTACCTCTCCCACCAACCTGTACTACCTACATGTCCCACCTACCTGCCCCGACTACCTGTTCAACTTACCTGTCCAAAATACCTGTCCTATCTACCTGTCCCACATACCTGTACCACGAACCTGTCCAACATACCTGTCCCACCTAACTGTTCCACCTACTTAATCTACCTACCTGTCCAACCTACCTGACCCACATACCTGTAACACCTACGTGTCCCACAAACCTGTCCCACAAACCTGTCCCACATACCTGTCCCACTTAACTGTCCAACCTACCAGTCCAAACTACCTGTCCCACCTACCTGTCCCACGTACCTGATCCACATAACTAACCCGTCTACCTGACCAAGCAAACTCTTCGATCTACCTGTCCCACCTAACTGTCCCACCTACCTTTTTAACCTAGCTGTCCGACCTACCTGTCCAACCTACTTGTCCATCCACCTAACTTTCCCACCTACCTGTCCCACATACTGGTCCAATCTACCTGTCCCAACTAACTGTTCCACCTACCTGTCAAACCTAAATGCCCCACCTACCTGTCCAAACGACGTGCCCCACATACATGTCCCACCTACCTGTCCAACATACCTGTCCCACTTTCCTGTCCCAACTACCTGCCCTACCTACCTGTCCCATCTACTTATCCCTCCTAACTGCCTTACCTACTTGAATCATTTACATGTCCAACCTACCTGTCCAACCTACCTGTAACACCTACCTATCCAACATACATGTCCCACATATCTGTCTCATTTACCTGTCCTATCTAACTGTCCCACCTACCTACCAAACCTACATGTCCCACATACATGTCCAACCTACCTGTTCCACATACTTGTCCCATCGACCTGTCCCACCTAACAGTCCCACCTACCTGTTCAACCTACTTGTCCCACATACATGTCCCACCTACCTGTCCAAATTAACTGCCCCACCAACTGTCCCAGCTACCTGTCCCACCTACCTGTCCTATCTACCTGTCCCATCTAACTGCCCCACCTACTTGTCCTACCTACCTGTCCAACCTATCTGTCCAACCTACCTGTCCAACATACCTGTCCAACATACCTTTCCCATCAACATGTCCAACCTAACTGTCCCACATACCTGTCCAACATACCTGTCCCAAATACATGTCCCACATACCTATCGAACCTACCTGTCCCAAATACATGTCCCACATACCGGTCCTAAATACCTGCCCCACCTACCTGTCCCAACTACCTGTCCCATCTACCTGTCCCACCAACTGCCCCAACTACCTGTCCAACCTACCTGTCCCATCTACCTGTCCAAACCTACCTGTCCAAAACACCTTCCCCAAATACCTGTCCTAGCTACCATTCCTACCTACCATTCCTACCTACCTGTCCCACCTACCTGCCCCACCTACCTGAACCACCTACCTGTCCCATCTATCTGTCCAACCTTATTGTCCAACCTACCTGTCCCACCTACCTGTCCATTCTACATGTCCTACATATATGAACCACCTATCTGTCCCACCTACCTGTCCCACATACCTGTCCAACTTACCTGTCCAAAATACCTGTCCCACCTACATGTCCCACATACCTGTCCCACCTACCTGTCCCACCTACCTGTCATACATACATGTCCCACATACATGTGCTGTCTTCGTGCCACACCTACCTCTCACAACTAACTGTCCACCTACCTGTCCCACCTAACTGTCCCATTTACCTGGTCCACCTACCTGCCCCAAATAACTGTCCCACCTACTTGTTCTACCTAACTGATAAACCTAAATGTCCCACATACATTTCACACCTACCTGTCTCACTTATCTGTCCCACAAACCTAACATACATAGCTGTCACACCTAACGGGCCCTCCTACCTGTCCCACCTAACTGTCCCACCTACCTGTACCACCTACCTGTCCGATCTACCTGCCCCACCTAACTATCCCATCTATCTGTCCGAACTACCTGACCAACATACATGTCACACCAACCAGTCCAACCTACCTGTCCAACCTACCTTTCCTACCTAACTGTCCCACATACACGTAAAAACCTACCTGCCCAACATACATGTTCCATCTACCTGTCCCAGCTACATGTCCCATCTTCCTGTCCCACATCACTGCCCCAACTACCTGTCCCCCCTTCCTTTCACATCTACCTGTATCACCTAACTGCCCCACCTAACCTTTCCCACATACCTGTCCCACATACCTGTCCTATCTACCTTTTACTATCAACCTGTCCCACCTACCTGACAACCATATCTTTTACACCTACCGGTCCCACTTAATTGTCCCAACTACCTGTCCAACCTACCTGACCCACCTAACTGTCCCACCTACTTGTTCTACCTACCTTTCAAACCTACCTGTCCCCCATACATGTCACACCAACCTGTTCCCACTTATCTGTCCCACAAACCTGTCCCATCCACCTGTCTAACCTACATCTCACATCTATCTGTCCAATCTACCTGTTTCAACTACATGTCCAAACAACTTGCCCCCACCTACCTGTCCACAGTACCTGTCCCACATAATGCCCTACCTACCTGTCCTACATACCTGACCCACATACCTGCCCCACCTACCTGTCCAAACTACTTGCCCCACCTATATGTCCCACTTACCTGTTCAACATACCTGTTCCACCTACCTTTTCCACGTACCTGTCGCACATACCGGTTCCAGCTACCTGTTCCACATACCTGTTCCACATACCAGACCCATCTACCTTTCCCACCTAATTGTCCTACCTTTCTGTTCAATCTAACCATACCACCTACATGTCCCAACTAACTGTCCAACCGAACTGCCCCACCTACCTATCCCACCTACCTGTCCAACCTATCTGTCCAACCTATCTGTCCAACCTACCTGCCCCACCTAAAGTCCAATCTACCTATCCCACCTAACTGCCAAACCTACCTTACCCACCAACCTGTCACACATACATGTCCGACCTACCTGTCCCACTTACCGGTCCCACATACCTGTCCCACATACCTGTCCAACCTACTTGTCCAACCTACCTGACCTACCTACCTGTCCTACCTACCTATCCAGCCTACCTGTCCCACCTAAAGTCCAATCTACCTATCCCACCTAACTGTCAAACCTACTTTCCCTACCTGTCAAACGTACATGTCCGACCTACCTGTCCCACTTACCGGTCCCACATACCTGTCCCACATACCTGTCCAACCTACTTTTCCAACCTACCTGTCCCAGCTACCTGTCCCACATACTTGTCCCACAAACCTGTACCACCTACCGGTTCCAAATACCTGTCCCACATGCCTGTCCCAGCTGTCTGTTCCACATACCTGTTACACATACAAGTCCAAATTTACCTTTCCTATTTACTGTCCTACCTACCTGATCCCATCTGCCCGTCCCACCTGCCTGTCCCTTCTACCTGTCCCACCGACCTGTCCAACCTACCTGTCTCATATACATGTCCCACATACCAGTCCCACTTATCTGTCACATATATCTGACCAACCTACCTTTCCCACGTACCTGTCTAACCTACCTGTTTAACCTACCTGTCCAACCTACCTGTCCAACCTACCTGCCTAACCTAACTGTCCCACATACCTGACCAACATACCTGTCCTACATACATGTCCATATCCCTGTCCTGCATACCTGTCCCACCTACCTGTCCCACCTACCTGTCCAACTTACCTATCCCATCTACCCGTTCAACCTACCTGTCAAACCTACCTGTCCCACTAACCTGTCACACATACCTTTTCCACATACCTGTCCAATCTATCTGTCCCACTTAATGTCCCAACCACCTGTCCCACAAACCTGTCCAACCTACCTGTCCCACCTACCTGTCCAAACTACCTGTCCATCTTGCTGTCACACCTCATTTCGCCACCTACCTTCCCCACATATCTGTCGATCATACATGTCCCACCAACCTCTCCCACTTACCGGTTCCACATACCTGTCCCTTCTACCTGTCTAACCTACCTGTCCCACGTACCTGTTCCACAATCCTGTCCTACATACATTTTCCACATACATGTCCCATCTACCTTTCCCAACTAACTTTCCCACCTAACTGTCACCATACCTGTCCCTATTACCTGACCCACCTACCTGTCCAAAATACCTGTCCAACTTACATGTGCCACCTACCTGCCCCACCTACCTGTCCAACCAACCTGTCCAACCTACCTGTCCCACATACATGTCCTAACTAGCTGACCCACCTACTTCTCCTAACTACCTGTCCAACCTAACTGTCCCACCTACCTGTCCCAGCTACCTCTTCCACATAACTGTCCCACATACCTGTCCGATCTACCTACCCAACCTAAATGTCCTACCTACATGCCCATCTACCTGTCCAATCTACCTGTCCAACCGACCTATCCCACCGATCTGTCCCACTTACCTGTCCAACCTACCTGTCCCATATACATGTCCCACATACCAGTCCCACTTTTCTGTCCCACATATCTGTCCTACATACCTTTTCTACTATCTGTCCCACCTGACTGTCCCACCTGACTGTCCCAACCACCTGTCCCACCTACCTATCCAAACTTCCTCTCCCACATACATGTCCCACATACCGGTCACATCTACCTGTCCCACATACCTGTCCAACCTAAATGTCCAATATTCATGTCCCACATCCCTGTCCTACATACATGTCCAAACAAACTGACCCACCTACTTCTCCTACCTACCTGTCCAACCTAACTGTCCCTCCTACCTGTCCAACATACCTGTCCCACCTACCTGTTCCACCTCACGGAAAAACCTACCTATCACCCTATATCTACCTTTCCAACCTACCTGTCACACCTACCTCCCACGTACCTGTATCATCTACCTGTCCCATCTACCTGTCCCATCTACCTGTCCCACTTATCTGTCCCTCCTACTTGTCCTACCTACTTTCCCTACCTAAATGTCCCACCTACAACGCCCACCTACCTGTCCAACCTACCTTTTCATTTTACCTGTCACACTTACCTGTCCCTCCCACCTGTCCCACCTACCTCTCCATTCTACCTGTCCCACCTAACAGTCCACCTACCTGTCCCCACTACTTGTCCCACCTACCTGACCAACTAACAGTCCCACCTCCCGTTCCCACCTACCTGTTTCACATACCAGTCCTACCTACCTGTCCAACATATCTGCCCCACCTACCTGTCCAACCTACCTATCCAACACACATGTCCAACATACCTGTGCTAGCTACCTTTCCTAGCTACCTTTCACAAATACCAGTCCCACATACCTGTCCCTTCTAGCTTTCCTACCCAAACGCCTCACTTACCTGTCCATCCTACCTGTCCTACCTACTTTACCTACTTTTTTCAATTTACATATCATACCTACCTGATCCTCCCACCTGTTCCACCTACCTGTTCAATCTACCGGTCCCACTTACCTGTCCCACCTACTTGTCCAACCTACCTGTCCCATCTAACTGCCCCACCTACATGTTAAAACTACCTGTCCCACCTACCTGTCCAAACTACATGTCCTACATATCTGTCCCACCTACCTGTCCCTCTTACCTGTCCAATGTACCTGTCATACCTCCCTGTCCAACATACATGTCCCACATACCAGTCCCACATACAACTCCCACATACCATTCCTAGCTACTTTTCCTACCTACCTGTCCCACATACCTGTCCAACCTACCTGTCCCACATATATGTCCCACCTACCTGTCCCTCTACATTTCCTATCTACCTGCACAACCTACCTGTCCAACCTACTTGTCAAACATAGCTGTCTCACATACCTGCTCCAAATACCTGTCCTACCTACTTTTAATACTAACCTGTTCCACATACCTGTCCAACCTACCTTTTGCACCTACCTGTCACCATTACCTGTCACACCTACCACTTCCTCCCAACTGTCCCAACTACCTTTCCAATCTACCGGTCCCAACTAACTTTCCACCCACCTGTTCTACCTATCTGTCCTACCAACCCCTCCAATCTACCTTTTTTTCACCGACCTGTCCCACATACCTGTCCAACCTACCTTTTGCACCTACCTGTCACCGTTACCGGTCACACCTATCTGTTCCTCCCAACTGTCCCAACTACCTTTCCAATCTACCGGTCCCAACTAACTGTCCACCCACCTGTTCTACCTATCTGTCCTACCAACCCCTCCAATCTACCTTTTTTCACTGACCTGTCCCACATACCTGTGCTACCTTCCTGTCTTAAATATATTTCCAACTAACCTGTCCCAAATTACCTGTCTTACTACCTGTCCTACCTACATGTCCTATCTACATGTCTTACCTACCTGTTCAACCTACATGTCCCCCTACCTGTCCTACCTACCTCAGTGCCCCACCTACATGTTCCAAATACCTGTCCTACCTACCTATTCAACCTAGCTGTCAAACCTACCTGTCCAGAATACATGTCCAATCTACCCGTCCCATCTACCTGTCCCACCTACCTGTCCCTCCTACCCGTCCTAACTACCTTTCCTACCTACCTATAAAACATACCTGTACAATCCACCTGTCCCACCTAACTTTTCCACCTACCTGTCACACCTACCTGTCCCATACACCTGTCCTATCTACCCGTCCTATCTACCTGTCACACCTTCCTGTCCCTCCCACCAGTAGCACCTACTTTTCCAACCTATCTGTCATACCTACAAGTCCAAACTACCTGCCCAATCTACCTGTCCTACCTACCTGTCCCAGCCACCTGTCCCAGCCACCTGTCCCATCTACATTTCCAATCTTCCTGTCCCACCTAACTGTCCCACCAACCTGTCCTACTTACCTGTCCTACCTACCTGTCCCATATACCTGTCCAACCCACCTGTCCCACCTACCTTTTCCACCTACCTGTTCCCCCTAACTGCCCCACCTATCTGTCCAACATACCTGTCCTATCTAACTGTCCTACATACCTGCCCTACCTACCTGTCCTACCTACCTGTCCTTCCAAACTATTCTACCTACCTGTCATACTACCTGTCCTACCTACATGTCCTATTACCTGTCCTACCTACCTTTCCAACCTATCTGTACTACCTACCTGTCCCCCCTACCTGTCCTACCTACCTAAGTGCCCCACCTACATGTCCAAAATACCTGTCCCAAATACATGTCTTACCTACCTCTCAAACTACCTGTCACACCTACCTGTCCTACCTACCTGACCCACCTACCTGTCACACATATCTCTCCTATTTACCCTTCCTAACTACCTGTCCCACCTACCTGTCCTTCCTACCAGTCCTACCTACCTTTCCTACCTACCTGTCCCACCTAACTGCCCCACCTACCTGTCCAACCTACCTGTCCCACCTACCTGAACCATCTAGCTGTCCCCCCTACCTTTCCCACCTACCTGTCCTACCTACATGTAATACCTGTCCTGCAACCTTTCGGAAATTTTTGTATTTTTTTGTAAATATTTTTACATTTTTGAACTTTATGTAAAGTTTTGTATTTCTTTGTAAAAATTTTTAATTTTTAATTTTTAATTTTAATTTTGTAATTTTTAGTAAAGGTTTGTCAAATAATGTAAACTTTTGTCAAGTTTTGTAAATTTTTAAAAAACTTTTATAATTTTCTGTAAATATTTGTAAATTTTTGTAAAATTTTAAAAACTTGTTTATATTTACAAAAAGTTACAAATATTTACATAAATTTACAAAAATGTACAAAAGTTTACACGAATTTAAACAAATGTATGTAAATTTACAAAAAAAAATTAAAAATTCAAAAATTTATACAATTGTACAATTTTTTAAAAAATGTACATCAATTTACACAATTTTACGAAAATTCACAAAAATTTACAAAAATGTATACAATTTTACACAAATTTACAAAAGTAACAAAATGGTATACATTTTTTAAAGATGATGATGATGGTGGTGGAGGTTGTGGATGTCGTGGGGGTGATGATGTTGGTGCTTGTTGTGATGATAATGTTGATGATGATGATGATCATCGTGATGATTATGATGGTTGTGATGATGGCGGGTGGTAGTGATTATGGTAGTGGTGAAGATGGTCGTGGAAGTGATGATGATGATGATGGTGTGATTGTGATGATGGTGATGGTGATGACGATGGTGGTGATGATGGTGATTATAATGACGATGATGTTGATGATGATGGTGATGATGATGATGATGATGATAATGATGATCATGATGATGATTGTGATGATTGTGGTGGTGGTGGTGATGATGATGGTGGTGGTGATGGCAGTGATGGTGGTGATGGTGATGATCATGATGATCATGATGATGATGATGATGATTATGCTGAGGAATATGATGATGTGATGATTGTGGTGGTGATGGTGGTAATCATGCTGATGATGGTAGAGATGATGTTGGGTAGGTGGTGGTAATGATGGTGATGGTGGTGATGGTGGTGGTGGTTGTGGTGATGATGATGAAGGTCATGATGGTGGTGATTGTGATGATGATGATGGTGATGATGATGATGCTGATGATGATGAAGATGGTGATGATGATGATGATCATGATGATCATGATGATGATGGTAATTATTGTGGTAGTGGTGGTGATGATGATGGTGGTGGTGGTGATGGCAGTGATGGTGGTGATGCTGGTGATGGTAGTGATGGTGATGGTGGTGATGGTGGTGGTGGTTGTGGTGATGATGATGAAGGTCATGATGGTGGTGATTGTGATGATGATGATGGTGATGATGATGATGATGATGGTGATGATGATGAAGATGGTGATGATGATGATGATCATGATGATCATGATGATGATGGTAACTATTGTGGTAGTGGTGGTGATGATGATGGTGGTGGTGGTGATGGCAGTGATGGTGGTGATGCTGGTGATGGTAGTGATGGTGATGATGATGATTGTGGTGGTGGGGGTGGTGATGATGATGATGGTGGTGATGGTGATGTTGATTATGAAGATGATGGTGATGATGGTGGTGATGGTAGAGATGATTATGGTGTTGGTGATGGTAATTATGATGATTGTGGTGATGGTGGTGGTGGTTGTGGTGATGATGGTGAAGGTCGTGATGGTGGTGTTTGTGATGATGATGATCATGATGATGATGGTGATGATTGTGGTGGTGGGGGTAGTGATGATGATGATGGTGGTGATGGTGATGTTGATGATGATGGTGGTGATGGTGATGGTGGTAATGTTGAGATTGATGTTTGTGCTGCTGATGATGTTAATTGTGATGTTGGTGATGATTATGTTGGTAATTGTGATTTTGGTGATGATTATTGTGATTATGATGATGATGATGATGATGAAGATTATGTGGAATGATGATGTGGTTATGAGGGTGGTGACGTTGGTGGTGATGATGGTGGTTGTGGTGATGATGGTGATGGTAGTGATAGTTATTGTGGTTATAATAAATTGTGATGATGATTATGAGGATGATGATGATGGTGGTGAAGGTGATAATGGTGATGGTGATGGTGGTGATGCTGATGGTGGTAATGGTGATGGTGGTAATGGTGATGTTGGTGATTATGATGACGATGATGATGATGATTATAATGATGATGATGATGTGATGATGATGGTGGTGGTGATGGTTGTGGTGACGGTTGTGATGATGATGGTGATGATGATGATGATGATGATGGTAGTGGTGGTGATGATGATGACGATGATGATGATGGGGGTGGTGTTGGTGATGATTGTGGTGATGATGATGGTGATGTTTATAATGAGGATGATGAGTCAGACAGGGATTATACAGGGGCTAGAAAAAGAATAGAGTTAGGCTAAACAATCGATTCTCAACCCCTCGGTAGCGACCCTTTTTGGGATCGTGGAACCACTTTGTAATGGTCAGGTATGTAATGGGATTAATGTTAGTCGGGATAGACTTGTCAAGACAGAGGCTAGACATGGCTACACAGAGGCTAGAAAGGGGTTAGACAGAGGCTAGCCAGTGATTGCCAGTTGCTAGACTGGGGTTAGACAGGCTAGACATGCTAGATTAAGGCTAGAGAGAGGCTAGACATAGGCTAGACACATTATAGTTTAAGGCTAGACATAGGTAGACAGTTTAGTAGAGGCCAGACTTAGATTAGACACAGTCTATAAGGCTAGAATGAGTCTATAAAAACTAGAAAGGGGATAGAAAGGCTAGACGTAAGCTACTAGACGCAGGCTAGGCAGAGAATATGCAGGGCTAGACAAAGCTAGACAGAACAAAGAAAGGGGCTAGACCGAGGCTAGAAAGAGGATAGAAAGAGGCTTAAGCAATACAAATGCCAGACAAATGCTTGACAGGACTAGAAGTGGGCTAGGCAGAGTTTAAGACTAGACAGGACTAAACAAAGGCTAGACAGGGGCTAGACAGGCTAGTCAGATGCTAGACATGCTAGACATGGGCTAAAATTGGTCTAGCCAAGGCTAGACATTGCTAGACAGAGTCCAGAGAAAGGTTATATGGAGGAAATGCTTAGGATATGTAGAGACTAGACACGGCTAGAAAGAAGCTAGATTAAGGCTCGACAAAGGCTAGACTTAGACTAGACAGAGGCTAGATTTTGCCTAGAGAAATTCTAGACAGATGCTTGCCTTTGGCTAAACAGGGGCTAGAAATCGCATGACAGTTGCCAAACAAAGTCTAGACAGTCTAGACAAGGCTAAACAGAGCATAGACAGAGGCTAGTCTTGGGCTAGACAGGATAGACATAAGATCGATAGAGGCTAGATTAAGGATAGATAATCTAGACAGAGGCTAGAGAGATGCTAGACTTTGGCTAGACAGAGGCTAAACATTGCTAGTCAAACGCTAGACCGAGACTAAACTTAAGCTAAACAGTGGCTAGACGAGGACTAGACAGTGGCTAGAAAGTGGTTAGATTAATGCTATTCAGAGGCTAGACTTAGGCTTCACAAAGGCTGGACAGACGCTTGACTTAGGCCAAATTAAGTCCATACAGAGTCCAAACGTAGGCTAGACTTATGCTAGACTAAACTAGACCGAGTCTAGACCTCGACTAGATAGGCTAGATAGTTGCTAGACTTTCGCGTGTCATGATTATCTTAATTTTCTAGCGTACCATATTATTTAAATCAGTTTTAACAGTATTTCATATTATAGAGTCTTTTTTTTCTTGGTTATCTGGTCTCTTTTTGCTTATCTCGTTATGTTTGTTTGGAATACCTTGCCTGCTTTTTTCTGGATTTTAATGTTTTGGATTATTTGTGTGGGTTTGATTCTCTTGTTTGCTTCATTTGGTTTACTCATCTGGGTTATATTGTCTGGGTTTGCTTGTCTGTGTTTTTTTTGTGTTTGTGTTTGCTTGTAAGGATTTTCTTGTTAGCGTTTGCTTTCTGGGTTTGTTTCTTTGGGTTTTCTTTACTGTGTTTGCTTGTTTTGGTTTGTTTGTCTGGATTTGTTTGAATGGATTTTACTTGCTATGTTGGGATTGATAGTTTTTCTTTATTGACTGGATTTGCTGGTCTCGATTTGGTTTTCTGTATTTGTTTGTCTGTTTTTTCTTGTCTGTGTTTACTTTTCTGGGCTTTCTTGTCTAGGTTGTGTGTCTGAATTTGCATATCTAGAATACTTTGTCTTGGAGTGCCTCTTCAGTTTGTTCTTTGGGTTTATTTTTTGACTGGATTTGCGTGTCTGTGATTACTAGTTTTTGTTTGATATTTTTTGTTTGCTTGTCTGAATTTGCTTGCCTTTTTTAAATGTGTTTGTTTTGTCTATGATCTCTGCTGTTTTTTTACTGTCTGCGTTTTTTTTTTAGGAATTACTTGTCCGTTTGTTCTTGTCTTGGATTGCCTGTCTGAATTTGCTTGAGTGCGTTTCGTTTTGTTGGTTCGTCTACATTCTTTCTATTTAACATCTAGCCTCTGTCTAGCACCTGTTTCGCCTCAGTCTAGCCTCTGTCTAGCCTGTCTAGACTCTTTCTTGCCTGTCTAGCCTCTGTCTAGCCTGTGTAGCCTCTGTCTAGCCTGTCTAGCCTCTGTCTAGCCTAAGACTAGCCTATTGTAGACCTATCTAGACTGTCTAGACCGTCTAGCCTCTGTCAAACTTCTGGCTAACCCCTATCTAGCTGCTATCTAGCCTCTGTCTGGCCTCTGTCTTACAATGTCTAGCCGCTATCAAGACTTTGACTAGCCTCTGTTTAGCCTTAAACTAGCCATTTCTAGCCCCTGTCTAGCCTCTGGCTCAACTCTGTCTAGCACAATCTAGACCAATTGTAGCCTCTGTCTAACTTTCCGTCTCTCCCTGTCTAGCATATGTCTAGCCATGTCTAGCCTCTGTCATGTCCTGTCTAGCCTTAATCTAGCCTGTCTTGCCTCTGGCTAGCCTCTGTCTAGCTCATTTTTGGCTTCCGTCAAGCCTCTGTCTAGCAATGTTTAGCCTCTATCTAGCCTAAGGCTAGAATCTGTTTAACCTACGTCTAGCAAATTTCTAGCCTTTGTCTAGCCTGTCTAGCCTCTGTCTAGCTTAAGTCTAGCCTCTTTCTAGCCTAACACTCTTCTCTGTCTAACCGCCGTTAGCCTCTATCAAGCCATTTTCTAGCTTTTGTCTACATCAAGTTTAGCGTCTATCTAGACTATGTTTAGCCCTGTCTAGGGTCTTTCTAACCCCTGTCTAGTCCTTGACTTGCCCCTATCTAGCCTCTAACTAGATTCGGTCTAACAATGTCTAGCCTCTATCAAGCCTAGACTAGCTTTTGTCTATCCAATATCTAAACTCTGACTAGTCAGTCTAGCCTCTGTCTAGCCGTTCTAGCCTCTGTCGAGCCTAAGTCTAGCCTCGGTCTCCCACATGCATTGCCCTGTCTAGCCTCTGTCTAGCAATGTCTAACCTCTGACTAGACCATTTCTAAGCTCTGTCTAGCCCCTGTCTAGCCTTAGTCCAGCAACTGTCTAGCCTCTGTCTAGCCTAAGTCTAGCCTATGTCTAGCCTAAAGCTAGCCTCTATCCTCTGTCTAGCTTCTGTTTAGCTGTTGATAAAATTTAAGCTTACCTCCGTCTTGCGTGAGTCTCAGCTTATTTTTATATGATACATTTTATATTATTGATGATAATTATGTATTGTTCAAAATGTTTGTGATACCATTAACATATTGTTGCTGATAATAATGATGTCTAGCTTCTGTCTAATCCAAATCTCCTCTCTGTCTAGCCTCTGTCTAGTTATGTCTAGCCTCTGTAAAGCTTTGATCTTACCTCCGTCGTGCCTAAGTCTCAGCTAATTTTAGTACGTTTTATTTGATACTTTTTAATTGGTTGATGATAATGTTGATGTATAGTTCAAAATTTTTGTGATACCATTAACATTTTGATGCTGCTTTTGGTATTGATGTTGTTTCTTTGAATAATGCTTATACTGTTAATACTCCTAATTATGTTTATGATGATGATGTAATTGATACTGTTGATACTGTTGGTACTGTTGACACTGTTAATACAATTGATCATGATTCTTTTGAGACTATTTATAATGTTAATACTGTTGATAATATTGTAGAAAAATTTGACTTTGTGGATTCTGTTTATACTTAGATAATGATATGGTACGTTTGAAAATGAGGATGGTCATAATTATAATATTTGGTTGATTCATTTGTTACTGTTATTGTCAAAGATGAAGGGGATGATGATTTTGTTGATATTGTAAATATTAATATATTCTTAATAATGTTGGGGATGACAATTATGAAGATTAAATAGCACCGTTGATACTAAAGACACTATTTGTACACTTTATACTGCTTACTTCCGATTCTGTTAATGACAACGTTTTATTACTGATGATGATGATTCTATATATTTTTAATGGTGTTGATACTTTTATTGTGCGTTACTGTTTATGATGACGATAATTATAACGTGGATACTGACTATGATTATGATGAAGATGTTGTAATGTTTATATGTTGATAACTTTATCTAAGTATTGTAGGAATTATTTTAAGATGTTTAGACAGCATTAGACAGTCGTACACCAAATGAGGTACCAAAGGGGTCAGAAAATAAGGTACACAATGTGACAGCAAAAAGGTAACAAAGGTGACACCGAATAAGGTACAAAAACAGACACCAAAATGAGGTACCAAATGGGTTACAAAATAACGTATTAAATGTGACACCAAATAATGTACCAAATGGAAATTAAAATAAGTTACCAAATAGGCCACCAAATAAGGTACCAAATGTGACACCGACTAAGGTACCAAATGGTGAATCAAATGAGGTATCACCAAATAAGTTACCCATTGGGATAACCAATAACGTTGCAAATAAGACACCATAGAAGGTACCAAATATAACACCAAATAATATAAAAATGGAACACAAAATAAGAAACCAAATGGGACACCAAATGAGGTACCAAATGTTACACCGAATAAGGTACTAAATAAGACACCAAATAAGATACCAAATAGGACACCAAAAGAGTGACCAAATTGGTCTTCAATTAAGGAACCAAATGTGACACCAAATAAGGTACCAAATGTGACACCAAATAAGATTCCAAATGTAACACCAAATAAGTTATCAAATTTGACACCAAATAAGGTACCAAATGTGACACCAAATGAGGTACCAAATGTAACACTAAAAAGGAACCAAATGGGACACCAAATAAAGAACCAAATGTAACACAAAATAATATACCAAATGTGACAACAAAAGAGATACGAAATGAGACACCAAAAAAACAAAACAAATGTGAAACCAAATAAGGTATGAAATGAAACTTCAAATGAGATTTTTAAAAATATAACACAAAATAAGGTACCACATGTGACACCATATAAAGTACCAAATGCGACATAAAATAAACTACAAATGGGACACAAAATAAGGTACCACATGTGACACCATATAAAGTACTAAATGCGACATAAAATAAACTACAAATGGGACACAAAATAAGTTACCAAATGTGACACCAAATAAGGTTCAAAATGTAATATCAAATTAGATATCAAAAGGGACACCAACATAAGAACAAATGTGACACCAGATAATGTACAACTTTGGAAAAAAAAGGAACCAAGTATGAAAAAATAAGGTACCTAATTCACAACCAATTATGGTTACAATTGTGACACCAAATAAGGTTCCAAATTGGACTTTAAATTATTAACAAAATAAGGTACTGAATAGGACACCAAATAATGAAACAACAAATGAGGTACGAAATGTATCACCATTTATGAACCAAATCGGACACCAAATAAGGTATCAAATGTGACCCAAATTAGATATAAAGTGGGAAACCAACATAAGAACAAATGTGACACAAATAATGTACCAGTTAGGACAACAAACAAGGAACCGAATGGGGCACCAAATAAGATAGCAAATGTGATACCAAATAAGGTACCAAAAGGGACAACAAATTAGGTACCAAATGGGTCAGCAAATAAGGTACGAAATGTGTTACTAAATAATGCAGCAAATGGGACACTTAATAAGGTACCAAATGTGACACAAAATGAGGTAATAAATTGGTCAAAAATAAGATAATAAATGTGAAACCAAATAAGGTACCAAATGTGTATCCAAATAAGGTATCAAATAGGATTCGAAATACGTATCAAATATGACAGCAAAAAAAGTACACAGTGTGACACCAAATTAGGTACAAAAGGAGGCAAAAAATAAGTTACTAAATATGACACCAAATAAGGTACCAAATGTGACACCAGATAAGGTGACAAAAATACGACACGAAATAAGATTCCGAATGAGACACCAAATAAGGTACCAAATGTTAACCTTAAAAATATAGTGAATAAGACACCTAATGAGGTACCAATTTCTACACCAAATAAGGTACCAACTGTGACACCAAATAAGGAACCAAATGTTACACCAAAAAAGGTACCAAATGGAACACTAAATAAGGTACCATATGTGAAAACAAAGAAGGTACCAAATGGTGAACCAAATAAGTTACCAAATGTGACACCAAATAAGATTAAATATTGGACACACAAAAAAAGTTACAAATGTGAGACAAAATAAGGTACCAAATGGGATATCAAATAAGGTACCAAATGGGAAATCAAATAAGATAGAAAATTATACATAAAAAATGGTATCAAATAGGACACGAAATAAGATATCAAATGTGACACAAAATAAGGTACCATATGGTTCACCAAAGAAGGTACCAACTATGACACAAATAATCAACCAATGTGACACCAAATAAGGTACCAAATGGGACACCAAATAATTTACCAAATGAGACACCAATGAATGTACCAAATGTGACACAAATAATCATCAAATTGTGACACCGAATAAGTTACCAAATGGGACACGAAATAATAATGAACCAAATGTGATACCAAAAATAGTACCAAATGAGACACCAAATGAGGTATCAAATTGGAGACCAAATAAGGTAATAAATGTAACACCAAATAAGGTACCAAATGTGACACCAAAAAGGTACCGATTGTGACACCAAATATGATACCCAATGTGACACAAAATGAGGTTCCAAATATCATACGAATTAAATTACCAAAATGTGACACCAATTAAGATAACAAATGTGAAAAAAAGTTTCAAATCTGACACGAAATAACGTACCAAATGGTACACCAAATAAATTACCAAACGGGACACCGGATAATGTACTAAATGTGATACCAAAAATAGTATCAAATAAGACACCATATGAGGTATCAAATGTTACACAAATAAGGTAACAAATGGGACACCAAATAATGTACCAAATGTGACACAAAATTAGGTATCAAATTTGTCAACAAAAAAGGTACCAAAAATGCCACCAAATAAGGTACCAAATGTGACACCAAATAAGATACACAATTTGACACCCCATAAAGTACCTAATGGAACACCTATAAAGGTACCTAATGTGACACAAATAAGGTACCAACATGAGAAACCAAATAATGTACCTAATATGAAACCAAATAAGGTATCAAATGCTAGACCGAATAAGGTAAAAAAATTAGAACCCAAATAATGTACCAAATGAGATACCAAAAAAGGTAATAAATGAGACACCAAATGAGGTACCAAATTGTAGACCAAATAAGTAACCAAATGTTACACCAAAAAGGTACCAAATCGGACACCAAATATAGTACCAAATGTGATTCCAAAAATAGTACCGAATGAAACACCAAATGAGATATAAAATGGTAGACCAACTAAGGTACAAAATGGGACACAAAATAAGGTACCAAATGTTACACCAAATAAAGATACCAAATGGGACACGAAAAAGGTACCGATTGTGACACCAAATATGATACCCAGTGTGACACAAAATGAGGTACCAAATGCCATACGAAATAAGGTACCAATTGTGACACCAATTAAGATTACAAATTTGAAGAAAAAAAAAGTACAAAGTTTGACACGAAATAAAGTACCAAATGTTATACCAAATAAGATAACAAATGAGTTAACACATTCTACGCCAAATAAGGTACCGAATTGGACACCGAAGCATACCGTAAAAAAGATTAGGGAGCTGTGGAAACGTGATGGCCAGACTCGTGAAGAGTTCTTCCGTTAAAAGGAACGACTCCTGGAAAAGTCGCTGCAAGCAACGAGCACCGACACAGACTTTAAAATTTCAAGAACCTTTCTGATGGAGGAGTTCAAGAATTGTGTTCGTACTGAGGTGCGAATACATATTGCAGATCGTGAAGAATGGTGACGCACATACGGCAGCAGTGTTAGCTGATGACTTCACCATCTCACATTAACTCTCATAGAAACCATTTGACACCAAACAAGACAGCTGCATCAATTTACAGTAAACCTCCTCAAAATTCATACAAACCTAGTACCAAAGAAACAAGTGCAAAAGACACATGTGCCTACTGTAAAAAAGAATGACATACGAGGGATGAGTGCTGGAAACTGATGATGGTGGTTGATTGTGGTTGATGGTGGTAGATGTTGGTTGATTTCGGTCACATAGGCTGTTTGTTGATGATGGTTGTTGTTAGTTGATGTTGGTTGTTGGTGGTTGATGGTGGTTGATGATAGTTGATAGTGGTTGATGGAGGTTGATGGTGGTTCATGTTGGTTGATGGTGGTTGATGTTGGTTAATAGTTGTTGATGATGGTTGAAGTCAGTTGATGGAGTTGATGGTTGCTGATGGTGGTTGAAATTGGTATATTTTAGTTGATGGGGGGTTTGATAGTGGCTGATGTTTGTGGATGTTGGTTTATTGTGGTTAATGTTGGTTGATGGTTGTTGATGTTGGTTGATTGAGGGTAATGGTGGTTGGTGTTGGTTGATTTTGGTTGACGGTGTTCAATTTTTTGTTTATGTTTTGTAATGTACCATATATGTGTGTTGATTATGATTACGTTACTTGCAATGATTGACGTGTATTACTTGTCCTGAATCACAGTCGTCCATCAATAAGACACGAATAACTATTTGCATCACTATATATTTAATACTTGAATACGGCACATAACATGAAATAATGTTACTAACTAACACACATATTCTGGTTAGGGTCTGAGATTACTTTCTTATGACCCCGGCTAGTAAATTGACTATCAACTCCATCTGTTGAGCTGAGCCATACAACATTTCTCTCACAAAGGATCCTCCAACCGCCCTGGCTTCCCCCGGGAGATCTAGTGAGGGACATTCAGTCAACAGATGCTCTAGGGTCTCCAGGGCCAGGCTGCAGTGCCGGCAGGTAGGATCTCTGTTGTTATCCAGCCGCCAGAAATATGTGCGCAAGGGGCAGTGCTCGGTGCGCATCTGCGTCACTAAACTCTGCCATCTGTGTCCTAACCCCCACCATGGGTCTTGTTTGCTAGGAGAGTGCACGTTTGAATAGACGCCTCTGGCGGTCGTGTTGTCAGCCCATTGCCTGTACCACTTCTGCCTGAAGTGTTCCGCCAGCCAGTTTTTAACTCCCAAGAAAGTCATTGGTACTTCTGGCTGAGGCTGGGCAGCCCTGGTTTTTGCCAGAGTGTCCGTTCTCTCATTGCCACTGATGTTGACGTGCCCTGGTATTCACTGTATTGCAACCTTGCACCCTAGTTCACCAAGTTTGCAAATGTTGTTGGTAATGACGTCGACCAAGCGTGTGGTACCCTGTCTCTTCTCCAAGATCTCAAGAGCAGATCTTGAGTCTGAGAAAACAACCACATCAAGCCCCGCATGTTCCGTCCCCTTTAAAGTGTGGTGGACTCTCTCCAAGGCCATGTGCATAGCTATAAGCTCCGCATCAAAATTTGACCTGTAGTCCCACAAGGCCCTGAGAGTTCTTCAATAGGTGGTCCTCCCAATGGGTACTGTATGAGCGCACCGTACCCAGCAGTTCTTTTTCTAAGGTCGGCAGAGCCGTCCGTGAACACTTTGCTGTAATCCATCACCGACCTTACACTGCTTAGGAAAAGAGCTCTAAGCGTACTTGCGCCCGCGCCCCAACTTGTGCAAGCCAGTTTTTTCACCAGGTTGAGCATGGTGGTTGCCTGGGAGCAGAGGTCCAGTACAAAATTATGCATTTGCACCTTTTGGTCCATCTTAACTCCCAGGTAAACCGGTTCCTTGTCCCACTGAAGCGCTACATCGCCCAACTTGAGCTCGATCTCCTGTTTGAGAATGGTCCGCCCATTTGTGAATAGTGAATAGACCGTCTTCTCGGTGTTAATTTCCTGGTGCCACCGCCGCATGTACCTGTTGATAGCAGAAAGGTCCTGCTGTAATAGCGTTTGCAGGCGGTGGACATCACTACCGGTGTTCCAGATTACCAAATCGTCCACATACATGGCAGAGCTAGTCATTAGCACCTGTGGCAGGTCATTGATGTATGCAAGGAAGAGGGTGCAACTGAGTGCTGACCCCTGCGGGAGCCCTTCCTCAAGAGTTCTCTTCCTGTAGGTTTCGCCACCAAATTTTGTGTTAATCGTCCAGTTTGTGAGGAAACCGGAGATCCACCTTTACATGTTCGCGGTTACTCACAACTTTTGCAATTTCAACAATAGACCGGACCTCCAAACTCGGTCATAGGCTTGTTTGAGGTCGAAAAATACAGCCACTGTATGTGATTTTTTTCTGGAGCCCATCTGTTATGGACTGGAGAAGACGGAGCACTTGGTCCACAGGCTGCATTCCCTTGCGGAAGCCCGCCGGTATTGGGCTGAGACTCTTAGTGCTCTCCAAGTGCAAGTAGAGTCTCTGGTTGACCATTCTCTTGGCTACCTTCCCTAACATCGATGTTAGAGAGATCGGGCGGTAGCCGGTCGGTTGATCGAGTTTCTTCCCTTCTTTGGGAATAGGGACGATGGTAGCGCTAAGCCAAGCTCTGGGTAGGATTCCTGTTACCCACAATCTGTTTATGATTTTCAATAGCTCTGTCCTAGCTATTGGGCCAAGGTTTTTAATCATCTTATTACAGATCTTGTAATAATGTTACTAAAGATAACAATAAGTATCACATTTATAACTTCTTTGGTACACTTCACAAATCAATATTAAGATACAACTGATCAATAACTATAATAAACATGGCCAGCGCCAAATATATATGAATCCTTGCCAGCCGTCTTGACTGTTAATTTCTATTTCTCTATCCCATTATTCATTAACTTCCTGTTATTTCTATTTAACAAAATAATACATTATTTTTACTAAACAAAATTGATATCTAAATGTTATATATTATGTGATATTTTGGTTGATGGCGTTTGATGGCGGTTGAAGTTGGTTGATGTTGGTTAATATTGGGTGATGTTTGTTGATGTTGGTTGAAGGTGGTTGATGTTAGTTTATGTTGATTGATTTTGTTTGATGGTGATTGATGATTTTTTATGCTGGTTGGTGGGTTTTGATGTTCTTTGATGTTTTTAGATGATGATTTATGGTTATTGATTGTGGTTGATTGTTGTAGATGATGGTTGATGGTGGTTATTGGGAATGAAATTGGTTGACTCTGGATGATGTTGGTTGAAGTTTGTTGATGGTGGTTGAAAATGGTTGATGATGATTGATGTTGGTTAAGGTTGGTTGATTTTCATTGACGTTTGTTGATGCGGGTTTGATGGTGGTTGATGTTGGTGGATGTTGGTGGATGTTGGTTGATGGTGGTTAATGTTGTTTGATGTTGTGGTTAGTTGATGGGCGGTTTGTTTTGGTTGATGTTTCTTGATGTTGGTTGATGGCGGTTGATGTTGGTTGAAGTTGGATAAAGGTGGTTGAAAGTGGTTGATGGTTGTTGATGTTGGTCAATTTTGGTTGATTTTTGTTGATATTGGTTGTTGGTGGTTGATGCTAGTTGATGTTGGTTGTTGGTGGTTGATATTTGTTTATGTTGGTTGATGTTTTTTGATAGTGGTTGAGGTTGTTTTATAGTGGTTGAAGTTATTTGAATTTGGTGATGTTTCTTGATGGTGGTTGATGTTAGTGGACTGTGGTTTATGTTGGTTGATTGTGGTTGATGTTTGTTTATGTTGTTATGGGGGTTTGACTGTGTAATATGTGTGTGGAGGTTGGTTGATGGTGGTTGATTTTCTGGATGGTGGTTGAAGTTAGTATGGTAGTTGATGTTGGTTGATCTTGGATAATGATGATTAATTTTGGTTTATTTTGTTTGCTGCTGATGGTTGATGTTGGTAACATTAATTGAAGGTGGTTGATGTTGGTTTGTGTTCGTTGATGATAGTAAATGCTGGTTGATGGTTGTTGATGATAGTTGATGGAGTTAATGGTTGCTGATGGTGGTTGATGTTTTTGGATGTTGGTTTATTGTGGTTTAGGTGGGTTGATGGTGATTGATGTTGGTTGATGTTGGTTAATGGAAGTTGATGTTGGTTGATTTTGTTTGACGCGATGTGATTTTGCTTTAAATTTGGTTGATTGAGTTTGATGGCAGTTGAAGTTAATTGATTTGGATTAATGATGTTTGATGACGTTTTATCCTGATTGGTGGTTGTAGATAGTGGTTGATGTTGGTTGATAATGATTAATGGTTTTTGATATAGGGTGATTGTTGTTGATGGTTGTTGATGTTTGTTGATTGTGATTGATATTGGTTGACGATAGTTGATGTTGATTAAAGTTCGTTGATGACGGTTGATACTGCTTGATGATATTTGATGTTGGGTAATGTTTGTTGATGGTCGTTGATGTTGTTTGATGGTTTTTTATGTTGGTTTATGCTGATTGATGCTGCTTGATGTTGGTTGATGCGCGCTTGATGATGTTTGATTTTGGTTGATGCTAGTTGATGTACGTTGATGTTGGTTTGTTTTGGTTGATTTTGGTTGATATTTCTTGCTGTTTGTTGATGTTCGTTGATGGTGGTTGATTGTGATTTGATGGTGGTTGATGTTTGATGAACAGTGGCAAACTCTTGACACCACGTGTTCGCCCTGAGACTTACGGCAAGTGTACTTTCGCATTTGCTGGTCCAACAATTTGGAACGCCCTTCCTGTCAATCTCAGAAACAACCAGACACTGGAGTCCTTTAAAACCGATTTAAAGACACATTTATTTCGCAAACACCTTCTGGTATGATTGTCTACCATATTTTCCATTTAATGCATAATTGCTGTGTTGCTTAGGGCTGAAATGGTTAGAAAGACTTTGAGTTGGTATGCTTGTAATTAGTTTTTGTAGTGTTGCGTTTGTTTTAAATGTGGTAAATTATTATTATTATTATTATTTTTATTCTTGTACCGCGCTTCGAGCCTTTGGGGATGAAGCGTGTTTTTGAAATACACTTTATAATTATTATTATTATGGTGGTTCATGTTGATTAAAGTTTGTTTTTGCTGGTTGATGGTGGTTGATGTTTGTTGATGTTAATTGATGGTGGTTGATGTTGGTTTGTGTTGATTGATGATAGTTTTTGTAGGATGATGGTTGTTGATGATTGTTGATGTTGATTGATGTTGATTGATACTGGTTGAATTTTTTTAATATTGACTTATAACTGTTAATGTTGGTTGATGTTGATTGATTTTGGTTGATTTTTTTAATATTGATTTATAACTGTTAATGTTGGTTGATATTTGGTAATGTTGGTTGATTTTGGTTGATGGTGATTAATGTTGGTTGAAAGTGGTTGATAGTGGTTGATGTTGTGATGTTGGTTGATATTCGTTGATCGTGGTTCATGCTAGTTGATGGTGGTTGAATGATGTTAATTGATGTGGTTTGATGGTGGTTGCTCTTGGTGGATGTTGGTTGATGGTGGTTGCTGTTGGTTATAGTTTGTTTACCTGGGTTGATGTTCTTTGATTTTGTTTAATGGTGGTTGATGGTGGATGATGTTGGTTGATAGGGGGTTGATGATGGTTGATGTTGGTTAAATTTGGTTTATGGTGGTTAATGTTGTTTGTTGGTCGTTAATGTTGGTTGATGTTGGTTAATGTGGGTTTGATGGTGGTTGATGGTGGTGGAAGATGGTTGATGGTGGTTAATTTTTTATGTTAGTTTATGTTAGTTGATGTTGTTTCGTGTTTGTTTATGTTTTTGATGTTGGTTGATGGTGGTTGCTGTTAGTTTATATTGGTTGATCGTGGTATATCCTGGTTTATTTTGTTTGAAATTGGTTGATGCTGGGTGATGGTGGTTGATGTTTTATGATGTTGGTTAACGTTTGTTGATGTTGGTTTATTTTTGTTATGGTGGTATATACTGGTTAATATTGATTGAAGTTAGGTTGATGCTTGGTGATGGTGGTTGATAGTGGTTGATGTTGTTTGAAGTTGGTTGAGTTTGGTTGATGGGGTTTAATAGTTGTTGATATTGGTTGATGTTTGTTGATGTTGGATGATGTTGGTTAATGGGGGTTTGATGGTGGTTGATGTTGGTGCATGTTGGTTGATGGTGGTTTTTTATGTTAGTTGATGTTGGTTTGTGTTGGTTTATGGTTGTTGATAGTAGTTGATTGTGGTATATCCTGGTTAATATTGATTGAAGTTGGTTGATGCTTGGTGATGGTGGTTGATAGTGGATAATGTTGTTTGATGTTTGTTGATTTTGTTTGATAGTGGTTAATGTTTAATGATGTTGGTTGATGTTGGTTTATTGTGGTTGATGTTGGTTGAATTTCGTTGATGGTGGTTTATGTGTCTTGATGTTTGTTGGTGTTGCTTTGGTTTATGGTTGTGTTACGCACTGACTTGTATTGGGAGAAATTAATCTCCAATTTTAATTTTAATTGGCTCGTTGTAAACAGTGCCTAACAAAGCAAGATACCATTGAGTCAACAACTTTAAAGATACGACACCCAAAACACGTTCTAATTTTAATTAATTAAGATTTATTAGGTCTTAAGATAATTACAAAAGAAAAGAAAATATAATGACAATCTTCAACTTACAGTATGGTAGATTTTGTGCCGGTAAACAGTTAATACAGTTAGAATAATGTGCCAATGAATAAGGCGAAATAAACACATATGAGCACACAAATACACAAAGAATAAAACACTCCTCGTAAAGTTAATAAATCTATCTGAATCTCCTTCCCTCCTTCCGTGCCTTTCAATCCCTTATATAGGTCGCGTAAGCCTTGCCTTCCAGAAAACTTATGACGTTTCTAGAACAATCACATTCATTCTACAAAATACTATTTGGAACAGATTAATTATTTTTAGTAGCTGGCGGCATAAACACGAATAGATCAAAGGACTAAGCCACACCCCTCCGTGAACACAGCGTCTCATGCGGGGTCAATCATAGGGCACGCACGAGAAAAATTATGTAAACAAGCTCTATATAACAGGTTATCGATGTTCGTTGATGGTGGTTGCTGTTGTTTGTTGTTGATTGAAATTGATTGATGCTGTGTAATGGTGGTTGATTTTTATTGATGTTGTTTTAAGTTGGTTGATGTTGGTTGATGTTGGATGATAGTAGTTAATGGTGGTATATCATGGTTAATATTGATTGAAGTTGGTTGATTCTTGGTGATGGTGATTGACAGTGGATTATGTTGTTTGATGTTGGTTGATTTTGTTTGATAGGTGTTGATTTTTAATGATGTTGATTGATGTTGGTTGATGTTGGTTGATTGTGGTTGATGTTGGTTGAATTTCGTTAATGGTGGTTAAAATATGTTGATTTTGATTGAAGTTGTTGATGCTGGATGATGATGGTTGGTGTTAATTGATGTTGGTTGATGTTGGTTGATATTTGTTGATAGTAGTTGGTGGAGATTGTTGGTTTATGTTAGTTGATGTTGTTTTATGTAGGTTAATAGTGAGTGATATTTGTTATGTTGGTTAATGCTGGTTGATGTTAGTTGATGTTGGATGATGGTGGTTGATATTGGTTTATAATGGTTAATGTTGGTTGATGTCTGTTGATGCTTGTTGATGTTAGTTGATAGTGGTAGATAGTGGTTGATAGTTTTTGATCTTTGTTGATGTTGTTTGATGCTAGTTGAAGTTAGTTGATTGTGGTTCATGTTGGTTGATTGTGGTTTATGTTGGTTGATGGTGGTAGATAGTTGTATATCCTGGTTCCTGTTGATTAAAGTTGGTTATTGCTGGTTGATGGTGGTTGATGTTAGTTGATCTTGGTTTATGTTGGTTGATATTGGGTGATGTTGTTTGATGTTGGTTGATGTATGTTAATGGTAATTGCTGGTGGTTGATGCTTGTTGATCTTGAGTTATGTTCGTTGATGGTGGTTGATGTTTGTTGATGATGGTTGATGTTGGTTAATGTTTGTTGATGTCTGTTAATAGTGGTTGGTGGCCGTTAAGTGATGTTGAAATTTTTTGATTTTTGTAAATGGTGGTTTAAGTAAGTTAATGGTAGTTCATGTTTGTTGATGTTGGTTGATGGTATTTTCTTGTATTATAGTGTTTGATGTTGGTTGATGCTGTTTAAAGTTTGTTGATATTGGATGATGGTGGTAAATATTGATTGATTTTAATGGATGGTGGTTGATGGCGGTTGATTTTGTTTGACATTGGATTTAATTGTATGATGGTTGATGGTGGTTGATAGTGGTTGATTTTGTTTGATGTTGGTTGATTTTGCTTGGTGGAGGTTGATTGTGGTTGAAGTTGTTTGATGATGGTTGATTTTGGTTGATGGTGGTTTAAGTTTTTGATGATGGTTCATCTTGGTTGAATGTGGTTGATGTTTTTGGTTAATGTATGTTAATGGTAATTGATGATGTTTGATGGTTTTTTATGTTGATTTATGCTTGTTGATGGTGGCTGAAGTTTGTTGATGATCGTTGATGTTGGTTTAAGGTAATTTATGTTTGTTAATGTTGGCTGATGGTGGTTGTTTGTGTGTGATGATTGTTTATGTTGTTTTATGGTACTTGATTTTGGTTGGTGTTGGTTAATGGTGGTTGATGTTGGTTGATGGTGTTTGACAGTGGTTAATGTTGTTTGCTTTTGGTTTATGGTGGTTGATGGCGGTTGATGTTGGTTGATTTTGTTTAATGTTTGGTGATCTTTTTTGATGTTTGGATGATCGTTGTTTATTTTAGTTGATGTTGATGGATTTTGGTTGATGGTTTGTGATGGTAGTATATGTCTGTTGGTGGGTGTTAATGGTGGCTGATGTTGGTTGATGTTTGTTGATGGTGGTTGATACTGGTTGACGTTTGTTCATGTTTGTTCAAGTAGGTTGATGGTGGTTGATAGTGGATGATGTTGTTTGATTTTAGTTTATGGGGGGTTTATGTTGGTTGATGGTGGTTGATGTTAGCTGATGGTGATTGATTTTTGTACTTTGTGGTTGTTTGTGGTTGATGGTGATTCAATTTGTTTGGTTATGGTTGATGATGGTTGATGATGGTTGATGATGGTTGATGGTGGTTGATTGTGGCTACTGTTGGTTGATGGTGGTTGATATTTGTTGATTGTGATTAATATTGGTTGACTGTGGTTGATGTTGGTTAATGTTGGTTGAACTTGGTTGATATTGATTTGTGTTGGTTGATGATATTTGATGTTTGTTGATGGTGGTTGATGTTGGTTTATGGTTATTTGTGTTGGATGATGTTGGTTGATGTTGGTTGATGTTGGTTAAATGTGGTTTATAGCGGTTGATGTTGGGTGATGTTCGTTGATCTTGTTTGGTTATGGTGAATGTTGGTTGATGGCGGTTGATGTTGGTTAATAGTGGATAATATTGTGTGATGATGGTTGATTTTGTCTGATGGCGGTTGATGGTGGATTATGTTGGTTGATGCTGGTTGATTGTGGTTGAAGTTTTATATGATGGTTTATGTTTTTTGATGTTGGGTGATAATGGTTGACGGTGGTTGACGTTTGTTGAATGTGATTGATTGTGTTTGGCGGTGGTTTATGGTGGTGTGTATTTGTTGATGTTGTTTGATGTTGGTTGATTTTGGTTTATGGTGGTTGATTGTTGTTGATGGTGGTTCATGTTGGTTGATTGTGGTAGATGTTGGTTGATGCTGGTTGTGTGTGGTTGATCGAGGATAATAGTTGTTGATGTTGGTTGATTATGGTTGATGTTGATTGATGGTGGTTTATGTTGGCTGGTTGATAGGGGTTTGGTGGTGGTTGATGTTTGTGGATGTTAATTTATGTTGGTTGATAATAATTGATGTTGTTTGATGGTGGTTGATGTTTTATTGGATAATGGTTGATTGTTGTTTAATTGGTTGATGGTGGTTGATGTTGGTTGATATTGGTTGATTCTGGTATATCCTGGTTGAGGTTGATTGGAGTTGGTTGATGCTCTGTGATATTGTTTGATGTTAATTGATGTACGTTTATGTTGGTTGATAGTGGTTGTCGGAGGGTGCTGATCCATGTTAGATGATGATGGTTCATATTTTTTAATATTGGGTGATGTTTGTTGATGTTGGTTAATAGTGATTGATGTTAGATTTTTTTGGTTGATGTTGGTTGATTTTGGCTGATGTTGTTAATACTGGTTGATTTTATTTGATGGTGATTGAAGTTGCTTGATGTTGGTTGATTTTGGGTGATGGTGGTTGATGTTAGTTGATGGTGGTTTTTGCTGGTTGATGTTGGTTGATTCTGGTTGATGTTAGTTGATGATGGTTTATGTTGGTTGATGTTGGTTGATAAATGTTGTTAAATGTTGATGTTGGTTAAAGTTAGTTGAAGTTGGTTAATGTTTCTTGATGATGGTTTTATGTTGGTTTATGGTGGTTAATGTTTGTTAATGTTGGTTTATTGTGATCTCTGTACTCAGCTCTCATCTGTGGTTCCAAGAAGCTGTACCATGCACAGCGACTACAACCCAGACAACGATTCCAGGCTAAGGGTAGCCGAAGGGCATAGAACTTTCGGATAAAAAGGGGTTGTCCCCCATAGCATGTAAAGACTGAATCCGGCAAATTGTGCGGAAGAACCACTACTTGGTCAACGGACAAAAGGCGGAGACAGCACAGTGGTGTGAATCGCTGAGAACATGACCAGTCGGCAAATTGTGCGGAAGAACCACTACTTGGTCAACGGACAAAAGGCGGAGACAGCACAGTGGTGTGAATCGCTGAGAACATGACCAGACACGTAGAACGCCATGGTCATTCACTGCATGGGTGACTGGGTGGCCGAATGGTCTAAACTGAGCAAACCTCAATTTCAGCCAAAGGCCGGTCAAGCAAAAACATCACCCCGGGTGGATGAGACTCGTTAACCTTGGTCGGCAACTCATCTAAGAGAAGGAAACTCTGAATTCAAACCCGGAGTTGGAGTCCCGTAAGGCGCATACAATGTCCATTCCTGCAACCGTACCCATCCCTGGTCGTCTTGACGTAGAGTCTTGCCACTGGATATGGTGGGCTCGGACGAGAGAGTGAGGTTGACGCTGCGCAACTCTTCCTCACTTTAAACAAAAGTCACCAGCGCAAGTCATCAGTCACCAGACGACTCGATGGTCATCGTCGATCCTCGACGGACGAACAACACATTGTGATCGATGTTGGTTAATGTTAATTGATGATGGTTGTTTATTTTGGTTGATGTTGATTGTTGGTGGTTGATGGTGATTGAGTTTGGTTGATAATGGATGTTGGTTTATGTTGTTTGATTTTTGTTTCATGGTGGTTGAAGTTCGTTGATGTTAGTTGATGTGTTTTAATATTATTTGATGATGTTTGATTTTGGTTGAGCATGGTTGATGGTCTTTCATTTTTCTTGATGTTCATCGATAATTGCGGTTGATGTTGGTTGATGTTGTTTGATATCGGGTGTTGTTGGTTAATGTTTTTTTTTTTGATTTTGATGTTGATTGATTGAAGTTAAGTGCTTTTGATTTATATTTATGCTTGTTGATATTGGTTGATGTTAGTTGATGTTATTTGATCTTAATTTGATGCTGGTTTATATTGGTTGTTAGTAAATGATGGTTATTGATGTCGGTTGATGTTGTTCGATAGTAATTGATGGTGGTGGGGGTTTTATTTTAGTTGATGGTGGTTAATGTTTGTTGATGTTGATTGATACTTGTTGAAGGTGGTTGATGATGGATACAGTGTGTTGATGGTGGTTGATAGCGGTTGGTGTTGTTTGATGTTGTTTGATGTGGCTGATGTAATTTGATAGTGTTTGATATTGGTTGATAATGGTTGATGAGTGATGGTGATGGTGATGGTGGTGATTGTAATGATGGTGATGGTGACGATGATGATGGTAATGATGTTGCTGCTGTTGATGATGATGATGGTGATAATGGTGTTGATGGTGATGATGGTGATGATGGTGATGATGGTGATGATGGTGGTGATGATGGTGATGATGATGAGGATGATTATGACGATTACGACGATGACGATGATTATGATGACGATGATGATGATGACGATGACAATGATGAAACTTTTTTTAACTTCTAGAGAGTTTTAGAAACTTTTTTTAGAATTTTTGACCACCGTCATCCAATATCAATTACCATCAACCAAATCAACCACCATCAACCAACATCAACCACCTTCAACCAATATCAATCATTATCAAACAACCAAAATTAACAACCAAAATTAACCATCAACAACTACAGACAACCACCAACAACCACCATCCAATCATTGTCAACGTCGATCGAATCATAGTCAACGTCTTTCCAAACATACTCACCGTCGATGCAATCAGAATCAAGGTCAATCCAAACATACTTGCTGTCGATCACATCGTACTCACAGTCGATCTAACCAGAGTCAAAGTCGATCAAATCAGAGTCATCACCGGGCCAATCATAGTCATTTTCGATTCAATTAATGTCACCTTCAATCCAATCAGAGTCGCCGTAAATCTAATCAGTCACCCTCGATCCAATTATAATCGACGTGGATTCAATCATATTAACCGTAGATCCAATCATACTCGTCGTCAATGCAATCATCCAAAGGTCGAAATATTCATAATAAACGTCAATACAGTCATAGTCACCCTATTCCAACCATACAAATCGTCGATCAAATCATAGTCATAGATCCAAACATACACACCATTGAAACAATCACACACACCGCCGATTCACTCCTACTCAACGTCGATTCAATCATTGTAACCGTCAAAACAAACATGGTCACCGTCGATATAATCAATGTCACTGTAGATCCAATAAGAGTCATATTCGATCGAATCATGCTCACAGTCGATCGGATCGTACTCACCATGGATCCAATCATAATCACCATCGATACAATCACACTCACTGTAGATCCATTTATACTCACCGTCGATCCAAACATACTCAACTTCGATCCAATCATACTTACCTTCAATCCAATAATACTCAGCGTCTATACAATCATGCTTACCGTCGATCCCATCAGAGCAAGCGTCGTTTCAAACATACTCCCGGTCGATCAAAGCATACGCACATTCGATCCAATTATAGTCACCGTCAATTAAATCATTGTCACCGTCGATCAAACCATAATCACCGTCGATCCCATTATGGTCAACGTTGATACAATCATAGTCACCGTCAATCTAACCATAGTAATCTGTGATACAATCACAGTAACCGTCAATACAATCAGAATCGCCGTCGATCCAATCAGAGTAACCCTCGATCCAATCATTTTCACCTTCTATACAATCATAGTCACCGTCGAACTAATCATACTCGACGTCAAACCACTCATACTCACCGTCGATCCAATCATAATATATGTCGATCAAATAATACTCAAAGTCGATCCAATCATACTCACTGTCAATCCAATCAAATTCAGCGTCGATTCAATCATAGTCACCGTCGATACAATCATAGCCACCGTCAATCCAATCATAGATACTGTCGATTCAATCATAGTCACAGTCAATTAAATCATAGTCACTGTCTATAAAATTTATTCACCGATCCAAGCAAACTCGACGTCGATCTAATCATACTCAACTTCAATTTAGTCATAGTTACCTTTAATCCATTCAGAATCAACGTCGATCCAATGAGATTAACAGTCAATCCACTCATACTCACTGTCAATCAAATCATACTCAACGTCGATCCAATCATAATCAATATAAATCCGAACATAGTCACCGTCGATCCAATCATACTCACCGTTGACCAAATAAACTTACCTTCGATACAATCAGTGTCACCGTCGATACAATCATACTCGACGTCGATCTAAACCTACTCAAGGTCGATCCAATCATACTCATCATCGATTTAATCATAGACACCATCGCCCAAATCATTGTCGCCGTCAATCTAATCATGGACATCGTCGATCAAATCATCTTCACGGTCGATCCAATCAGTTTGACAGTCGATCCAATAAGAGTCACCGTCGATCGAACCAGAGCCACTGTCGATCTAATCAGAGTAACGGTCGATCCAATAAGACACACCATTGAAGCAAACAGCATGACCATCGATCGATTAAATCTCACCATCGATTCAATCATACTCACCGTCGATCCACTCATAGTCCCGATCGCTCCCATCAGAGTCAATGTCAATCCAATCGAAGTCAAGGTCGATGCTATCTGATTCACTGTCGCACCAATGATACTCACCGTCGATCCAATCAGAGTCACCGTCAATCCAATCATACTCAATGTCGATCTAATCAGCTTCACTTTCGATCCCATGAGAGTCAATGTCGATCAAATTAAGTCACCGTCAATCCAATATGCGCCACATTGTATTAAATCATACTCCCTGTCATTCAGAGTCACCGTTAATCTCGTCGATCCAATCATAGTAACCGACAATTTAGTTATAGACAAGTCAATCCAGTCATATTGACCGTGGATCCAAACAGAGTCGCCGTCGATACAATCACACTGACCTTCTATCCAATCATAGTCACCGTAAATATAATAATAAACACCATCGATCCAATCATAGTAACCTTCGATCCAATGAGAGTCACAGTAGAATCAAATCATAGCCATCGTGCATCAAATTGAGGTCACAGTCGATCCAATCAGTGTCATTGTTGATCCAATCATAGTCATCAACGATCAAATAATAGTCACCGTCGATCCAAAAAGAGAAACACTTGGTTAAATAAGAGTTAAAGTCGATCCAATCAGATTCACCGACGATCCAATCATACTTGACGTCGATCCAATCATACTCACTGTCCATCCAATCATAATGACAATCAATCCAATCATAGTCACCATAAATCTAATCAGAGACACAGTCGATCCATTCCTATTCACCATGATCAAATAATAGTCAGCATCGATCTAATAAGAGTCAAAGTCGATACAAAAAGAATAAAAGTCAATCCAATCAGAGTCATTGTCGACGATCAAATCAGAGCCAACGTGGATCAAATCAGAGTCACTATCAATCCGATCAGTGACATTGTCGATCCAATCAGATTCACCTTCGATCAAAAAGAGTCAACATCTATCCAATCAGGGTACTCTTGGATCAAATCAGATTCACTGCCGATTTAATCAGAGTCACCGTCGATCGAATCATATTTACCATCGATCCAATCATAGTCACCGTCACTTTAATCATAGACAACGTCGATCAAATCATACCCACGATCCAAACAGTGTCTTCTTCTTCTTCTTCTATATCTTAAGGGCCCACGATCAATTTGTTGATCATTTTGGCTCCAATGCATGTAGATGGGATTTGCAATGTTTCTGTTACTGGTGTTGATGAGGAAATCATGCACTAAGGGTTTGGTGTCACCTTCGATCCAAACAGAGTCACCATCGATCCAATTAGGGTAATTGTCGATTCAATATGAGTAACCGTCGATCCAATCAGAGTCACTGTTGATCCAATCAGAGAAATCTTGGATCAAATCAGAGTCACCGTCGATTTAATCAGAGTGACCATCGATCCAAAGAGTGTCACCTTCGAACGAATCATATTTACCAAACTAATCCTACTAACCGTCGTTTCAATCAAAGTCATAGTCGAGCCCCTTTCATGCCACTTTCATGCCACTTTCATGCCACTTTCATGCCACTTTCATGCCACTTTCATGCCACTTTCATGCCACTTTCATGCCACTTTCATGCCACTTTCATGCCACTTTCATGCCACTTTCATGCCACTTTCATGCCACTTTCATGCCACTTTCATGCCACTTTCATGCCACTTTCATGCCACTTTCATGCCACTTTCATGCCACTTTCATGCCACTTTCATGCCACTTTCATGCCACTTTCATGCCACTTTCATGCCACTTTCATGCCACTTTCATGCCACTTTCATGCCACTTTCATGCCACTTTCATGCCACTTTCATGCCACTTTCATGCCACTTTCATGCCACTTTCATGCCACTTTCATGCCACTTTCATGCCACTTTCATGCCACTTTCATGCCACTTTCATGCCACTTTCATGCCACTTTCATGCCACTTTCATGCCACTTTCATGCCACTTTCATGCCACTTTCATGCCACTTTCATGCCACTTTCATGCCACTTTCATGCCACTTTCATGCCACTTTCATGCCACTTTCATGCCACTTTCATGCCACTTTCATGCCACTTTCATGCCACTTTCATGCCACTTTCATGCCACTTTCATGCCACTTTCATGCCACTTTCATGCCACTTTCATGCCACTTTCATGCCACTTTCATGCCACTTTCATGCCACTTTCATGCCACTTTCATGCCACTTTCATGCCACTTTCATGCCACTTTCATGCCACTTTCATGCCACTTTCATGCCACTTTCATGCCACTTTCATGCCACTTTCATGCCACTTTCATGCCACTTTCATGCCACTTTCATGCCACTTTCATGCCACTTTCATGCCACTTTCATGCCACTTTCATGCCACTTTCATGCCACTTTCATGCCACTTTCATGCCACTTTCATGCCACTTTCATGCCACTTTCATGCCACTTTCATGCCACTTTCATGCCACTTTCATGCCACTTTCATGCCACTTTCATGCCACTTTCATGCCACTTTCATGCCACTTTCATGCCACTTTCATGCCACTTTCATGCCACTTTCATGCCACTTTCATGCCACTTTCATGCCACTTTCATGCCACTTTCATGCCACTTTCATGCCACTTTCATGCCACTTTCATGCCACTTTCATGCCACTTTCATGCCACTTTCATGCCACTTTCATGCCACTTTCATGCCACTTTCATGCCACTTTCATGCCACTTTCATGCCACTTTCATGCCACTTTCATGCCACTTTCATGCCACTTTCATGCCACTTTCATGCCACTTTCATGCCACTTTCATGCCACTTTCATGCCACTTTCATGCCACTTTCATGCCACTTTCATGCCACTTTCATGCCACTTTCATGCCACTTTCATGCCACTTTCATGCCACTTTCATGCCACTTTCATGCCACTTTCATGCCACTTTCATGCCACTTTCATGCCACTTTCATGCCACTTTCATGCCACTTTCATGCCACTTTCATGCCACTTTCATGCCACTTTCATGCCACTTTCATGCCACTTTCATGCCACTTTCATGCCACTTTCATGCCACTTTCATGCCACTTTCATGCCACTTTCATGCCACTTTCATGCCACTTTCATGCCACTTTCATGCCACTTTCATGCCACTTTCATGCCACTTTCATGCCACTTTCATGCCACTTTCATGCCACTTTCATGCCACTTTCATGCCACTTTCATGCCACTTTCATGCCACTTTCATGCCACTTTCATGCCACTTTCATGCCACTTTCATGCCACTTTCATGCCACTTTCATGCCACTTTCATGCCACTTTCATGCCACTTTCATGCCACTTTCATGCCACTTTCATGCCACTTTCATGCCACTTTCATGCCACTTTCATGCCACTTTCATGCCACTTTCATGCCACTTTCATGCCACTTTCATGCCACTTTCATGCCACTTTCATGCCACTTTCATGCCACTTTCATGCCACTTTCATGCTACTTTTATGCCACTTTCATGCTACTTTTATGCCACTTTCATGCCACTTTCATGCCACTTTCATGCTACTTTTATCCCAGTTTCATGCCCCTTTCATGCCATTTCATGCTACTTTTATGCCAGTTTCATGCCACTTTTATGCTACTTTCATGCCACTTTCATGCCACTTTCATGCCACTTTCATGCTACTTTTATGCCACTTTCATGCCACTTTCATGCCACTTTCATGCTACTTTTATGCCACTTTCATGCTACTTTCATGCCACTTTCATGCCACTTTCATGCTACTTTCATGCCACTTTCATGCTACTTTTATGCCAGTTTCATGCCACTTTCATGCCACTTTCATGCCACTTTCATGCCACTTTTATGCCAGTTTCATGCCACTTTCATGCCACTTTCATGTTACTTTTATGCCAGTTTCATGCCACTTTCATGCCACTTTCATGCCACTTTCATGCTACTTTTATGCCAGTTTCATGCCACTTTCATGCCACTTTCATGCCACTTTCATGCCACTTTCATGCTACTTTTATGCCACTTTCATGCTACTTTTATGCCACTTTCATGCCACTTTTATGCCACTTTCATGCCACTTTTATGCTACTTTTATGCCACTTTCATGCTACTTTTATGCCACTTTCATGCCACTTTCATGCTACTTTTATGCCACTTTCATGCTACTTTCATGCTACTTTTATGCTACTTTCATGCCACTTTCATGCCACTTTCATGCCACTTTCATGCCACTTTCATGCTACTTTCATGCCACTTTCATGCCACTTTCATGCCACTTTCATGCCACTTTCATGCCACTTTCATGCCACTTTCATGCCACTTTCATGCCACTTTCATGCCACTTTCATGCCACTTTCATGCCACTTTCATGCCACTTTCATGCCACTTTCATGCCACTTTCATGCCACTTTCATGCCACTTTCATGCCACTTTCATGCCACTTTCATGCCACTTTCATGCCACTTTCATGCCACTTTCATGCCACTTTCATGCCACTTTCATGCCACTTTCATGCCACTTTCATGCCACTTTCATGCCACTTTCATGCCACTTTCATGCCACTTTCATGCCACTTTCATGCCACTTTCATGCCACTTTCATGCCACTTTCATGCCACTTTCATGCCACTTTCATGCCACTTTCATGCCACTTTCATGCCACTTTCATGCCACTTTCATGCCACTTTCATGCCACTTTCATGCCACTTTCATGCCACTTTCATGCCACTTTCATGCCACTTTCATGCCACTTTCATGCCACTTTCATGCCACTTTCATGCCACTTTCATGCCACTTTCATGCCACTTTCATGCCACTTTCATGCCACTTTCATGCCACTTTCATGCCACTTTCATGCCACTTTCATGCCACTTTCATGCCACTTTCATGCCACTTTCATGCCACTTTCATGCCACTTTCATGCCACTTTCATGCCACTTTCATGCCACTTTCATGCCACTTTCATGCCACTTTCATGCCACTTTCATGCCACTTTCATGCCACTTTCATGCCACTTTCATGCCACTTTCATGCCACTTTCATGCCACTTTCATGCCACTTTCATGCCACTTTCATGCCACTTTCATGCCACTTTCATGCCACTTTCATGCCACTTTCATGCCACTTTCATGCCACTTTCATGCCACTTTCATGCCACTTTCATGCCACTTTCATGCCACTTTCATGCCACTTTCATGCCACTTTCATGCCACTTTCATGCCACTTTCATGCCACTTTCATGCCACTTTCATGCCACTTTCATGCCACTTTCATGCCACTTTCATGCCACTTTCATGCCACTTTCATGCCACTTTCATGCCACTTTCATGCCACTTTCATGCCACTTTCATGCCACTTTCATGCCACTTTCATGCCACTTTCATGCCACTTTCATGCCACTTTCATGCCACTTTCATGCCACTTTCATGCCACTTTCATGCCACTTTCATGCCACTTTCATGCCACTTTCATGCCACTTTCATGCCACTTTCATGCCACTTTCATGCCACTTTCATGCCACTTTCATGCCACTTTCATGCCACTTTCATGCCACTTTCATGCCACTTTCATGCCACTTTCATGCCACTTTCATGCCACTTTCATGCCACTTTCATGCCACTTTCATGCCACTTTCATGCCACTTTCATGCCACTTTCATGCCACTTTCATGCCACTTTCATGCCACTTTCATGCCACTTTCATGCCACTTTCATGCCACTTTCATGCCACTTTCATGCCACTTTCATGCCACTTTCATGCCACTTTCATGCCACTTTCATGCCACTTTCATGCCACTTTCATGCCACTTTCATGCCACTTTCATGCCACTTTCATGCCACTTTCATGCCACTTTCATGCCACTTTCATGCCACTTTCATGCCACTTTCATGCCACTTTCATGCCACTTTCATGCCACTTTCATGCCACTTTCATGCCACTTTCATGCCACTTTCATGCCACTTTCATGCCACTTTCATGCCACTTTCATGCCACTTTAATGCCACTTTCATGCCACTTTCATGCCACTTTCATGCCACTTTCATGCTACTTTCATGTCACTTTTATGCCACTTTCATGCCACTTTCATGCCACTTTCATGCAACTTTCATGCTACTTTCATGTCACTTTTATGCCACTTTCATGCCACTTTTATGCTACTTTCATGTCACTTTTATGCCACTTTCATGCCACTTTTATGCTACTTTCATGTCACTTTTATGCCACTTTCATGCCACTTTCATGCTACTTTCATGCCACTTTCATGCCACTTTCATGCCACTTTCATGCTACTTTCATGCCACTTTCATGCCACTTTCATGCTACTTTCATGCCACTTTCATGCTACTTTCATGCCACTTTCATGCCACTTTCATGCCACTTTCATGCTACTTTCATGCCACTTTCATGCTACTTTCATGCCACTTTCATGCCACTTTTATGCCACTTTCATGCTACTTTCATGCCACTTTCATGCCACTTTCATGCCACTTTCATGCCACTTTCATGCTACTTTTATGCCACTTTCATGCCACTTTCATGCCACTTTCATGCCACTTTCATGCCACTTTCATGCTACTTTTATGCCACTTTCATGCTACTTTTATGCCACTTTCATGCCACTTTTATGCCAGTTTCATGCCACTTTTATGCTACTTTCATGTCACTTTTATGCCACTTTCATGCCACTTTCATGCTACTTTCATGCCACTTTCATGCCATTTTCATGCCAGTTTCATGCTACTTTCATGCCACTTTCATGCTACTTTCATGCCACTTTCATGCCACTTTCATGCCACTTTCATGCCACTTTCATGCTACTTTCATGCCACTTTCATGCCACTTTCATGCTACTTTTATGCTACTTTCATGCCACTTTCATGCTACTTTTATGCCACTTTCATGCTACTTTCATGCTACTTTTATGCTACTTTCATGCCACTTTCATGCTACTTTCATGCTACTTTTATGCTACTTTCATGCCACTTTCATGCCACTTTCATGCCACTTTCATGCTACTTTCATGCCACTTTCATGCTACTTTCATGTCACTTTTATGCCACTTTTATGCTACTTTCATGTCACTTTCATGCCAGTTTCATGCCACTTTCATGCCACTTTCATGCTACTTTTATGCCAGTTTCATGCCACTTTCATGCCACTTTCATGCCACTTTCATGCCACTTTCATGCTACTTTCATGCCACTTTCATGCCACTTTTATGCCACTTTCATGCCACTTTTATGCTACTTTGATGCCACTTTCATGCCACTTTCATGCCACTTTTATGCCACTTTCATGCCACTTTTATGCTACTTTTATGCCACTTTCATGCCACTTTCATGCTACTTTCATGCCACTTTCATGCTACTTTCATGCCACTTTCATGCTACTTTTATGCCACTTTCATGCTACTTTCATGCCACTTTCATGCCACTTTCATGCCACTTTCATGCCACTTTCATGCCACTTTCATGCCACTTTCATGCCACTTTCATGCCACTTTCATGCCACTTTCATGCCACTTTCATGCCACTTTCATGCCACTTTCATGCCACTTTCATGCCACTTTCATGCCACTTTCATGCCACTTTCATGCCACTTTCATGCCACTTTCATGCCACTTTCATGCCACTTTCATGCCACTTTCATGCCACTTTCATGCCACTTTCATGCCACTTTCATGCCACTTTCATGCCACTTTCATGCCACTTTCATGCCACTTTCATGCCACTTTCATGCCACTTTCATGCCACTTTCATGCCACTTTCATGCCACTTTCATGCCACTTTCATGCCACTTTCATGCCACTTTCATGCCACTTTCATGCCACTTTCATGCCACTTTCATGCCACTTTCATGCCACTTTCATGCCACTTTCATGCCACTTTCATGCCACTTTCATGCCACTTTCATGCCACTTTCATGCCACTTTCATGCCACTTTCATGCCACTTTCATGCCACTTTCATGCCACTTTCATGCCACTTTCATGCCACTTTCATGCCACTTTCATGCCACTTTCATGCCACTTTCATGCCACTTTCATGCCACTTTCATGCCACTTTCATGCCACTTTCATGCCACTTTCATGCCACTTTCATGCCACTTTCATGCCACTTTCATGCCACTTTCATGCCACTTTCATGCCACTTTCATGCCACTTTCATGCCACTTTCATGCCACTTTCATGCCACTTTCATGCCACTTTCATGCCACTTTCATGCCACTTTCATGCCACTTTCATGCCACTTTCATGCCACTTTCATGCCACTTTCATGCCACTTTCATGCCACTTTCATGCCACTTTCATGCCACTTTCATGCCACTTTCATGCCACTTTCATGCCACTTTCATGCCACTTTCATGCCACTTTCATGCCACTTTCATGCCACTTTCATGCCACTTTCATGCCACTTTCATGCTACTTTCATGTCACTTTTATGCCACTTTCATGCCACTTTCATGCCACTTTCATGCCAACTTTCATGCCACTTTCATGCTACTTTCATGCCACTTTCATGCCACTTTCATGCTACTTTCATGCCACTTTCTTGCTACTTTCATGTCTCTTTTAGTCCACTTTTATGCTACTTTCATGCTATTTTCATGTCACTTTTATGCCACTTTCATGCTACTTACATGCCACTTTCAGGCTACTTTCATGCCACTTTCATGCCACTTTCAAGCCACTTTTATGCTACTTTCATGCCACTTTCATGCTACTTTCATGCCACTTTCATGCTACTTTCATGCTACTTTTATGCCAGTTTCATGCTATTTTCATGTCACTTTCATGCCACTTTCATGCTACTTTCATGCCACTTTCATGCTACTTTCATGCCACTTTCATGCTACTTTCATGCCACTTTCATGCTACTTTTATGCCACTTTCATGCTACTTTCATGTCACTTTCATGCTACTTTCATGCCACTTTAATGCCACTTTCATGCCACTTTTATGCTACTTTCATGCCACTTTCATTCTACTTTCATGCTACTTTCATGTCACTTTCATGCTACTTTTATGCCACTTTCATGCTGCTTTCATGTCACTTTCATGCCACTTTCATGCCACTTTCATGCCACTTTCATGCCACTTTCATGCCACTTTCATGCCACTTTCATGCCACTTTCATGCCACTTTCATGCCACTTTCATGCCACTTTCATGCCACTTTCATGCCACTTTCATGCCACTTTCATGCCACTTTCATGCCACTTTCATGCCACTTTCATGCCACTTTCATGCCACTTTCATGCCACTTTCATGCCACTTTCATGCCACTTTCATGCCACTTTCATGCCACTTTCATGCCACTTTCATGCCACTTTCATGCCACTTTCATGCCACTTTCATGCCACTTTCATGCCACTTTCATGCCACTTTCATGCCACTTTCATGCCACTTTCATGCCACTTTCATGCCACTTTCATGCCACTTTCATGCCACTTTCATGCCACTTTCATGCCACTTTCATGCCACTTTCATGCCACTTTCATGCCACTTTCATGCCACTTTCATGCCACTTTCATGCCACTTTCATGCCACTTTCATGCCACTTTCATGCCACTTTCATGCCACTTTCATGCCACTTTCATGCCACTTTCATGCCACTTTCATGCCACTTTCATGCCACTTTCATGCCACTTTCATGCCACTTTCATGCCACTTTCATGCCACTTTCATGCCACTTTCATGCTACTTTTATGCTACTTTCATGCCACTTTCATGCTACTTTCATGCTACTTTTATGCTACTTTCATGCCACTTTCATGCTACTTTTATGCCACTTTCATGCCACTTTCATGCTACTTTCATGCCACTTTCATGCTACTTTCATGTCACTTTTATGCTACTTTTATGCCACTTTCATGCCACTTTCATGCCACTTTCATGCTACTTTCATGCCACTTTCATGCTACTTTCATGTCACTTTTATGCCACTTTTATGCTACTTTCATGTCACTTTTATGCCACTTTTATGCTACTTTCATGCTACTTTCATGCTACTTTCATGTCACTTTTATGCCACTTTTATGCCACTTTTATGCCACTTTTATGCTACTTTCATGTCACTTTTATGCCACTTTTATGCTACTTTCATGTCACTTTCATGCCACTTTTATGCTACTTTCATGTCACTTTCATGCCACTTTTATGCTACTTTCATGTCACTTTTATGCCACTTTTATGCCACTTTTATGCTACTTTCATGCTACTTTCATGCCACTTTTTTGCTACTTTCATGCCACTTTCATGCTACTTTCATGCTACTTTTATGCCACTTTCATGCCACTTTTATGCTACTTTCATGCCACTTTCATGCTACTTTCATGCCACTTTCTTGCGACTTTCATGCCACTTTTAATTCATGTTTCATGACACATTCATTCAACTTTTATGTCTGTTTCATGCAACATTTATGCAACTTACATGCCACTTTCATACCACTTTTTTGCCACTTTCATGCCAAGGTCATTAAATCGATGCTGACTATTATTTGATCGATGGTGATCATCATTGGATCGACGGTGTCTATGATCAGAATAATGGTGACTATTATTGGATCGACGGTATGTATAGTTAAATGAATCTGATTGGAAAGACGGTGACTCTAATTTGATGCAATGTTGCTCTGTTTGGATCGACTGTGATTCTGATTTGATCGACGGTGACTCTGATTAAATCGACGGTGACTGGATCGATGTCCAGTATGATTTGGTAGACGTTGACTATGATTGAATCAAAGTTGATCGGCGGTTAATCTGATTGGATCGATGGTGAATCTGCTTAGTTTTACGGTTTCTCTGATTGGATCGACGGCGAGAATGATTGGAACAACGATGAGTATGATTGGATCGACGATGACTATAAATGGTTCGACCGTGTGTATGATTGGATCAGCAGTGAGAATGATTGGATCGACGGTGAGTATGATTGAATCGGCGGTGACTATGGTTGGTTTGACGGTGACTATGGTTGGTTCGACGGTGACTATGGTTGGTTCGATGGTGACTATGGTTGGTTCGACGGTGACTATGGTTGGTTCGACGGTGACTATGTTTGGTTCGATGGTGACTATGGTTGGTTCGACGGTGACTATGGTTGGTTCGACGGTGACTATGGTTGGTTCGACGGTGACTATGGTTGGTTCGACGGTGACTATGGTTGGTTCGACGGTGACTATGGTTGGTTCGACGGTGACTATGGTTAGTTCGACGGTGACTATGATTGTATCTTCGATTACAATAATTTAGTTGACGGTGACTATGATTGAATCAAGGGTGACTATGATTAGATTGACAATATGTATGATTGGATCAACCTTGGGTATGATTGAATCACCGGTGAATCTTATTAGCTCCACGGTAAATATGATTGGATCGACGACGAGTAGGATTAGGTTGGCGTTGACTAAGATTTGATCGGCGGTGAATACAATTGGTTTGAGGGAGTCTCTGATTGGATCGACGACGAGTATGATTAGATCAACAGTGAGGATGGTTATATCGACTGTGCGTAAATTTGGATCGACGATTGTGTCAACTGGATTGACGGTGACTTTGACTGTTGACGGTGACTTTGATTAAATCGACGGTTACTCCAATGTGTTTTACAGTGTCTCTGATTGGATTGACTGCGAGAATAATTGGATCGATGGTGAGTATGATTGGATCGATGGTGAGTATAAATGGATCGACCGTGTGTTTGATTTGATCGACGGTGACTCTGATTGGTTTTGACGTTGAATCTTTTTAAATCGACGAAGACTTGATTAACAGTAAGACTGCTTTGAGCGATTGTGACTCTGATTTGATTCACGGCGGCTCTGATTTGATCGACACTGAATCTGATTGGATTGACGATGACTCTGATTGGATAGACGCCGACTCTGGTTGCATCGACAGTTATTCTATTGGATCGATCGTGACTCTGAATCGATCGATGGTGTCTATGATTAGATTGAGGGTTACTATGAATGGATCGATTTTAAGTATGATTGGATCGATGGTGAATCTTATTGGATCAATGGTGAATATGATTGGATCGGAGGTGAGTATGATTGGATAGACGGTGAGTATGAGAGGATCGACGTGAAGTATGATCGACAGTGAGTATAGTTGGATCGATGGTAAATATAATTGGATCGACGGTTGGTATGATTAGATCCACGGTGAGTATGATTAGATCCACGGTGAGTATGATTAGATCCACGGTGAGTATGATTAGATCCACGGTGAGGATGATTAGATCCACGGTGAGGATGATTAGATCCACGGTGAGTATGATTAGATCCACGGTGAGTATGATTAGATCGACGGTTAGTATGATTAGAGCCACGGTGACTATGATTAGATCCACGGTGAGTATGATTAGATCCACGGTGAGTATGATTAGATCCACAGTGAGTAATATTAGATCCACGGTGAGGATGATTAGATCCACGGTGAGGATGATTAGATCCACGGTGAGTATGATTAGATCCACGGTGAGTATGATTAGATCCACGGTGAGTATGATTAGATCCACGGTGAGTATGATTAGATCCACGGTGAGTATGATTAGATCCACGGTGAGTATGATTAGATCCACGGTGAGTATGATTAGATCCACGGTGAGTATGATTAGATCCACGGTGAGTATGATTAGATCCACGGTGAGTATGATTAGATCCACGGTGAGTATGATTAGATCCACGGTGAGTATGATTAGATCCACGGTGAGTATGATTAGATCCACGGTGAGTATGATTAGATCCACGGTGAGTATGATTAGATCCACGGTGAGTATGATTAGATCCACGGTGAGTATGATTAGATCCACGGTGAGTATGATTAGATCCACGGTGAGTATGATTAGATCCACGGTGAGTATGATTAGATCCACGGTGAGTATGATTAGATCCACGGTGAGTATGATTAGATCCACGGTGAGTATGATTAGATCCACGGTGAGTATGATTAGATCCACGGTGAGTATGATTAGATCCACGGTGAGTATGATTAGATCCACGGTGAGTATGATTAGATCCACGGTGAGTATGATTAGATCCACGGTGAGTATGATTAGATCCACGGTGAGTATGATTAGATCCACGGTGAGTATGATTAGATCCACGGTGAGTATGATTAGATCCACGGTGAGTATGATTAGATCCACGGTGAGTATGATTAGATCCACGGTGAGTATGATTAGATCCACGGTGAGTATGATTAGATCCACGGTGAGTATGATTAGATCCACGGTGAGTATGATTAGATCCACGGTGAGGATGATTAGATCCACGGTGAGTATGATTAGATCCACGGTGAGTATGATTAGATCCACGGTGAGTATGATTAGATCCACAGTGAGTATGATTAGATCTACGGTGAGGATGATTAGATCCACGGTGACTATGATTAGATCCACGGTGAGTATGATTAGATCCACGGTGAGTATGATTAGATCCACGGTGAGTATGATTAGATCCACGGTGAGTATGATTAGATCCACGGTGAGTATGATTAGATCGACGGTGAGTATGATTAGATCCACGGTGAGTATGATTAGATCCACGGTGAGTATGATTAGATCCACGGTGAGTATGATTAGATCCACGGTGAGTATGATTAGATCCACGGTGAGTATGATTAGATCCACGGTGAGTATGATTAGATCCACAGTGAGTATGATTAGATCTACGGTGAGGATGATTAGATCCACGGTGACTATGATTAGATCCACGGTGAGTATGATTAGATCCACGGTGAGTATGATTAGATCCACGGTGAGTATGATTAGATCCACGGTGAGTATGATTGAATTGATGGTGAGTTTTATTCGAGCGATGTTCATGCAGTTTGCTTCAATTGTGTGTCTAAATTGCTCGACGGTTACTTACTCTGATTTAATCGACGCTAACTCTTACAGTATCCAAGGTGGCACTGATTACATCGACAGTGGCTCTGATTTTAAGTACTGTGAATCTGATTGGATCGATGGTGACTATAATTGGATTGACGGTGAGTATGATCAGATTGGCGGTGTGTATGATTGGATTGATGTGGAGTATGTTTCGTTCAACGGTGACTCTGATTGGATCAACGTTGACTTTTAGTAAATCAACGGTGACTTTAATTGGAGCCACAGTGACACTCATTGCATCGACCGTGACTTGGATTATGATCCACGGTTTCTCTGATTTAATTGACGTGACTTTGATTGGATCTACAGTGAATATAATTCAATGATCGGTGAGTATGATTCGATCGACGGTGAGTATGATTAGATCAAGGTTGAATATGATTGGATGGACGGTATGTATAATTAGATCAATTGTGAGTATGATTAAATTAACAGTGGATATGATTAGATCCATGGTGTTATTAATTGGATCGAAGGTGAATATGATTGCATCGACTGTGAGTATGATTGGATTGTCGGTGAAATGATTTGATCCACGGTGAGTATTATAGGATCGACGGGGAAAAAGAGGTGTTCGACGTCGAGGGTGATTAGATCGACGATAACTCTTACAGGAAACACGGTAAATATCATTGGATCGACGGTGAGTATTATTGGGTTGATGGTGACTCTGATTAGTTCAACGGTGACTATGATTGGATCGAAGGTGAGTATGATTGTATCGACGGTGGATATGATTGGATCACTGGTGTCTCTGAATGGATCGAAGGTGATTCTTATTTGATCGACGGTGACTCTGATTTGATTGACTGTGTGAATGATTGAATTGTGGGTGCGTATGATTGGATTGACGGTGAGTATGATTGGATCGACGGATACTCTTTTTGGATCCACTTTTAATATGATTAATCAGTCGTTACACTGATTGGAAAGACGGTAAATCTTATTGGAATAACGGTGACTATGGTTGGTTCGACAGTGACTTTGATTGCATCGACGGTGACTATGATTTTATCGTCGATTACTATGATTGGATTGACAATGACTATGATTGGATTAACTTTGACTATGGTTGGATAAATTCTGACTATGATTTGATTGACGTTGATTATGAATGTGTCGACGGTGAGTATGATCGGATCGACTGTGTGTATGAATGGATCGACTTTGATTATAAATGTGTCGGCGGTGGTATGATTTGATCGACGGTGAGTTTAATTGGATTGACGGTGACTTTGATTGAAACGACGGTGACTATGTTCTGATTTATATTGACTATGATTGGATCGACCTTTAGTATGATTTGATCGACAGTGAGTATGATTGGATGACTGTTTATCTAATTTGATCGACGTTGACTCTTAATCGATTAGAGGTAACTATGATTAAATTGACGTTGAATATGATTGGATCGACGGTCAGTATGATCGGATCGACTGTGTAATGATTAGATCGACGTCGAGTATGTTTGAATGTGACTACATTTTAATTGACAGTGACTATGATTTAATTAAAATAATAATAAAGTGTATTTCAAAAATACGCTTCATCCCCAAAGGCTCGAAGCACGGAAATGATTTAATCGACGGTAGCTATGATTGGATCGATGTCGACTATGATTGAATAGACGCTGAATTTGATTGGATTGACGGTGAGTATGAGTGGATCGATGTCGAGTATGATTATTTCGACGGTGACTATGATCGTATAGAGGGTGACAATGATTGGATCGAGGGTTACTCTGATTGGATCCACAGTGATTCTGGTTGTATTGACGGTGACTCTAATTAGTTTAACTTTGACTCTGATTGGATCGTCATTGCATATGGTTGGTTCGACGGGGACTATGATTGCATCAACAGTGACTGTGGTTTTATCATCGATCCATATGGTTATATTGACGGTGACTATGATTGCATCGACGTTGACCATAATTGGATCGATGGTGTTTAGGATTTGATCGACGCTGACAATGATTTAATTGACGGTGACTATAATTGGATCGAAAGTGCGTATGCTTTGATCGACAGAGAGTATGATTGAATCAACGGTGAGCATGATTGGATCAACGGTGAGTATTTTTGGATCGGAGGTTAGAATGATTGGATCGACGGTGAGTATGATTAAATCGTCACTGACTCTGATTGGATCGACGGTAAGCATGATTGTTTAGACGGTGAGTATGATTGGATCGCCGTTAAGTATGTTTGGATCGTCGGTGAGTGTGATTGTATCGATGGTTACACTCATTGGATCGACTTTGACACTGATTGGATCGACGGTGTCTCTAATTTGATCCAATGTTGCTCTGATTGAATGGACGGTGACTCTGATTTAATCAACGGTGACTATGATTAGATCGACGGTGACTATGATTAGAACGACGTCGTGTATGATTGGATCGACTGGGTTTCCGATTGGATTGATGATGAATCTGATTTGATCGATGGTGACTATTATTTAATTAATGGTTACTATGATTGGATTGACGGTGTCTATGATTAGAGTGATGGAGTAAATGATGGGTTGGACGGTGATTTCAAATGGATCGATGGTGACTATGATTAGATCGACTTTGTTTAATGATTAGATTGATGGTGACAATGATTGGATCGATTGTGAATATGATTGGAACGACGGAGAGTTTGATTGGATCAACGATGACTCTGATTTGTCGACAATGACTCTTATTGGATTGATGGTGACTTTAATTTGGATCGACGGTGACTCTGATTGGATAGACAGTGTTTTTGATTAGATTGGGGCTGACTCTGATTGGATCGACGGTGACTCTGATTGGATCGACGGTGACTCGGTTTGGATCGACGGTAAATATGATTGGATAGACGAAGATTCTAATTGGATCGACGGTGACTCAATTGATCACTGGTGACTCTGATTGGATCGACAATGAATTTGATAGGATCGACGGTTACTAGGATTCGATCGATGGTGACTCTGGTTTGATTCACGGTTGCTCTCATTCGGTTGACGGTGACCATGATTAGTTTGACGTTATGTATGATTGGATTGACGGTGAGTATGATTTTGATTTACAGTGAGTATGATTCGATCGTTGCTAATGTTCATTGGATTGACGGTGACTATGATTGTATCGATGGTGAATATAATTCGATTGATTCTAAGTATGATTGGATGCACTGTGAGTATGATTACATAGACGGTGACTCTGATTGGATCGACGATAACTTTGATTGTATTGACAGTGACTTTGATTGAAACGACGGTGACTATGTTTAGATTTACAGTGACTATGTTTGGATCGACGGTGAGTATGAGTGGATTGACGTCGAGTATGAGTAGTTCGATGGTGACTATGGTGACTATGATTGGTTAGAAGGTGACAATGATTGGAAACGGGGTTACTCTGATTGGATCGACGCTGATTCTGAATGTTTTGACGGTGACTCTAATTGGTTCAACTTTGAATCTGATTGGTTCGATGGTGACTATTATTAATCTCTACATATTGTTGTTTTGAATATGATTGCATATCAGTGAATTTGATTGTATCATCGGTTACTATGATTGTATCGACGTTGATCATAATTGGATCAATGGTGACTATGATAAGATTGACGTTGAGTATGATTGGATCGACGGTGTGTATATTTTGATCGAAGGTGAGTTTGATTAGATTGACATTGACTATGATTGGATTGAGGCTGGTGTTGATTCGGTCGACGGTGAGTATAATTGAAAAGACTCTGATTGCATTGTAGCATACTGTCATTATATTGAAGGCGACTATAATTGGATGTGTATGGTTGGTTGATTGTATCCACCTTGATTATGATTGGATCAACGGTGACTCTGATTATATTGACGTTGAGTGTGTGGATCGAAGGTGATTATGATTTGATCGACGGAGACTATGATTTACGATGATTGGATGGTCGGTGACTTTAATTGGAGCGACGGTGAGTATGATTGTAACGACAGGTAGCATGATTGGATCAACAATGAGTATGATTGAATCGGAGATGAGAATGATTGGATCGACGGTAAGTATGATTGAATCGATGCTTGGTTCTGATTGGATCGACGGTGATTGTTTAGACGTCGAGTATAATTGAATTGACGGTGAGTATGAGTGAATCGACTCTGGCTCTGATTGGATCGATGGTGAGGATGATTGTATCGACGTTGAGTATGTTTAATTCGACGGTGAGTATGATTTGATCGACAGTGAGTGTGCTTGTACCGATGGTGATTATGATTGGATTCATGGTGAGTATGATTGGATCAACGGTGAGTATGATTGGATCGACGGTTACAATTATTTGATTGACCTTGACACTGACTGGCTTGACTGTGACATTAATTGGATCAAAAATGACTATGATTGGATCAACGTTGATTATGATTAGATTGACGGATTCTATTATTGGATCCACGGTGAGTATGTTTAAAACGACGGTGATTAACACGTTAACATCATCATCATTATCATCATCATCCTCATCGTCATCATCATCATCATCATTATCATCATCATTATCATCATCATTATCATCATCATTATCATCATCATTATCATCATCATCATCACTTTATCGTCATCATCATAATAATCATCGTCATCATCGTCGTGATCCTCATCGTCATAATCATCATCATCACCATCATCAAAATAATCATCATTATAATCATCAAAAAACATCAACCAGCATCAACCGTCATCAACCACAATTATCTAACATCGATGAACATAAAGAAACATCAAAGACCATCAACTAAGTTCAACCAAATCAACCATCATCAAACAATATCAACAGACATCAACTAACATCAACGAACATTCATCCACCATAAAACCACATCAAACAACTTAAATTAACATCAACAAACGTCATCCATTATCAACCAAACTCAATCACCATCAAACAAAATTAAAATTATCAACAACCATTAAAGAATTTTAACAAATTAAAACCAACATCATCCAACATCAACCATTATCAACCAAAATCAGCCTACCTCAGCCACAATCAACCACCATCAAGCATCATAAAACAACATCAACGAACATCAAGAAGAATCAACCAACTTCAACCACCATCAAACACAACCAATCACCTTTAACCACCATCAACCAAAAACAACCGACATCAACAATCATCAATTAGCATTAACCAAAATCCAACACAATAAACAAACAATAAAAAACATAAACCACCATCAACCAACACCACTCAACATTAATCAACATCAACAAACATCAACCAATATTTACAAATATCAATCAGCATCGTCTAACATAAAACAACACCCTGCACCAAACACTAACAACCAACATCAACCAACATAAACCAACATCAATTAACATCAAACAATATCACCCAGCATCAACCAACCTCAATCAACATCAACCAGTATATACTAGAATCAACAAATATCAACCAACATCAATCACCATCACAAACATCAAGCACCATCCACAATCAGCAACCACCATCAGCAAATAACAACAACCATAAACCAAAACAAAACATCATTAACTAACATCAACAAACATCAACCACCATCAATCATCGTCAACCAACTTCAACCAACATCAATAACAATTAACCAAAATCAACCATCATCAACCCCCTATCAACCAACATCAACCACCATCAACCACCATCAAGCACCGTTAACCAAAATAAACCAAAATAGAAAACCATCAACTAACACAAATCACCATCAACCACCATCAACACCATCAATAAAAATAAATCAACATCTAACTAACATCAAAAACCTTAAACACATATCAAGAAAATCACCCAATTAACCAAAAAATCAACCAACAGCAACCACCATCCACCTCCATCAACCAAAATAAAACAACATCAACCACCGTCAACCCCTATCAACCAACATCAACAACCAATAACCGCCATCAACAAACATCAACCACCATCAACCAACATAAACCACCATCAACCAGGATTAACCAACTTCAATCAACATCAACCAGAATATATATAAAAATCAACAACCGTCAACCAACATCAACCATCATCAACCAACATCAATCACCATCAACTAACTTCAACCAGCATAACCAACACCAACCAACACCAACCACCATTAACTTATATCAACCATCATCAACCAACATCAACCAACATCAACTAACATAAACAATCAACCTCCATCAACCACTATCAATAAAGAGCAACAAACATTATTTAACATCAACAACCATCACCCAGCATCAACCAACTTTAATCAACATTAACCAGAATTTACCACTATCAACCAATATCACTCATAATCAACCAGCATCAACCAACTTCAATCAACATCAACCAGGATATATAACCATCAACAAATATCAACCAACATCAAGCACCATCAAACAACATCAACAACCATCATCTACCATCCACCAACAGCTACCACAATCAACCAGCATAAACAACCATAAACCAACACAAACCAACATATTCTAACATCAAAAAAAAGTAACCGCCATCAACCAACATAAACCATCATAAACCACCATCCACAAATAGCAACCACCATCAAACACCATCAACCAACATCAATCAACATCAACCACCATCAACCAACATGAACCATAATCAATGAACATCAAACAACATCAAACAACATCAATCCCTATCAACCACAATCAACCAAGATCAAACAACATCAACCAATATCAACCACCGTCAAGAAACATAAAGCAGCATCAACCAACTTCAACCAAAATCAACCTCTACCGAACACTGTCGACCAACCATCTTCATCTAATGTTAACCAACATTAACCATCATCAATAAACATCAACGAACAATAGTAAATATCAACCAACGTAAACAGTAAACAACCGCCTGCAACCACCATCAACCAACATCAAATAACATCAACCAACATCAACAAGCATACATCAACAACAATCAATCAAAATCAACCAACATCAACGACCATCGAACAACATTAACCAACATCTATCAACATCAACCATTATCTACTTAAATAAACCAACTTCAATCAACATCAACCAACATCAGCCATCATCAAACCCTATCAATAACGACCAACCAACATAAACCACCATCAAACACCGTTAACCAAAATCAATCAACATCAACTAACATCAAAAAACCATCAGCCAATATCAAGAAACATCACCCAAAATTAACCAACATCAACAAACACAGCCGCAATCAACCTCAATCAATCAACATCAACCACCATCAACCAACATTAAACACAATCAACGAACATCAACCAACATCAAATAACATCAACCGTTATCAAGCAAAATTAACCAACATCAAACATCATCAATCACTATCAACCACAATCAACCAACATCAACCAACATCAACCACCGTCATGAAACATCAAGCAGCATCAACCAACTTCAACCAAAATCAACCTCTATCGAACACTGTCGACCAACCATCTTCAACTAATGTTAACCAACATTAACTATCATCAATTAGCATCAACGAACAATAGTAAATATCAACCAACGTCAACAGTAAACAACCTCCTGCAACCACCATCAACAAACATCAAATAAGATCAACCAACATCAACAAGCATACATCAACATTAACAACAATCAATCCAAATCAACCAACATCAACGACCATCAAACAACTTCAACCAACATCAACCAACATCAACCATCAGAAAACCCTATCAACAACGACCAACCAACATAAACCACCATCAAACACCGTTAACCAAAATCAATTAAAATCAACTAACATCAAAAAACCATCAGCCAGTATCAAGAAACATCACCCAAAATTAACCAACATCAACAAACACAACCGCAATTAACCTCAATCAATCAACACCCACCAACATCAACCAACCATCAAACCCAATCAACCAACATCAATCAACATCAACCAAAATGAACCACAATCAACGAACATCAACCAACATCAAACAACATCAACCATTATCAACCACAATTAACCAATATCAACCAACATAAACCAACATCAACCAACATCAACCTACATCAAGCAGCATCAAACAACATCAACCAAGATCAACCCCAATCAGCCAACAGTAACTATCATTAACCAACATAAACCAATATCAACTAACATCGACCAATATCAACCAACATCCACAAACATCAAACACCTTCAAACCCGCATCAACCAACACCAACCAACATCAACAACCATCAACCAACATTAACCACATTTAAATAACATGAACAACCATCAACAACCATCAACAAATATCAACCAACATCAAGCTGTATCAACCACCATCAAAGAACCTTAACCAACATCAGCCATCAATAAACTAATATCAATCACAATCAAATAACATCAACAACCATCAACAACAATCAACCACCATCAATAACCAGTAATAAACCATAAACCAACATCAACCACCATCAACAACCACCAACCAGCATAAAAATAAATCAAACACCATCAACCAAAATCAATCAACATCAACTAACAACAACAACCATTAACCACAATTAACCAGCATCAACAACCATCAACAAACATCAACCAACATATTACACCATGAAACCCCCATCAACCAACATCAACCAACATCAACAACCCTCAGTCACCATTGACCAACATCAACCATTATCAACCACCATCAAGCAACATGAATCAAATTCAAATAACATCAAACATTATTAAACAACATTCACTGACATCAACAAACATTAACCACCATAAACCAACATCAACCCCCATCAACCAATATCCAACAACATCAACCAACATAAATAAATATCAGTCACCAACAACCACCACAAACCCACAACAATTAGCATCAACAACCATCAACCAAAATCAACAAACATCAACTAACATCAACCAACATCAACCCTATCAATAAACATCACCCCAAAAAAAATACCAATATCAACCAAAATCAACCGCCATCAACCTCAATCAACCAAAATCAAACAACATCAACAACGATCAACCACCTTGAACCAACTTCAACCAACATCAACCACCATCAACCACTATCAACCATCATCAACCAACATCAACTAACATCAACTAACATCAACTAACATCAACTAACGTCATATTGTGTATCATATTTGGTGTCACCATCGGTACTTTTTTGGTGTCACATTTGGTACATTTTTGGTGTCACATTTGGTACCTTTTTGGTGTCACATTTGTTACCTTTTTGGTATCACATTTGATAATTTATTTTGAATCACATTTGGTACTTTATTTGGTTTCAAAGTTTGTTCCTTATTCGGTTTCCCTTAATTTTGTGTCCAATTCAGTACTTATTTGGTGTCACATTTGGTATCTTTTTTGGTGTAACATTAAGTACATTATTTGGTGTCATATTTGGTACCCCACATGGTGTTATATTTGGTACGTTATTTGGTAACACATTTGTTACCTCATTTGGTGTCCCATTTGATACCTTATTTGGTGTAAAATTTGGTACCTCATCAGGGGTCTCATTTGCTTATGTGGTATAACATTTGGTACTTAATTTGGTTTCATATTTGGTACATTATTTAGTTTCACATTTGGCACCTTATATTGTTTCACAATTGTTACCCTATTTTGAGTCAAATTTGGTACCTTATTTGGGGTCACATTTGATACCTTATTTCAAAACCTTTTTGATATCTTATTTGGTGTCCCATTTGGTACTTTATTTGGTGTCACATTTCGTACCTTATTTGGTTTCAAATTTGGTTGATTATTTGTGTCATAGTTGGTACCTTCTTTGGTGAACCAATCGGTACCTTATTTTGTGTCACTTTTAATACCTTATTTCGTGTCCTATTTGATAACTTTTTTTGGTGTACCATGTGGTACCTTATTTGGTGTCCCATTTGGTTTATTTTTTAATGTCATATTTGGTTGATTGTTTGTGTCACATTTGACACCTTATTTTATGTCCCATTTGGTACCTTTTTTAGTTTTAGATTTGGAACTTTTTTTGTAATCCAATTTTTAATCTTATTTGGTGTCACTTTGGAAACTTATTTGGTGTCCCATTTGGTACCTTCTTTGTTTTCACATTTGATACCTTATTTTGTGTAATGGTTGGTACCTTATTTTGTGTCCAATTTATTACCTTATTTTGTGTCCAATTTGCACCTTATTTTGTTTTAGATTTGTTACCTAATTTCGTGTCACATTTGGTACCTTATTTTGTTTCATATTTCGTAACTTATTTGGTGTCTCCTTTGGTACCTTTTTATGTATCACACTTGGTACCTAATTTGGTGTAACATTTGATACCTTATTTCAAATCCTGTTTGATACCTTATTTGGTGTCCCATTTAGTTCCTTAGTTGGTGTCCCATTTGGTTGATTATTTGTGTCATGGTTGGTAACTTCTTTGGTGAACCATTTGGTACCTTATTTTGTGTCACATTTGATACCCTATTTAGTGTCCTATTTGATACCCTTTTTGGTAAACCATTTAATACCTTATTTGGTAAACCATTTAATACCTTATTTGGTGTCATATTTGGTCTATTTTTTGTATCACATTTAATCTCTTATTTTATGTCCCATTGGAAACTTATTTCGTTTCAGATTTGAATCTTTTTTTTTTTTTGTTTTAAATATTAAATCTTATTTAGTGTCACATTTGGTAACTTTTTTGGTTTCCCTTTTGGTACCTTCTTTTTTTCACTTTTTTTTTTTTTTGTTTTTTTTTTTTTTTTCTTTTTTTTTTTTTTTTTTTTGTTTCTTTTGTTTTTTTTTTCTTTTTAGATTTTTATCTTTTTTTTTTTTTGTTTTAAATATTAAATCTTATTTAGTGTCACATTTGGTAACTTTTTTGGTTTCCCATTTGGTACCTTCTTTTTTTCACATTTGGTACCTTATTTCGTGTAATTTTTGATACCTTATTTTGTGTCCCATTTTGTAAATTATTTGGTATCCCATTTGATACCTCATTGGTTGTCTCATTTTGGTACCTTTTTGTATAAAATTCGGTACATTATTTGGTGTCCCATTTGGTATCTTATTTGGTGTAACATGTGGTACCTTATTTGGTGTTAAACTTGGTACCTAATTTGGTGTCATATTTGGTACATAAATTAGTGTCCCATTTAGCATCTTAAATTGTGTCATATTTAGTAACTTATTAGGTGTCCCCTTTGTTACCTTTTTTGGTGTCAAACTTGGTACCTTATTTGGGGACACATTTGATACCTTATTTCGAATCCTTTTTGATATCTTATTTGGTGTCCCATTTGGTACCTTATTAGGTGTAACATTTGGTTGATTATTTGTGTCATAGTTGGTACCTTCTTTGGTGAACCATTAAGTACCTTATTTTGTGTCACATTTAATACCTTATATCGTGTCCTATTTGATTTATTTTTTAGTGTACCATTTCGTTTCTTATTTTGTGTTCCATTTGGTTTATTATTTAATGTCACATTTGGCACTTTATTTTATGTCCCATTTCGTACCTTTTTTCGTGTCAGATTTGGAATTTTTTTTTTTTTTGTGTCACATCTTTTATCTCATTTGATGTCCCATTTGGTACCTTCTTTATTTTCACATTTGGAACCTTCTTTAGTGTAATATTTAGTACCTTATTGTGTGCCCCATTTAATACTATATTTAGTCTCCCGATTGATACCTCATTTGTTGTCTCATTTGTTACCTTTTTTTGGTATTGAATTCGGTACATTATTAGGTGTCCCATTTGGTATCTTATTTGGTGTAACATTTGGTACCTTACTTGGTGTCAGATTTGGTACCTTATTCAGTGTCACATTATTCGTAGTCCTATTCGGTAACGTTTTTGGTGTCACATTTGGTACTTAATTCGGTGTCACATTATTTGGTGTCCTATTCGGTACATCATTAGGTGTCTTATTTGCTATATTATTTGGTGTCAAATTTGGTACCTTTTTGGTGTCACATGTGTTACCTTATGTGGTATCACATTAGATACTTTATTTTGTATCATTTTTAGTACTTTATTTGGTTTCACATTTTGTTCCTTATTCGGTGTCCCTTTATTTTGTATCCAATTCAGTACTTATTTGGTGTCACATTTAATACCTTATTTGGTGAAACATTGAGTACATTATTTGGTGTAATATTTGGTACCTTATTTGGTGTCACATTTGGTACCTTATTTGGTGTCACATTTTGTACATTATTTAGTTTCCATTTGGAACCTTACATTGTTTCACATTTATCATCTTATTTCGTGTCACATTTTGTACCTTATTTGTGTCATATTTAGTAACTAATTTTGTGTCCCTTGATACCTTATTTGGTGTCAAACTTAGTACTTTATTTGGTGTCACATTTGGTACATCTTTTGGTGTCCCAATTGATACCTTATTTGGTGTAGAATTTGGTAACTCATCAGGTGTCTCATTTGCTATCTTATTTGGTGTAACATTTGGTACCTTATTTGGTGTCAAACTTGGTACATAATTTGGTTTCATATTTTGTACATTATTTACAGTATTTAGTGTCCCATTTGGAATCTTATATTGTTTCGCATTTGTTACTTCATTTGGATTCACATTTGGTACCTAATTAGTGTCATATTTAGTAACTTATTTGGTGTCCCATTTGGTACCTTATTTGGTGTAACATTAAATACCTTATTTGGTGTCACCTTTTGTACCTCACATGGTTTCACATTTGGTACCTTATTCGGTGTCACATTATTCGGTTTCCTATTTGGTAACTTATTTGGTGTCACATTTGGCATCTCATTTGGTGTCCCATTTGGTAACTTATCTGGTGTAGAATTTGAAAACTCATTAGGTGTCTTATTTGCTGTCTTATTTGATGTAACATTTGGTACCTTATTTGATGTCAAACTTGGTACCTAATTTAGTGTCATATTTCGTACCTTACATAGTGTCCAATGTGGCACGTTATTTTAATTTCACATTTGTTACCTTATTTGGTGTCACATTTAGAAAACTATTTGGTGTCTCCTTTGGTACTTTAATTGGTTTCACATGTGATACCTTATTTCAAATCCTTTTTGATAACTTATTTGGTACCCCATTTGGTACCTTCTTTGGTGTCCGATTTTGTACCTTATTTTTTATCACATTGTTTGATTATTTGTGACACATTTGGTGAATTTTTTGTGTTCTCATTTGTAACCTTATTTGGTGTCCCATTTGGTACCTTATTTGGTTCACATTTGGTTGATTATTTGTGTCATATGTGGTTCCCTCTTTGGTGTCCCATTTGCTACGTTATTTTGGTGTCACATTTGGTATCTCATTTGGTGTCCCATTTGGTACCTTATTTGGTGTAGAATTTAATACCTCATTGGGTGGCTTATTTGCTGTCTTATTTAATACCGTATTTGGTGTCAAACTTGTTACCTAATTTAGTGTCATATTTCGTACCTTATATAGTGTCCAATGTGGCACCTTATTTTTATTTCACATTTGTTATCTTATTTGGTGTCACAATTGGTAACTTTTTCGGTGTCTTATTTAGTACTTTATTTGGTTTCACTTTAGATTAGATTTAGTGTTAGATTTGGAACTTATTTTGGTGTCCCTTTTTAATCTTATTTGGTGCAATATTTTGTACCTTCTTTGGATTCCCATTTGGTACCTTATTTGTTTTCACTTTTGGTACCTTATTTTGTGTCCCATTTGATACCTTATTTGCTCTCCCATGTGATACCTCATTTAGTGTTTCATTTGATACCTTTTTTGGAATCACATTGGGTTCATTATTCGTGTCCAATCTGGTAACTTATTTGGTGTAACATTTTGTACCTTATTTGGTGTCAAATTTGGTACCTTATTTTGTTACTCATTTTGGTTCCTTATTGGTGTCACATTTGGTACCCTTTTTTGGTGTCCCATTTGGTACCTTATGTTGTGACACAGTTGGCGCATTATTTGTTGTCCCATTTGGTACTTTATTTGGTATCCCATTTGGTACCTTTTTCGGTGTTCCATTTAGTACCTTATGTGGTCAATTTAAGTACCTTTTTTGGTGTCACAATTGGTACTTTATTCAGTGTCCCATTATTTGGTTTTATATTAGGTACCTTTTTTGGTGTCACATTTTGTACCTCATTTGTTGTCCTATTTGGTACCTTACTTGGTATAGAATGTGGTACCTTAATTATATGTCTTGTTGGCTATCTTATTTGGTATAACATTTGGTACCTAATTTGGTGTCACATTTAGTGTGCAATTTGGTACCTTATTTTGTTTCACATTTGTAACTTATTTGGTGTCACCTTTTGAACCTCATTTGGTGTCACATTAAGTATCATATTGGGGTTACAATCGAAACTTTTTTGGTGTCACATTTGGACCCTTATTTTGTATAACATAGGGTACCTTATTTGGTATTACATTTATTACTTTATTTTATGTCCCATTTGGTACCTTATTTGTTCTCCAATTTGATACTTAATTTGGTGTCTTATTTGGTACAATTTTTTGTATCACATTTGGTACATTATTTTGTGTCCCATTTGTTACCTTATTTGTGTAACATTCGGTACCTTAATCGGCGTTAAATTTATTACCTTATTTTGTGTCCCATTTGGTAACTTTTTTGGTCTCAAATTTTTTACCTCATTTGGTGTCTCATTTGGTACTATTTTTGGTTTCCTATTTGTACCTTATTCGGTGTAGAATGTGTTTACTCATTATGTGGTGTCACATTGGCCATCTTATTTGGTGTCGAATTTGGTACCTTATTTGGTGTTACACGTGTTAACTTATTTAGAGTCACATTTGATAACTTATTTCGAATCCTATTTGATACCTTATTTGGTTTCCCATTTGGTACCTTATTGGTGTCCCAATTGGTACATTTTTGGTGTCGCATGTGGTAACTTATTTTGTGTCACATTGGGTACCTTATTTAATTTCTTATCTGGTGACTTATTTGTTGTCACATTTCGTACCTTATTTCGTGTCCAATTTGATACCTTATTGGGTGTCCCATTTGGTACTTCTTTTGGTGTCAGAATGGGTACCTTTCTGTTTTGTGTCGCATGTGGTAACTTATTTTGTGTCACATTTAGTACCTTATTTAATTTCTCATCTGGTGACTTATTTGGTGTCACTTTTTGTACCTTATTTCGTATCCTATTTAGTACCTTATTTAATGTCCCATTTGGTATTTTATTTAGTTACCCATTTGGTACCTTTTTTTAAATGTTCCATTTGGTACCCTTTTGCGGTGTCACATTGGCCAACTTATTTGTTGTCGCATTTGGTACCTTATTCCGTGTCCAATTTGATATTTTATTTGTTGTCCTATTTGGTACCTTATTTAGTGTCACATTTGGTACTTTATTTAATATCTCATATGGTGACTTATTTGTTGTCACATTTGGTACCTTATTAGGTATCCTATTTCATAATTTGATACCTTATTTATTACTTATTTGGTGTCCAATTTGGTACTTTATTTGTTCTCCCATTTGGTGCCTGATTTGTTGTTACATTTTAGACCTTATTTGTTGTCACATTTGGTACCTTATTTGGTGTCCCCTTTGGTGTCTCATACTGTATCTTATTTAGTGACACATTTGTTTCCTTATTTGGTGACCGATTTGGTATCTTATGTAGTGTCTTATTGGGTATCTTTTATGGTGTCCCATTTGATAAATTATTTCGTTTCAGATTTGAAACAATTTTTTATGTTCAATTTGTAACCTTTTTTGGTGTAACATTTGGTACCTTCTTTGGTGTCACCTTTGATACCTTAATTTGTGTAATTTTGGGTACCTTTTTTTGTTTTCCCATTTGCTATTTTATTTCGCATCACATTTGTTACAATATTTGGTTTCAAATTTGGTACTTTGTTTGGTAAATTATTTGGTTTCCCATTTGGTACCTTATTTGGTGTCACATTTGGTTGATTATTTATGTCATAGTTGGTACCTTCTTTAGTGAACCATTTGGTACCTTATTTTGTGTCATTTTTAATACCTTATTTCTTGTCGTATTTGATACCTTTTTTTGTGTAACATTTGGTGGAATTTGTTGTGTCGTATGTGGTAATTTTTTGATGTCACATTTGGTAAATTATTAAATATCTCATCTGGTGACGTATTTGTTTTCACATTTGGTTATTTATGTCATGTCCTATTTGATACCTTATTTGGTGTCCCATTTGCTACCTTATTTGGTTACCCATTTGGTACCTGATTTGGCTTATATTTGGCACCTTATTTCTTGTCCTATTTGATACATTATTTCATGTCGCATTCGGTACCGTATTTGGTCTCAGATGTGGTACTTTATTTGGTGTCACATTTGGTACATTAATTGGTGTCACATTTGATACCTTAATTTATGTCATATTTGATACTTTATTTGGTGTCCAATTTGGTACCTTATTTCATGTCACATTTGGTACCTTATTTGGTGTCATAATTGGTACCTTTTTTAATGTCACATTTGTACCTTTTTGGTGTAACATTTGGTAACTTATTTGGTTTCACATTTGAACTTTATTTGGTGTCACTTTTGATACCTTATTTTGTGTATCTTTTGGTACCTAAATTGGTGTCATATTTGGTACCTATTTTGTTGTCCCATTTGGTACCTTTTGTGGTGTATCAATTTGTACCATATTTGGTTTCACATTTGGTACCTTATTTTGTGTCCTGTTTGGTAGCTTATTTCGTGTCAAATTTGGAACTTTATTTGGTGTCCCATATGTAACCTTATTTTTTATCACATTTGGTACCTTATTTGGTGTAACATTTGGTACCTCATTTGTTTACACATTTGATACCTTATTTGGTGTAACATTTGGTACCTTATATGGTGTCCCATTTGGGACCTTTTGATGTCCCCTCATCCTCCTTATGTCCCTTAGTCCTTGGACCGTTGGGGCGCCACAGATGACATGTGAACTATCCTCCATTCCTCTCTGTCTTCAGCACTACGCACTGCATCGCCAGTGTTAGTACTGTCCCCTTTGGTATCTTATTCGGTGTCACCTTTGGTACATTATTTGGTGTCACTTTTTGTACCTTATTTTGTGTCCCATTTGATACCTCATTTGGTTTTTCAATTTGTACCTTATTCGGTGTCAGCTTTTGGTACCTTTTTTGTTGTCACATTTGGTAACTCATTTAAAGCCCCATTCAGAACCTTCCTTTTTTGGAGTCAAAAGTGTAAACATTTTTGGTGGTGAATTTGGTTCCTTATTTTGTATCATATTTGGTTCCTCATTTCTTGTCCCATTTGGTACATTATTTCTTTTCAAATTGTTCTTTTTTTTGGGTGTTCCATTTTTTTACCTTTTTTTGGTGTCCTATTTAGTACCTCATTTGTTGTCACATTTGGTACCTCATTTGGTGTCACAATTGGCACCTTATTTGGTGTCACATTTCGTACATTATTTTGGGTAGCATTTGGTACATTAGTTGATGTCACATTTCATACTTTTTTGGTGACACATTTTGTACCTCATGTGTTGTCCCTTTTTGTACCTTATTCAGTATCACATTTGGTACCTTATTTGGTGTCCCATTTGGTAACTCATTTATAGCCCCATTTGGAACCTTTTTGGTTTCACAATTGTAACCATATTTGGTGGTGAATTTGGTACCTTAGTTTGTGTCATATTTGGTTCCTCAATTGTTGTCCCATTAGTAACTTATTTGATGTCCCAATTGGTACCTTATATTGTGTAACATTTGGTACCTCATTTTCTGTCACATTTGGAACCTCATTTGGTTTCACATTTGGTACTTTGATTGATAGCTCATTTGGTGACCTATTTAGTACCTTATTTTGTGTTAATATTGGTACCTCATTTGGTTTCCCATTTTTTACCTTATTTGGTGTCACATTTGGTACCTTATTTGATGTCACATTCTGTACCTTATTTGTTGTCACGATTGGTACATTTTGTATGCTAGATAGATGCTAGTTTAAGATTAACCATTGCTAGCCAGGCTAGAAGAAATTAGACATATGCTAGACTAAGACCAGTGGCTAGATTAAGGCTAGTTAGAGGCTAGTCAATTTGTTAATATAGAGTAGACATTGTTAGACAGTGGCTAGAAAGACTATAAAGAAGCTAGACAGGATAGACAGGGGCTAAACAGAGTCAAGACGTGGGCTAGACAAAGGATAAACAGATGCCAGACGTAGGCTGCTTATAGTCTAGACATTGATAGACAGAATCTACACGGAGGCTAGACAGGGATTAGATAGAGGCTAGACAGTCTAGATTTAGGCTAAACAGAGGCTAGCAAGAGGTTAGACTTAGTCTAGAGAGAGACTAGATCTATCTTGACAGGCGCTGGACAGAGATAGTTTGAACTAGACATTAGCTAGACAAAAGCTAGACAGGGCTAGACAGAGATTAGACAGGGGCTAGACAGACTAGACAGTAGCTAGACATGCTAGTTTATGGCTAGACAGAGGCTAGGCTCAGGCTATATGCTATTTTATGGTTAGATATTGCTAGACATGCTAGCAGAAGCTAAACAGATGAAAACTTAGGTTTGACAGTGGTTAGAGGAAGGCTAGTCGTAATCTTGATAGAGGCTAGATTTGTAAGACATAGGTTGGGCAGAAGCTATATAGGGTTGTTACAGGGGTTAGACTGAGGCAAGATATGATCTAGACATATGCTAGATAAGAGCTAGACAGAGGAAAACTTAGACTAGACTTATGCTAGAAAGAAGCTAGACAGTCTAGAAAGATGATAGACAGCCTAGACAGAGTCTAGACATAGGCTAGACAAAAGCTAGACAGATGCTAGATGCAGGCTAAACAGATGCTAGATGTATGCTAGATAGAAGCTAGACATTGCTTGACCGAAGCTTACGAGGCTAGACAGGGGCTACACAGAGGATAGACATGCTAGATCAGGGGTTGGGAACCAAATATTTTGAAAAGTAATTTTGTGAGAATCATGCATTATGTTTAAAACTAAAAATTCAAGTAAATGTGTGCATTTTGTATAATTTCAACTCTAAAAATGCAATAATTATGTCTTTGAATTCTTTTTTAAAAACATTGTTATGCTGTTGCTAATCAATAATGATTATTTCTTACCATTAATGCGACTTTTTTATACAATCCAGCCATCAATAGAGCCACATCTGGCTCGCGAGCCATAGGTTCCCGACACCTTTGCTAGTTTAAGGCTAAACCGAGGCTAGACTTAGTCTAGACAGAAGCTAGACTGGGCTAAAAAGATATTAGACTAGGCTAGACAAAGGCTAGACGGAGGCTAGACAGCAATAAAAAGAGTCTAGACAGATACAAGACGCAGGCTAAAGAGATCATAGTCGTAGGTAAATATGGGCTAGACATTGTTACAGAGGCTAGACGAAGTCTAGACAGAAGCTAGACTTGTGAAGCACAGACTAGACAGGGCCAGACAGATGCTAAAAAGGCGCTATGCTGACAGAGTGTCAAATGCATCCATTAGAGAGTGTCAAGATAGTATATTAGAGAATGTCAAAAGAGTCCTCTAGAGAGTATCAAAAGAGTCCATTGAGAGTGTCAAACGAGTTCATTAAAGTGTTAAAAAGGGTCCTTTTAAGTATGTCAAAAGTGTTCATTATAGAGTGTCGAAAGAGTCTAACAGAGTATGTCGAAATGTCTGTTAGAGATTGTCAAAAGGGTTTATTAGAGTGTGTCAAAAGAGTGTAAAGAGTGTTAACAAAGATCCATTAGAGTATGTGAAAAGAGTTCATTAAAGAGTGTTAAAAAGTGTCCAATAGAAAGGAATGAAACAGCAGAGACTTAGGCAAGACGGAGATGAGACTAAAGTTTATCAAAGGCTCAACAGACGCTAGACAGAGGATAAACAGAGGCTAGTCTTAGGCTAGACATAGGCTAGACATAGGCTAGACGTAGGCTAGTCTTATTCTAGACAGAGGCTAGATAGTGCTAGACAGAGACTAGACAGGGCTAGACAGGGGCGAGACAAAGGCTAGACTTAGTCGAGAGAGAGTCTAGTTTTAGGCTATAGAGAGGTTAGCTAAGGATAGAGAGATTCTAGACATAGGCTAGATAAAGGCTAGACATTGCTGGTCAATAGCCTAGACCCGGTCTAGAAAGGGCTAGAAAGGGGTTATACAGGAGCGAGACGGAAGGATGCCGACATAGACAGAGAAAAGAATTAGGCTACTCCATGGCTTATCAACCTGTGGTTCATGACCCCTTTGTGGGTCGCAGAACCTCTTTATAATGGTCGCCAAAGATCATCTAAAGCACAAATACATACAGTTATTAAGAACATTCAAAATCATTGTGTGGCTCAGGGTCGCCATGACCTGAGAAACTCTCTTACTGGGTCGCGGCATTAGGAAGTTTGAGAACCGCTGGGCTAGACCGAGGCTTTAATCAGGCTAGACGTACTAGACAGGCTAGACATAGGCTAGACAGGTGAGACAGAGCCTAGACTTGGGTTAGACTAAGGCTAGACAGATGCTAGACGTTGGTTTAAATAATGGTAGATTAAGGCTAGACAGAGCCTAATCTTAGACATTGTTATCAGAGGCTAGACAAAGGCTAGACATATGCTAGACTTAGGCTAAAAAGAGGTTAGACGTAGACTAATTAGAGGCGAGACAGAGACTAGACTTAGTCTAGGCAGAAGCTAGATAAGGCTAGTCAGAGATTAGATGTAGGCTAAATAGGCTAGACAGATGCTAGACGTAGGCTAAACAGATGCTAGACGTAGGCTAGATAGAGGCTAAACATTGCTGACAGGCTTACGGGGCTAGACTGAGGGTAGACAGAGGCTAGAAAGGTTAGACAGGCTAAATTAAGGCTAGACGGAGGCTAGATTTAGTCTAGACAGAAGCTAGACAGAGCTAAAAACAGGCTAGACTTGGCAAGACAGAGGCTAGACAGAGGCTAGAAAGTGATAGACAAGCCAAGACAGATTCAAGAGGAACCCTAAAGTGATGCTTGACGTAGGCTAAATAGAGTCTAGACTTATTCTATTCAGAAGCTAGACAGAGGTAAGACATGGCTAGTCAGAAGCTAGACAGGGATAGACAGAGGCTAGAATTGTCAAGAAAGAGGCTAGACACGGCTACACAGAGGCAAGAAAGGGGCTAGACAGACCCTAGGCAGTGCTAGCCAATTGCTAGACGGGGGCAAGCCCGAGACTAGACATGCTAGACATGCTAGATTAAGGTAGACAGAATTTAGACTTAGGCTAGACACATTCTAGTTTTAGGCTACATTGGTAGACCGGCTAGCAGAGGCTAGACTTAAGGTAGAAAAAGTCTATAAGGGTAGACAGAGGCTATAAAGGCTAGAAAGGATAGATAGAAGCTAGACAGAGTCTAGATTTAGGCTAGGCAGAGGATAGGCAGGGCTAGACAGTACCTGGAAAGAGGATAGACCGGGGCTACGAAGAGGATAGAAAGAGGCTAGACTTAAGCTATACAGAGGCTAGACAAATGCTTGTCAGGGATAGACGTAGGCTAGGCACAGTTTAAGACTAGACAGGACTAAGACAGAGGCTAGGCAGGGGCTAGACAGGCTAGACAGAGGCCAGACATAGGCTGGACATAGGCTAAACTTTGTCTAGACAAAGGCCTGACATTGCTAGACAGAAGCTAGAGAAAGGCTATACAGAGGATACGCTTTTGTTATGCAGAGACTAGACACGGCTACAAAGAGGCTAAATTAATGCTCGACAAAGGCTAGACTTAGGCTAGACCGAGGCTAGATTTTGACTAGAGAAAGTCTAGACAGATGCTTGACGTAGGCTAAACAGGGGCTGGAAATCGCATGACAGTGGTCAAACGAAGTTTAGACAGAGGTTAGACTTAGGCTAGGCAGAAAGGCTAGTCATGGTCTATACAGATGCTAGACAGGAATAGACGTAAGCTCGACAGAAGCTAGATTAAGGCTAGACAATATAGAAAGATGCTTAGAGAGATGCTAGACTTTCAGCTAGACGTAGGCTAAACATTGCTAGACAAAGGCTAGACGAAGGCTATACTTAGGCTAAACTTAAGCTCGACAGTGGCTAGACGAGGACTGGACAGTGGCTAGAAAGTGGTTAGATTAATGCTATTCAGAGGCTGGATTTAGGCTACACAAAGGCTGGACAGATGCTTGACTTAGGCTAATTTGAGTCTATACAGAATCCTAACGTAAGATAGATTTATGCTAGACTAAACTAGACCGAGTCTAAACCTCGGCTAGATAGGCTAGATTGTTGCCAGATAGTTGCTAGAATTTCGCGTGTCATGATTATCTTAATCAGCTTGAAGAGTATTAAGTTATATACAGTCTTTTGTTTTTTCTTGGGTTTCTGGTCTCTTTTTGATTGTCTCGTTATGTTTGTTTTGAATACTTTGCCTGCTATTTATGGATTTTAATGTTTTGGATTACTTGTGTGGGTTTGCTTCTCTTCTTTACTTATTTTGGTTTACTCGTCTGGGTTATATTGTCTTGGTTTGCTTGTCTGTGTTTTTGTTTGTTTGTGTTTGCTAGTAAGGATTTTCCTTTTAGCGTTTGCTTTCTGGGTTTGTTTCTTTGGGTTTGCTTTACTGTGTTTGCTTGTTTTGGTTTGTTTGTCTGGATTTGATTGAATGGATTTTATTGGCTCTGTTAGCGTGTCTGTGTTTACTTGCTTCGGTTTTCTTGTCTAGGTCTATTTGTCTGACTTTTCTTATCTGGGATTGCTAGGTTGGGTTTTATTCTCAGGTTTTATCGTATTGGTTTGCTTTTCTGGATTGGCTTGTCTAGATTTGCTTATTTTGGATTGATAGTCTTTCTTTATTGAATGGATTTGCTGGTCTCGATTTGGTTTTCTGTATTTTCTTGTCTGTTTTTTTCTTGTCGTTTTGTTTGTTTGTCTAGCTTCTTTCTATACTACATCTAGCCTCTGTATCTAGCCTCTGTCTAGCCTTCATCTAGCCTATCTAGCATCTGTCTAGACCCCTTCTAGCCTCTGTATAGCCTCTAACTAGCCTGTCTATTGTTTAGCCTACGTCTAGCACCTGTCTCGCCTTCTAGAATATGTATAGCCTGTCTAGCCTCTGTCTAGCCTCTATCTAGCCTAAGACTAGCCTAAGTTTTGCCTCTGTCTAGCCTAACACTCTTCTCTGTCTAGCCTCTATCTAGCCCTTGTCTACCGTTGTCTAGCCTCTGTCTAGCTTCTTTTTAGCCCCATCTAGCCCGTCTAGACCGTCTAGCTTCTCTCAAACCCCAGGCTAACCCCTGTCTATTTGCTATCTAGCCTCCGTCGTGCATCTGTCTTAAAATGTCTAGCCTCTATCAAGTCTACAACTACCCTCTAGTGAGCCACTGCCTAACCTACGTCTAGCATTTGTTTAGCCTCAGCTATCATGTCTAGAAATATCTAACCTAAGACTTACATCCATCTAGCCTGAGTCTAGACACTGTCTAACCTCTGACTACCCGCTCTATAGCCTTTTTATAGCTCTGACCGCCTCTGTTTAGCCCCTATCTAGCCTCTGTCTAGCCTCTGTCTATCCCTTAATAGCCTCTGTCTAGCCATGTCTAGTCTCTGTCTAGCCCTGGATAGCTTCTGTCTAGCCTGTCTAGCCTTTGTCTAGACAAAGTCTAGCCTCTGCCTAGGCTTAGTCTCGCTTAAATATCGCCTCTGTCAGCCTCTGTCTAGCTTCTGCATTTGCTTGTCTATGTTTGTTTTCTCGGTTTCCTTGTCTTCATTTTTTTGGTCTGTATTATTTGCCTGAATTTGCTTGTTTAGATTTGATAATCTTGAAGTGATTGTCTTTACTTGATTGATTGGGTTTGCTTGTCTGGGTTTACTTTTCAGTCATTTCTTTTCTGAATCTTCGTGTGTAGTGTTGGATTTCTTGTTTACGTGCTTTGTAGAGATCTAAATGACTGGGATCGCATGTCTGTGCTTGCTTGTCTGGATTGCCATGTTTGATTCTGCTTATCAGGTTTTGGTTGTCTGTTTCTTTGTCTGTGCTTAAATGTATGTGTTTACTTGTCTATATTTGATTGACTTGTTTTGCTTGTTTTTGGTTTGCTTTTTGGGTTTGATTGCCTGGGTTTGCATGTCTTTGTCTTCTTGTCTGTTTTTTTGCTGGTCTTGTTTCCATGTCTGGTTTGCTACTCCTGATTATTTGTTTTTGTAAGGTTTCCAGGGTTTTCGTGTCTGGTTTCCCTTATCTATATTTGATTTTTCTGATTTTTATTTCTGAGATTGCTTGTCTTGTTTAGCTTGTCTCGACTTGCTTGTCAGGATTTACTTTGTCTTTTTTATTGAGAGCATTTTCTTGTTTTGGTTCCTTATCTTTGTTTTCTTGTGTGAGTTCTCTTCTAGTATTTTCCTTGTCTGCTCTTGGTTGCCTGTGATAGCCTATCTGTTATTGTTTCCCTGCATTAGGTTGTCTGTTTTGGCATGTCTGCTTTTTTTGCTGAACAGTGCTTGCTTTTATGGAATTTCTTGTCTCGGTTAGCTTGTCTGTGTTTCCTTGTCTGTGTTAGCTTATTGTTGTATGTTTAGTTCCCTGTGTTTTCTATTTAAATTTCTCTGGGGTTTCGTGTATGGGTTTGAATGTCTGTGTTAGCTTGCCTGTTTTTGCATCTTTGGTTATGTTGATTTTTTTTTTTATGGTTAGTTTTCCAGTGTTAGCTTGCCGGTTTGATTGTCTGGTTTTTCTCGTCCTGATTTGTCAGTCTGATTTAACAGTATCTGGGTTTTTTTTTCTTCTGGGATTTTTTTGTACTTGTTTCCTTGGCAGTATTTGACTTGTTTTGCTTGTCTTTTTTCTTTTTTTTTTTTTTTTTTTTTTTTTTTTTTTTTTTTTTTTTTTTTTTTTTTTTTTTTTTTTTTTTTTTTTTTTTTTTTTTTTTTTTTTTTTTTTTTTTTTTTTTTTTTTTTTTGTTGCTTTTTGGGGGGTTTGATTTCATGGGTTTACATGTCTTTGTTTTCTTTTCTGCGTTTTTTTAACTTGTTTTTCTTGTATGTTTGCTTTTTCGGGTTGGATTGCCTGCGTTTTCTGGTCTGTGCCTGCTTGTCTGTCTTTGCTTGTCTGTATTTGCTGGTCTGTGTCTGCTTGTTTTCTTTTTCTTTTATTTTTTAGATTGTCTGTGATTTCTTGTCTAGATGAGCTTGTGTGGATGCGTTTGAATGGTTTTCATTGTCTGTGTTTTTCAGTCTGCTTTACTTTGTCTATATTACGTTGTCTGAGTTTGCTTGTCTGTGTGCGGTTGTCTGGGCTTGTTTGCTTGTATTTGCTATCTTGGTTTGTTTGTATGGAATTGTTGTCTGGTTTTGCTTGTCTGAAGTTGCTAGAAAGGGTGGACTTGGCTGGTTTTGCTTGTCTTTTTGTCTTGTCTGTTTTGCTTGTCTTCGTTTCCAAGTTTATCCTATGTCAAAGTCTAGTATCTGATTAGAATTAATATAGCCTCGGTCTAGCCTATGGCGAGCCTAAGTATAGCCTCTTCTATCAATTTCTAGCCTCTGTCCAGCCTACGTCTTGCCCTGTTTTGTATCTGCAAGCCTATGTCTAGCCTAAGTTTAGCCCCGGTCTTGCCTATTTCAAGCCTCTGTCTAGCCTAAGTCTAGTCTCGTTTTGGCCCTGTCTATCCAGTTTAGCATCTGACTAGCCTTTATCTAGCATCTGTTTAGCCTCTTTCTAGCCTTAATATAGCCTATGTCTAGCTCTGTCTATCCTTCACTAGCCTCTGCGTAGCCTTAGTCTAGTATTAAATTGAGCCACTGTCTAGCCTGTCTAGCAAATGTCTAGACTTAATCTAGCCTGTCAAGCCTCTGTCTAGCAATGTCAATTCTTAATATGGAATCTTTCTAGCCACTGTCTAGTTTTAACCTAACATGCCTTGTCTCTGTCTAGATCAAATCATGCCTCTGTTTAACCTAGTCTAACCTAAATCTATTCACTTTCTAGACCATTTAGCCTCTGTCTAGCCCCTGTCTTGCTTCTGTCTGGCCCTGACTAGCTTCTGTATAGATCAATTCTAGGCTCTGCTTATCCCCGTCTAGCCCCTGCCTAGCCTTCGTCCAGCCTTATATATATATATATAGCCTCTATCTAGCCTACGTCTAGCGTCTGTCTATCCTTCGTCTAGCCTAAGTCTAGACTCTGTCTAGACTAAGTCTTGCTTCTGTCTAGCCCAGTGTTTCTCAACTTCCTAATACCTCGAAACTTTAATGGAGTTTCTCATGTCCTGGTGACCCCGAGACACACAGTGATGTTTAACTTCCTAACTGTAAGTATATGTGTTTTAGTTGGTCTTTGGCGTCCCTTTGAAAGGGTTTCTGTGACCCCCAAAGGGGTTGCGACCCACAGGTATAAAACCAATGATTTAGCCTAGAAAATTTAAATGAAAAAAAAGGATTTAGCCTACCTCTATTCCCTGTCTAGCCTCTATCTAGCCATTTCTAGCCTTTATCTAGACTATGACTAGCATCTGTCTAGCCCTTATCTAGCCTCTGTCTAGCCTAAGTCTAGACTCTCTCTCAAGTCTAGACAAAGTCTAACCTTTGTCTCGCCCCTGTCTTGCCCTGTCTAGCCTCTGTCTAAAGATGACTAGCCTCTGTCTAGAGCAAATCTTGCCTCTGTCTGCCTAAGTCAAGCTTCTGGGTTGGCTATGTCCAGCCCCTATTTTTTTTTGGGGGGGGGGGGGGGGGGTTACAGTCTTAGATAGATTTTGGGAGACAAGAAAACCCAGACAAAAAAACCCAGACATGAAACCGCAGAAAAGAAATCCAAGAAAGGCTTATCCAGACAAGCCAACTCAGAAAACAAAATCCACAAAGCAATTACAGATTAGCAGCGATAAGCAAACCAAGACAATCACCCCAGACATACAAATACAATCAAGTGAACACAGACAATCGAACTAAGACAAGCAAACCAAGATAAGAAAACCCAGAGATAAAAATCAAAGAAAAAAATAACGAGACAATTAAAAACTGACAAGCAAACCCTGATAAGCAAACCCAGAGATGCAAACCCAAACAACCAGACAAAGACCATCAAACACAAAAAACCAAACCAATAAATTAATCTACACAAACAAACCAAGACAAGCTAAAACCCATATAAGCAAATCCAGACTAACAAACACAGACAAACAAACAAATACAAGTAAACCTGAAGAAGCACACTAGAGAAGCAAACCCACACAAAGAACCCAGACAGGCAAAAACAGAAAAGACAACCCATAAAAAACAGACATAACACCCAGTCAAACAAAGACAGAACAGCAAACCCTATATACAAAACCAAACAAGACAACCCAGACAAGCAATCCCAGACAATTAAATCTAGACAAACAAAGCCAGACAAGCAAATATAGATATTAAAATTGTACACGAAATCCACACAAGGAAAACAAGAGAAGTCAACATAAAAAAAAATAAACGAGGAGAAGGAAAACAGGACATGCAAACATGGACAAGCAATCACAGACTAGCAAACACAGAAAGCAAGCACAGACAAAATAAAACAGAAAGCAAACACAGACCAACAAACGCAGCGGCAAAGCAAGAAAAGCTAACACGGACAAGTCAACCCAAGCAAATTTTACAGACAAGCAAACACACACAAGCAAACACAATTAAGCACACGCAAGAAATATAAACCATAAGCAAACCTACACAAGCAAATTCAGACAAAAAAACACAGACCAACAAACACAGACAAGCAAATACAGAAAAGCAGGCACGGACAAGAAACACAGGCAATCAAAGAAGAAAAACAAGTTAAGATAAACACAGACAAGAAAACAAAGACATGTAAAATCATTCATTCAAACCCGAAAAAAGCAAACCAAGAAAACGAAACATGTGAAGCTAATGCATACAAGCAAACATATACTTGAAAGCACTGACAAAGACACACAGAAAATCAAGAAATTACAGAAATATAAACCCAGACAAGCAAACCCAGTCAATCAAGTATGGACAAAGATTGACAAATCTAGACAAGCAAACTCAAGAAATGCAGACAAACAAACCGAGAAAACAAACGTAGAGAAGCAAATAAAGAGAAGCTTAAAAAGACAAGCTAACCAGGACAAGCAAAACGAAACATAAAGGAAACCCAGACAAATAATGCCAAACACGCTAACGCAGACAGGCAAAAAAGAAAAAAAACAGACAAGAAAACCCTTGAAAGTAAAACCAGGAAAGCTAACCCAAACAAGGAAATCGAGACAAGATAACACAGATAAAACCAGACAAGCGAAAACTTACTAGCAAACAGAAACAATCACACGCAGGCCCCAAAATACAAAAAAAATATCACAGACAAACGAAGCATTGCAAGCTATTTCAGACCAAAAAAATTCATACTAGCAAACGCAGACAAGCAAAAAAAGACCAGCAAACTTAGACAAGAGCAAACAAGAAAGAAAAAACTGGCAAGAAAACTTTTACAAGCAAATATAGACAAGCAATCTAAACAAGCAATCTAAACAAGCAATCTAAACAAGCATAAACAGACAAGCAAACACAGAAAATCAAACCCTTTTAAGCAAGTCCAGACAAGCAAATTCAGGTGAAAACAGAAAAGCAAAACAAGACAAGCAAAGCTATGCAAAAAAAAACACAAAAAAAAACACAAACAAATCCATATATTCCAACCAGACAAGGAAATCAAGACATGCAAAAACAGACAAGTAAAAAAAGCAAACAAAGCTAGACAAGCAAATACAGACAAGCATATTCAGAGGAGCAAACCCAGGCAAGCAAACTCAGAAAAATAAATACAAACAAGCAAAATACTAAGCAAACACAGATCAGCAAACACAGATAAGTAAATTTAGAGAAGCACATAAAGACAAGCAAACACAGAGAAGCAAATCCAAACAAGCTAACCCTGTCAATCAATCCCAGACAAGCAAACACAGACAAGCAAACAAAGTCAATTAAACCAAAAAGGGAAGTAAACCCAGACAAGCAACCCCACATCAGCAAATCTACAAAAGCAAAAGCAGGCAAGCAAACACAGATCAGCTAATGCAGACATGCAATTTCAAGACAAACATATCAAGACAAGCAAACACTGACAACAAACCCAGAAAGTAAACTTAGACAATGAAATGCAGACAAGAAAACCCAGACAAACAAAGCGAGAAAAGAAAACCAACCCTAGGAAATACTTACAAGCAAACAAACACGAACAATCCTAGTCAAACAAAAGCATACACGCAAACAAAGACCAGCATACCATTAAAAGTAAATTTAGACAAGCAAACACAGTCATATAAACACAAATGAGAAACCCAGACATGCCAACCCACACAAACAAGCAAGCAATCCAAGACAAGTGAATCCAGAAAAGCAAACCAAGACAAGAAAACAGAGACAAGAAAACCGAGACAAACAAAAACAGAAATAGATAGTTATTATTTTTTTTTTGATTAAGTTAATAAAGATATGGTACGCTTGAGGTTAGTCATAACTAGCTACTGTCTAGCCAGAATTTAGCATGTCTAGGCGAAATCTAGACTCGGTCTAGCCTAAATCTAGCCTCTGTCTAGCTTAAGTCTAGCATATGTCTTGCCTCTGTTTAGCCTGAGTCTAGACTCTGTCTAGCCCTATATAGCCTCTGTCTAGCCCTGTCTGGACCAAGTCTAGTCTCTGTCCAGCCACTGTTCATTAGATCGTGTTAAAAAGAATCCAATAGAAAGAATCAAAAGAGTCCATTAGAGTGTGCCAAAGAGTCTATTAAATAGTGTCAAAAGAGTCAAAAAGAGAGTGTCAAAAGAGTCCATTAAACAGTGTCAAAATAGTCCATTAGAAAGGGTCAAAATAGTCTATAAGAAAGTATCTAAACGGTCCATTAGAGAGTGTTAAATGTATCCACTAGAGAGTGTCAAAAGAGCCAAAAAATAGTGTTAAAAAGGCCCTCTAAAGAATTCTATAGATTATCTGGAAAGCGTCCAATAGAGTGTGTCACGTGAATCCATTAGAGTATGCCAAAAGGTTCCTTTAAAGAATGTCAAAAGTGTTCACTATAGAGTGTCAAAAGAGTCCATTAGAGAGTGTCAAAAGGGTTCATCAGAACGTTTCAAAAGAGTCCACGAAAGAGTGTCAAATGAGTCCGTTAGAGAGTGTTAAAAGAGTACATTAGAGTGTGTCAAATGAGTCCATTAGAGAGTGTTTAAAGAGTCCATTAGAGTGTGTCAAAAGAGTCCAATATATTGTCAAATGGTATCACTAGAGAGTGCCAATAGAGTCAAAAAGGGAGTGTCAACAGTGTTCATTAAGTGTCATCATCATCATTAAAAACATCAACATCATCATCATGAACATCAACATAATATTCATTATCAACATCATCATTATCATCATCATCATCATCATCATCATCATTACCATCATCATTACCCATAACAATCTTATTACCATTAACATTGTTATCATCATTATTATCTTCAGATGTAACCCAGCCAATGTAACCAATGTAATATAACACATCTAGTCTAATATATCTAATCAGATACATTAAAACTGTAGTGTCTTATATAATCAATCATCAAAATCATCACGTATCTTTCTACAACTTTACCCACGTTTGCGCATCTATACTCATTTTTTTGTCCCATCCACACCTTTCCGCATATTTCAACAACTTTCAAAAACTCCACGAATCTCACCGATCATATCCGAAACTCTCCACATCTTTATGCACCTTTCTGCATCTATCCGCAACTGTACGCACTTTCCGCATCTCTCCGCGTTTCTCCGCCTATTCCCGCTAATTCTCGCAGCTCTCCGAACACTTCCGCACATCTCCTACTATTTCCGCAATTCTACGAAACTTTCCGCATTTCGCTGCAAATCCCCGTACATTTAAACAGACTTCCAAACGTCTCCCCATATTTCTACACACCATCATCACCATCATCATCATCATCATCATCATCATCACCATCATCATCATCATGAACATCATCATCATCATCCTCATCATCATCCTGATCATCATCATCATCATCATCACCATCACCATCATCCTCATCATCCTCATTATCATTATCATAATAATCATCGTCATGATTTGTTACATTTGGTACCTTATTTGTTGTCACATTTGGTACCTTATTTCTAAATTCACCTTATTTGGTGTCCTATTTGGTTCTTATATGGTGACACGTTTGGTACTTTTTTGGAGTCACATTTGGTACTTTAATTTGTGTCACATTTGGTACTTATTTGGTATCACATTTGGTACCTTATTTGGGGTCCTATTGGTACCAGATTAGGTATCATATTTGGAACTTTATTTGGTTTCACATTTTATACATTATTTTGTGTCAGTTTTGGTACCTTGTTTGGCGCCACATTTGGTACCTTATTTGGTGTCAAATTGTGCACCTTATTTGGAGTCCCATTTGGTACCTTATTTGGCGCCACATTTGGTACCTTATTTGGTGTCATATTTGGTACCTTATTTGGTGTCAAATTGTGCACCTTATTTGGAGTCACATTTGGTACCTTATTTGGTGTCACATTTGATACCTTATTTGGTGTCAAATTGTGCACCTTATTTGGTGTCATATTTGGTACCTTATTTGGAGTCACATTTGGTACCTTATTTGGTGTCAAATTGTGCACCTTATTTGGTGTCATATTTGGTACCTTATTTGGTGTCACATTTGGTACCTTATTTGGTGTCAAATTGTGTACCTTATTTGGTGTCATATTTGGTACCTTATTTGGTGTCACATTTGGTACCTTATTTGGTGTCACATTTGGTACCTTATTTGGTGTCATATTTTGTACCTTATTTGGTGTCATATTTGGTACCTTATTTGGAGTCATATTTGGTACCTTATTTGGTGTCACATTTGGTACCTTATTTGGTGTCAAATTGTGCACCTTATTTGGTGTCATATTTGGTACCTTATTTGGTGTCACATTTGGTACCTTATTTGGTGTCAAATTGTGCACCTTATTTGGTGTCATATTTGGTACCTTATTTGGTGTCACATTTGGTACCTTATTTGGTGTCACATTTGGTACCTTATTTGGTGTCAAATTGTGCACCTTATTTGGTGTCATATTTGGTACCTTATTTGGTGTCACATTTGGTACCTTATTTGGTGTCAAATTGTGCACCTTATTTGGTGTCATATTTGGTACCTTATTTGGTGTCACATTTGGTACCTTATTTGGTGTCACATTTGGTACCTTATTTGGTGTCAAATTGTGCACCTTATTTGGTGTCATATTTGGTACCTTATTTGGTGTCACATTTGGTACCTTATTTGGTGTCAAATTGTGCACCTTATTTGGTGTCATATTTGGTACCTTATTTGGTGTCACATTTGGTACCTTATTTGGTGTCACATTTGGTACCTTATTTGGTGTCAAATTGTGCACCTTATTTGGTGACCCATTTGGTACCTTATTTGATGTCACATTTGGTACCTTATTTGGTGTCACATTTGGTACCTTATTTGGTGTCAAATTGTGCACCTTATTTGGTGACCCATTTGGTACCTTATTTGATGTCACATTTGGTACCTTATATGTTTTCACATTCGGTAACTTATTTGGTTTCACCTTTTGATTCCTTATTTGAAGATCATTTTGTTTCTCATTTGGTATACCAATTTGTACTTTTTTGGTGTCACATTTAGTACCTCATTTACTGTCACATTTGGTACTTTATTTAGTGTCCTATTTGGTACCTTATTTTGTGTTCCATTTGTTTGGTTTTTTTTTTGGTGTTATATTTGGTACCTTTTTTAGTGTATTATTTTTTACCTTATTTGTTGTCACAAGTGGTACCTTATTTGATGTCACATTTAGTACCTTATTTGATGTCCCATTTAGTACCTCATTTAATGTCCCATTTAGTACCTTATTTGATGTCCCATTTAGTACCTCATTTAATTTCCCATTTAGTACCTTATTTGATGTCACATTTGGTACCTTATTTGATGTCACATTTGGTACTTTATTTTGTGTCCCATTCGGAACCTTATTTGGTGTGACATTTCGTACATTATTTGGTTTCCCCTTTTCTACCTCTTATGTTGTCCCATTCGGTATATTTTTCGGTGTCACCTTTGGTACCTTATTTGATTTCCCATTTGGTATTTTAATTAATACCTCATTTGGTGTCCTATTTGGTATATTGTTTTGTGTCACATTTGTTACCTTATTTGATGCCACAATCCTTCGCATACAGGAGTGTGTGGACGACGTAAAGCATTGGATGACTTGCAACGAACTGAAGTTAAATGATGATAAAACGGAAATCCTTCTCATCCACTCTCCAAATAAATCTCCCATTCCATCTGCTCCTTCTGCTATATCTATCGGCACCTCTGACATCAGACTCTCTTCCTCTGCCAGAAACCTTGGAGTCACGTTTACAAACACCCTCTCCATGGACAAACATGTCACAAACATATGCATATCAGCATACAACGAAATTAGAAAAATCAGCACCATTAGACACCTCCTCTCCTTTGATGCCACAAAAACTCTTGTCTCTTCACTCATTATTTCAAAATTTGAATACTGTAACACTCTTCTCGCAGGCATTCCTCAACACCACATAGACAACCTTTAGAAAGCACAGAACTCAGCATGCAGACTCATTTTTAAATCAAAGAAACATGACCACATTCAACCACACATACGAAACTCCACTGGCTTCCAATATCCTCTCGCATCAAGTACAAGTCTGCCAATCAATTCTTCAACTCGTTCTTTGACCCTAACTTTCCTGTCTATCTCTCTGAACTGTTGCTTCCTTACATCCCCACAAGACAACTACGCTCTTCAATAGACAATAGAACCCTCTCAATCCCAAGAACCAAAACTAAGACCATCGGTGAACGCTCCTTCTACTTCCATGCGCCCACGTTCTGGAACCAGCTCCCCTTCCACATCCGTCATTGTGAAACCTCGTCCACTTTCAAAAAGTCCCTTAAAACCCATCTGTTTAGGTCCACCTATGACCTGTTATGCTACCTCGTCGCCCTGCCTCATTTTCTGTCTCGGGTCGATCCTGTAGTTTAGGCGAAACGTGCCAAAGTTTACTCGTTTTTATAGCCATTTTAATGTTTAAGCTACTGTTTCTATAGTCATTTTTAACATACTTTTTAATATTCTAGTGTCTCTGGTTGTTGCTTTTTATTTTACTTGAGCAGTTTAAATAGTTTACATGTTTTTAATACGTGTAAAGCGCTTAGAGCTGTAAGGTAAGCGCTATATAAAAATGACTAAATAAATAAATATCCTATTTTGAACGTTATTTGGTGTCACATTTGGTACCTTATTTAGGCTAGATAGATGCTAGTTTAAGGTTAAACATTGCTAGACAGGCTGGTAGTAACTTCACAGATTCTAACCTAAGGCTAAACAGTGGCTAGATTAAGGCTAGATAGACGCTAGTCGTAGTTGTAATAGAGAGTAGACATTGTTAGACAGAGGCTAGAAAGGATAGAAAGAGGCTAGACAGGCAAGACAGGGGCTAGACAAAGGCTAAAAAGATGCTAGACTTAGGTTTAACAGATGCTAGATGTAGAATAGTTAGAGGCTAGACATTGCTAGAAAAAGGCTAGACGGAGGCTAGACAGGAGCTTGACAGAGGCTAAACAGGCTAGACAGGCTAAATTAAGGCTAAACAGAGAATAGACAGAGGCTAGACTTAGTCTAGACAGGGGCCCGAAAGGCATAGACTGAGCTAGACATTAGCTAGACAAAGGCTAGATAGGGCTAGACAGAGATTAGACAGGGGCTAGGCAGAGACTAGAAAGTAGCTAGACAGGCTAGTTTAGGGCTAAACAGAGACTAGACAGTCTAGACAGAAGCTAGATGGTGCTAGACAGAGACTAGATAAGGGTATATAGAGGCTAGACTGAGGCTACACCTTGTCGAGAGACTAGACCTTGTCTAAACAGGGGCAATATAGGGATGAACTGAGCTAGACATTAGCTAGACAAAGGCTAGACAGGGCTAGACAGGGTTTTGACCGAGAAAGACAGTAGCTAGAAAGGCTAGTTAATGGCTAGACAGAGGCTAGCCTCAGGCTATATGCTAGTTTAAGGTTATATATGACTAGACATGCTAGCAGAAGCTAGGCAGATGCAAAATGTACGTTGGACAGTGGCTAGATAAAGGTTAGACAGAGGCTAGTCGTAGTCTTGATAGAGGCTAGACATTGTAGGACATTGGAAAAGGCTTTATATGGTCTAGACAGAGGCTAGACAGGGTTTAGACACAGGCTAGACTTGGTCTAGACAGATTCTAAACCAGGGCTAAACAATAGAAAAACTTAGGCTACACTTAAGCTAGAAAGAAGCTAGACAGTCTAGACAGTGTCTAGACGTATTCTTAAGAAAGGCTAGACAGATCCTAGACGCAGGCTAAACATATGCGAGATAGGGACTAGACATTGCTTGACAGATCCTTACGGGGCTAGACGGGGGCAAGCAAGAGGCTAGACATACTAGATTAAGGCTAGACCGAGGCTAGATTTAGTCTAGAAAAAATCTAGACCTTGCTAAAAAGATATTAGACTGGGCTTAAAAAAGGCTAGACAGATGCAAGACGAAAGCTAAATAAAGGCTAAACATTGCTAGACAGAGACTAGACGTATTCTATTCAAAAACTAGACAGACTTTAGACGGGGCTAGACAGAAGCTAGACTTGTCAAGACAGAGGCTAGACAGGGCTAGACAGAAGCTAGAGAGGCGCTAGACAGAGTGTTAAATGAATCCATTAGAATGTCAAAAGAGTCTATTAGAAAATGTCAAGAGTCCACTAGAGAGTGTCAAAAGAGTCCATTAGAAAGTTTTAGAAAGTATAATAGAAAGGGCGAAAAGAATCCATTAGAGGGTTCAAATGGGTCCAATAGAGTATGCAAAAATGATCCTTTAAAGTGTGTCCAAAGTGTTCATTATAGAGTTTCGAAAGATTCCATCAGAGATTGTCAAAGTGGTCCATTAAAAAGTGTCAAAAGAGTCCATTAGAGAGTGTCAAAAGGTTCCATTAGAGAGTGTCAAAGTGTCTACTAAAGAGTGTCAAATGAGTCGATTAGAGAGTGTTAAAAAGAGTCCATTAAAGGGATCAGTGCTGGGCCCCTGTTTGTTCCTAGCATACATTAATGAGCTACCCGAGAAACTGACATAACAAGCAAGACTGTAGGCAGATGACAAAGCGGTGTATAGGACGATCGCCAACAAATCTGACCAGGACCAGCTACAACAGGATCTCAAACTGTTAGCTGAGTGGGAAATGAGCTGGGACATGGAATTTCACCGTGCCAAGTGCCAGACACTATCAGTCTCTAGAAGTTTTACACCTCTTCACTACCAATACGAACTGCATGGCCATATGCTTGAGCCAGTTTCCTCCGTAAAGTACCTTGTGTTACCATTCAAAGAGAGATCCGCTGGGACGAGCATATTAACAATGTATGTAACCAAGCAAACAAAACCATAGGGTTCTTAATGCGAAATCTAAAGATTGGCAACTCCTGTGGGAAAGAAAGAGCATATAAAGCCTTTGTCCGTCCGGTTGTAGATTATGCATCTTCAGTCTGGGACCCATTTACCCAGAAGAGCGTTGACAGGTTGGAGGCGGTCCAAAGACGAGCAGCACGCTTTGTCCTAAAGCGCTACAGAATGTCTCTAGCGTTGGCAGCATCCTGGAAACACTAGGCTGGTCACCATTGGAGGAACGACGACGACAATCCAGGCTCTCCATGATGTACAAGATAAATAATGGGCTGGTCCACTGTTCCAGTATTAAACAGAAACTCATCCCTCTCCCCCATAGATAGCGACGAGGCCATGACAGTCAATTCAGGCTGATACCAGCAAGAAGCCAGCATAGGAGCGGCTCATTCCTGACCAAGACAATCAGGGACTGGAACAATCTTTCAAAAGGAACGGTTGAGGCAACAAAACTAGACACATGTGTGTCTATTGCCTCAAGCCTTTAAACCCCTAGTCCATGATTCCCCTACAAAGTGGCACTGGAATTAAGTGAAATTTCCTCATCAACACCAGGAACAGAAACATTGCAAATCCCATCACATGCATAGGAGCCAAAATGATCAATAAATTTTTCTCGGGCCCTTAAGATATAGAAGAAGAAGAGAAGAAATGTGAGTCAAAAAAGTCATTTAGAGATTTCAAAAAGGTCCACTAGAGATAGTTAAAAGAGTCAAATAGAGAGTACATTTAACAGTGTTAAACTAGTCCATTTTAATTTGGCAAAGGGTGTATTAGAGATTGTAAAAAGAGTGCCTTAGAGAGTGTCAAAAGAGTCAACTAGAGAGTGTCAAAAGGGTTCATTAGAGTGTGTCAAAAGAGTCAAGTAAAGAGTGTTAAAAAAGATCCATTAGACTATGTCAAAAAACTTCATTAGAGAGTGTTAAAAAGTGTCGAATAGATAGGATCAAAAGAGCCCATTAGAGAGTGTCAAGAGAGTCCATTAAAGAGAATCGAAAGAGTACATTAAAGAGTTTTAAAAAGTTCAATTAGAGTGTGTCAAAATATTCTATTAGAGTGTGTAAAAAGCGTCAATTAGAGAGTGTAAAAATGATGCATTAGAGTGTGTCAAAAGTGTCCTTTAGAGAGTGTCAAATGGACCATTAAAGAGTGTGAAAGCGTCCATTAAGAATGCAAACAGTGTCCATTAGCGTGTGCCAAAAAGGTCATTAAGGAGTCTCAAAATGGACCATTAGATAGTGTCCAAGGAATCTATTAAGAGGGTTTCGGATGAGTCCACTAGAGATTGTCAAAGAGTACACTAGAGAGTGTAAAAATATTCCAAAAATGAATGTCAAAAGAGTCCATTGGAGAGTGATAGAAAGAGTCAAATAGAAAGGACCAAAAGAGTCCAATAGAAGGTTTCAAATGAGTCCACTACATAGTGTCAAAAAGTTCTTTAGAGTGTGAAAAATGTCCATTTAAGTGTGTCAAAAGAATCCATTAGAATGTGGCAAAAGCGTACATAAGAGAGTGTCAAATGAGTCCATTAGAGTGTGACAAAAGGGTCTTTTTACGAGTGTCAAAGGTGTTTATTATAGAGTGTCGAAAGAGTTCATCAGAGTGTGTTAAAAAGTCAGTTAGAGAGTGTCAAAAGAGAGTACACTTAAGAGTGTTAAAAGTGTCTACTAAATAGTGTTAAAAAAGTTCATTAAACGTGTTAAATTAGTCCATTAGAGTATGTCAAAAGAGTTTATTAAAGAGTGTCAAAGGGTCGACTAGAGAGTTTCAGAAGAGTGAAATTGAGAGTGTCAAAATGTCCATTAAACAATGTCAAACTATTCAATTAGAGTGTGTAAAAAAGGTCCATTAGCGAGTGTCAAAAGAGTTTACTAGAGAGTGTCGAAAGGCGTCCTTTAGAGAGTGTCTAAAGAATCCATTAGATTGTGTAAAAAGAGTGCCTCAGAGAGTGTCAAAATTTTCAGCTAGTCTAGTCTTAGGCTGTAGAGAGATTAGGATAGACAGAGGCTAGTCTTAGGCCAGACATAGGCTAGACATAAGCTAGACATAGGCTAGACATAGGCTAGACATAGGCTAGTATTATGCTAGACAGAGGCGCTAGAATTGGTCTAGACAGAGGCTAGACATGGCTAGACAGGCGCGAGACAAATGCTAGACATAGTCGAGAGAGAGTCTAGTTTTAGGCTGTAGAGAGGTTAGCCAAGGCTAGACAGATCCTAGTCATAGTCTAGATAAAGGCTAGACCCGGTCTAGAAAGGGCTAGACAGAGATTATACAGGAGCTAGACTAGGGTTAAGCTAAACAATCGCTTGTCAACCTGTGGGTCGCGATCCCTTTGGGGGTCGCAGAGCCCTTTGTAATGGTCGCAAAATACCATCTAAACGCACATATGTATACAGTTATGAAAAACAACCAAATTCATTGTGTGGCTGTGGGTCGCCATGACATGAGAAACTCTATTAAAGAGTCGCGGCATTAGGAAGTTTGAGAACCGCTGGGCTATACTGAGGCTGTAATTAGGCTGGACAAAGACTAGACAGGCTAGACATAGGTTAGATAGGCGAGACAGAGTCTAGACTTAGCTTTGACTAAGGCTAGACAGATGCTAGACGCAGGATAGACAGATGCTAGACATAGGCTAGATTAGAGGCAAGACGTTGCCAGAAAAAGGTTTGTCGAAGGTTAAACAGACCATACAGAGGCTAGAAAGGCTAGACAGAGTCTAGACGTAGGCTAGACAAAGGCTGGACAGATGCTAGACGTAGGTTTAAATGATGCTAGACTTAGGCTAGATAGATGCTAGACATTCCTAGATTAAGGCTAGGCAGAGAAAAGTCGTCGTGTTAATAGAGAGTAGCCATTGTTAGACAGAGGTTAGTCAGAGGCTATAGTGGCTAGACAGGGGATAGATTGGGGATAGACTTGGTCTAGACAGAATTTAGACAAGGGTTAAATAGAGGCTAGACAGAGAAGAGTTTTAGGCTAGACTCAGATGAGGCGTAGGCTAGACTTAGGCTACACTTAGGCTAGACTTAGGCTAGACAGACGCTATACAGGCTTGACACAGACTAGAAGGGCTAGAAAGGCTAGAAAGAGACTAGGCAGGCTAGACAGAGGCTATACAGAGTCAAGATGTAGGCTACCCAAATGCTAGACAGATGATAGACTTAGGCTAAACAGATGCAAAACGTGGGCTAGACCATGTTAGAATTTTAGACGGAGGCTAGACAGGGGCTAGACAGGCTAGATTAAGCAAAAACAGAGGGTAGACAGAGGCAATTCTTAGTCTAGACAGACGCTAGACAGGGCTAGACAGATGCTAGACATGAATAGAAAGAGGCTAGACAGAGGCTAGATCTAGTCTAGACAGAGGCTAGACAGGTATTTACTGAGCTAGATATTAGCAACACAGACTTAGGCTAGGCAGAGTCTAGACAAGGCTAGACAGCCTAGACAGAGCATAGACAGAGGCTAGTCTTGGTCTAGACATATGCTAGACAGCAATAGACCTAGAGGCTAGATTAAGGCTAGACAATTTAAACATATGCTAGAGAGATGCTAGACGTTGGCTAGACGGAGGCTAAACACTGCTATACAAAGGCTAGATCGAGGCTATACAAAGGCTAAACTTAAGCTAGATAGAGGCTAGACAGGGGCTAGACAGGGGCTAGAAAGTGGTTAGATTAATGCTAATCAGAGGCTAGACTTAGGCTACACAAAGGCTGGACAGATGCTTGACTTCAGTCTATACAGAGTCCTAACGTAGGATAGATTTAACCTAGACTTAACTAGACGGAGTCTAGACCTCGGCTAGATAGGCTAGATTGTTGCCAGATAGTTGCTAGAATGTCGCGTGTCATGAGTATCTTAATTTTCTAGAGTACCATATTATTTAAATCAGCTTGAAGAGTATTAAGTTATATACAGTCTTTTGTTTTTTCTTGGGTTTCTGGTCTCTTTTGATTGTCTCGTTATGTTTGTTTTGAATACTTTGCCTGCTATTTATGGATTTTAATGTTTTGGATTACTTGTGTGGGTTTGCTTCTCTTCTTTACTTATTTTGGTTTACTCGTCTGGGTTATATTGTCTTGGTTTGCTAGTAAGGATTTGCTTGTTAGCGTTTGCTTTCTGAGTTTGTTTCTTTGGGTTTGCTTTACTGTTTACTTGTTTTGGTTTGTTTGTCTGGATTTGATTGAACGGATTTTATTGTCTGTGTTAGCTTGTCTGGGTTTTCTTGTCTAGGTCTATTTGTCTGACTTTTCTTGTCTGGGATTGATAGGTTGGGTTTTATTCTCAGGTTTTGTCGTATTGGTTTTCTTTTCTGGATTGAATTGTCTAGATTTGCTTATTTTGGATCGATAGTCTTTCTTTTTTGACTGTATTTGCAGGTCTCGATTTGGGTTTTCTGTATTTGCTAGTCTGTTTTTTCTTGGGTGTATACTTTTCTGAACTTTCTTGTCTAGGTTGTGTCTCTGAATTTGCATATCTAGGACATTTTGTTTTGGAGTGCCTCTCCAGTTTGTTTTTTGGTTCTTTTGGGTTTATTTTTTGACTGGATTTGCATGTCTGTGTTTCTTTCTATGCGGTTGATTGTCTGGATTTGCATGTGTGGGTTATCTTGTCTGGGTTTTCGTTTGTGGGTTTGCTTGTATGTAGTTGCTTGTCTGTGTTTGCTTGTCTTGGTTTAATTTCTGTATTTGATTTTTTTGGTTTACTTTTATTTATTTATTTATTTAGGCATTTTTATATAGCGCTTACCATAAAGCTCTAAGCGCTTTACAATTATTAAAAACATGTAAACTAAGTAAAATAAAAATGAGACACTAGGATAGTAACTACTATGCTATAGAAACAATTAAAATGGCTATAAAACGAGGACACTTTGACACGTTTTGGCCTATACTTCAGGATCAACCCGAAACAGAAAATGAGGCAGGGCAAGGAGGGTGCATCACAGGTCATAGACGGACCTAAACAGATGAGTTTTAAGGGACTTTTTGAAAATGGGCGAGGTTTCACAATGACGGATATGGGAGGGGAGCTGGTTCCAGAACGTGGGCCCATGGAAGTAGAAGAAGCGTTTACCGATGGTCTTAGTTTTGGTTCTTGGGTTTGCTAGTTAGTGTTTGCTTGTCGAAAGTTGCTTGTTTGTATTTGCTTTTAGGTTTTTACTTGTATGTTTTTTCTGATTTTTACTTGTCTACGTTTATTTTTCTGGTATTGCTAGTCTGGTTTTGATTGTCCTGGATTTCATTTCACACTATTTTTGTCTGGACGTCCTTGTCTTTGTTTCTTTGTTTGATGTTGCTTGACTGGATTTGCGTGTCTGTGGTTACTTGTCTTTTTTTTCTTGTCGTTGTGTTGGTTTTCTAGCTTCTTTATATACTACATCTAACCTCTGTCTAGCCTTTATCTAGTCTATCTAGCCACTGTCTAGCCCTTGTCTAGCCTCTGTCTTGCCTTTGTCTAGCCTATGTCTAGCAATGTTTGGTCTAGCCTGTCTATTGTTTAGCCTACGTCTAGCATCTGTCTAGCCTGTCTAGACTCTGTGTCTAGCCTGTCTAGCCTCTGTCTAGCCTGTCTAGCCTCTGTCCAGCTTAAGACTAGCGTAAGTTTAGCCTCTGTCTAGCCTAAATCTCTTCTCTGTCTAGCCCCCGTCTAGCCTCTATCTAGCCTTTGTCTACCATCTGTCTAGACACATTTTTGCCTCTGTCTAGCTTATTTTTAGCCCTATCTAGCCTATCTAGATCCTCTAGCCTCTGTCAAACTCCTGGCTAACCCCTGTCTAGCTGCTTTCTATTCTCTCTGGCCTCTGTCTTAAAACCTCTAGCCCCTATCAAGACTACGACTAGCCTCTGTCAAGCCTTAAACTAGCCCTTTCCAGCCTCTGTCCAGCCTCTGGCTCAACTCTATCTAGCACAGTATAGACCAAGTCTTTCCTCTGTCTAACCTCTGTCTATCAGTTCCATCCACCAATACCTCACAGTTAGCGCTACAAAAAATCTAGTCTGTGTTCTCTACCGTCTTGACTATTGCAACTCTCTTCTGTCAGGTTCACCAAAACACTGCATAGAAAAACTTCATAAAGTTCAAAACTCAGCTGCTAGGCCAGTTCACGTCACTTCACTACTCCACTCCCTTCATTGACTCCATTTATAGCCACGCATTGACTACAAGTTGTCTGTTCACTGTCACAACTGTTTTTCGGATTCCTGCCCTTCTTATCTAACCGAACATCTTTCTGTCTATTCACCCCTTCGACAGCTTCACTCCTCCGCAAACACGCGTATTCTGTCCATTCCCAAGACACACACTAAAACATATGGCGAACGATCTTTCTATCTACAATGGAGTATGTATCTTTTGATAATATTTTTATGTACAACGCTGTGAACCGAGCCCTAGGCTGGGTACCGCGCTATAAAAGACCATTTATTATTCTTATTATTATTATCCCTATCTAGCATATGTCTAGCCTCTGTTTAGCCTCTGTTTAGCCTCTGTTTAGCCTTAATCTAGTCTGTCTTGCCTCTGTCTAGCCTATGTTTAGCTCCTTTTTAGCTTCCGCCAAGCCTCTGTCTAGCAATGTCTAGCCTCTATCTAGCCTAAAACTAGAATCTGTTTAATCTACGTCTAGCATCTGTCTAGCCTTTGTTTAGCCTGTCAAGCCTCTGTATAACCCCTATCTAGCCCCTATCTAGCCTCTAACTAGCCTCAGTCTAACAATGTCTAGCCTCTATCAAGCCTATGACTAGCATCTGTCTAGCCTTTGTCTATCCAATATCTAGATTCTGACTAGTCAGTCTAGCCTCTGTCTAGCCGTTCTAGTCTCTGTCGAGCCTAAGTCTAGCTTTGGTCTCCCACCTGCCTTGCCCTGTCTAGCCTCTGTCTAGCAATGTCTAACCTCTGTTTAGACCAAGTATAAGCTCTTCGATAGCCCCTGTTGAGCCCCTGTCTTGCCTAAGTCCAGCATCTGTCCAGCATCTGTCTAGCCTCTGTCTAGCCTGTCTAGCCTATGTTTAGCCTATGTCTAGCCTAAATCTAGCTTCTATCCTCTGTCTAGCTCATGTTTAGCCTCTGATAAAATTTAAGCTTACCGGCGTCTTGCGTGAGTCTCAGCTAATGATACATTTAATATGGTTGATGATAATTGTGTATTGTTCAAAATGTTTGTGATAACATTAACATAATGTTGCTGATCATAATGATGTCTAGCTTCTGTCTAGCCTAAGTCTAGCCTCTTTCTAGCCTAAGTCTCGCCTCTGCCTAGCCTAGGTCTGGCCTCCGTCTAGCCTAAGTCTCCTCTCTGTCTAGCTTCTGTCTAGCTTCTGTCTAGCCCATGTAAAGCTTTAGTCTTACCTCCATCGTACCTAAGTCTCAGCTCATTTTAGTACGTTTTTTTTATACTTTTTAATTGGTTGATGATAATGTTGATGTATAGCTCAAAATTTTTGTGATACCATTACAATTTTGATGCTGCTTTTGGTATTGATGTTGTTTCTTTGAATAATGCTGATACTGTTAATACTCCTAATTATGTGTATGATGATGATGTTATTGATACTGTTGATACTGTTAGTACAATTGATCATGATGCTTTTGAGACTATTTATAATGTTAATACTGTCGATAATATTGTTGATAATATTGACATTTTTGATACTGTGTATACTTTGATAACGATGAAGGTGTTGATCATGATATTGTACGTTTGAAAATGAGGATGGTCATAACTATAATATTAGGTTGATTTATTTGTTACAATTATGATGGGGGTGATGATTATGGTGATATTTTAAATATGAATATATTCTTAATAATGTTTGGGATGACAATTATGATTATTAAATAGTACTGATGATACTGAAGGCACTATTTGTACTCTTTATACTGCTGATTTCATGTTATGTTAATGTCGATGTTATATTACTGATGATGATGATGATAATAAATAATATGTTTAATTGTGTTGATACTTTTATATGTGCGTTACTGTTCATGATGACGATAATTCTAACATGGATACTGACTATGATTATGATGAAGATGTTGTAATGTTTATATTTTGATAAATTTATTTAAGTATTATAGGGATTATTATAAGATGTACAGACAGCATCAAACAGTCAGTGTCAGAAAGACCAAGTGGTTTTGCTTGTAGGGTTTAGCTTGCTAGATTTTCTTATCTGGTATTTATTTGTCTGCTTATGATTATCTAGATTTTCTACTCTAAACTTGTTTGTCCGGATTTTCTTGTCTCTCAAAATCTGTCTCTCAAATAGCCAACACAGAAGCAGACTTAGAATAGATAAAGGCAAGACAGAGGCTATACAGAGGCTAGACTTAGGTTAAACTGAGACTAGACAGGATTTACAATGCGATCTCATCATTATCATCATGGCCTTTAGTCCGGGGACCGTTGGGGCGCCACAGATGACATGTGAACTCTCCTCTTCAATTCATCTCTGTCTTCTGCACTGCGCACAGCATCTGTCTGCGCAGACAAGCAACCCAAAACAAGCGAATGCGTTCAATCAAACAAAGACAAGTAAACCCGGACAAGCAAGTCAAGACAAGTTAAAAAAATGAAGAAAAAAAAACAAGAGAAGCACACAAAAAAAGATAAGAAAAACGAAACAAACAAACCCAGACAACAAAACCCAGTCAATCAAAGATGGACAATCGATCCCAGAAAATGAAATCTAAACAAGCAAACCGAGAAAAGCAAACACAGACTAACATACACAGACTAGCAAATCAGACTAGCAAACACAGACTAGCAAACACAGACTAGCAAACACAGACTAGCAAATACAGACTAGCAAACACAGACTAGCAAACACAGACTAGCAAACACAGGCTAGCAAACACAGACTAGCAAACACAGACTAGCAAACACAGACTAGCAAACACAGACTAGCAAACACAGACTAGCAAACACAGACTAGCAAACACAGACTAGCAAACACAAACTAGCAAACACAGACTAGCAAACACAGACTAGCAAACACAGACTAGCAAACACAGACTAGCAAACACAGACTAGCAAACACAGACTAGCAAACACAGACTAGCAAACACAGACTAGCAAACACAGACTAGCAAACACAAACTAGCAAACACAGACTAGCAAACACAGACTAGCAAACACAGACTAGCAAACACAGACTAGCAAATACAGACTAGCAAATACAAACATGCAAAAAAAGACAAGCAAACACAGACCAGCAAACCCAGACATGTACATTCAGACAGGCAAATGACGCCATCAAACACAGACAAGTAAATCCAGACAATCTAACACTGAAAAGCAATCCCAGGCAAGCAAACACAGACATGCAATCAAAGTCTATTAAACTCAGAAAGGAAACCCAGAAAAGCAAACCCACATAAGCAAAAGTAGGAAAGCAAACACAATTCAGCTAATGCAGACAAGCAAACCAAGACAAGCAAAGCGGGAAAAACAAACCAATCCAATGAAATACATAAAGGCAATAACAGGCGAGCAAATTAAAGACAAGCAAAAACATACAAGCAAACCCAGGCAAGCAAACCCAGAAATGTAAATTCAGACAAGCAAACCGACACATGTAAGTCCACACAAGAAATGCAGACAAGCAATCCAGTACAAGCGAATCCAGACACACAAACTCACCAATGCAAACATAGACAAGTGAAACCAGACTTAAAAACATAGACAAGCAAACAAAGACACGCAAAAACAGGCAAGCTTTTTCCAGACCAGCAAACCAAAGCAAGAAAACAGAGACAAGAAAACAAAGAAAAACAAAAACAGAATGGAGATAATTTGATGTTTCTGATGTTAATAAAAAGTAGTACGCCTGACAATGAGGTAAATCATTACTAGCTACTGCCTAGCCACAATCTATCATGCCTAGTTAAAGTCTAGACTCGGTCTAGCTCAGTCGCCTAAGTTTAGGCTATGCCTAGCGTCAGTCTACTCTCAGTCTAGGCTCAGTCAAGCAACAGTTTAGCCTCTGTCTTGCTTGTGTCTAGCCTAAGTCTAGCCTCTGTCTAGCCTATGTCTAGCCCTCTCTATCCTCTTTGTAGCCCTGTCTAGCTTCTGTCTATCCTAAGTCTGGTATATGTCTAACCTTTGTCTAGCCTAAGTCTAGCCTCTGTCTAGACTAGGTCTAGCCTCTGTCTAACCTCTGTCTAGCCTAAGTCCAGCATCTTTCTTCCCTCCGTTGAGCCTCTGTTTAGCCCCAGTCTTATCTCCGTCTAGCATAAGTCTCAATGTTTTTGGTATCAATAAAAAGTAGATGATTATGATGATGATGAGGACTATATTTATTTGTTGATAATGATGATACTAATGATAATATTGATTGTTTGAATAATGCCTATACAATAAATTATTACGATGCTGATGTTATTGATGCTGATGTTACCATTAATACTGTATATACTGTATATGATGACACTTTTGATTCTGCCAAAATGTAAATACTGATGATAATACAATTTTGCTGATAATTTGACACTAGAGACACTGTTTATACTTTAATTTTTTGATAATGTTGATATTGAAGATAAAGATATGCTGCGCTTCAAATGAAGATGATCTTAACTATTATAATAGTGTTGAAACATTAAATATTGTTACTTTGTTCCTGTTTATCTGTACTGCTTAATCTGTTTTTAGATAATGATGATGATTATGCTTTGTTGCTAATGATTGTGACAAAACTTGATATTATTGACGTTATTGATACTTTTATATATGTGGTACTGTTTAAAATTACAATAATGATAACAGTAATGAAGATGATGATAAAGAAAAGTTAAGTTGATTCTTATATCTAAAAATTGAGGGGATTATTTTTAGCATCAATAGAGAATAGCTAGAAATACATATATTCAAGAAAAGGGGCTAGACAGAGGCTTGGCAGAGGCTAGAAAAAGGCTACACTAGGTATAAACAGAAGCTAGACATTGTTAGACAGAGGCCTAGAGAGTGGCTAATCTTGGTCTGGATGGCTTGTCTGAGTTAGCTGGACTGTGTTTGCTTGTATGCGTTTGCTTGTGTGGGTTTGCTTGAGTGGGTTTGCTTGTTTTGTTATCCTCTCTGGGTTGGTTTGACTGTATTTTGCATGTCCTGGAATGCTTGTCTGGATTCAGAGGCGGTAAACTCGTGGTGTCACCCCCACCCCCCACCCCATCCCCACTCCAACTTCAAAGATGTATTTGTTATAGTTGAAAAAAAGTCCAAAGTATAACAAGAACAAAAAACAAATTAATTAAAGGTCAGAAGATAAATGTATTTAAGAACTGTATTTAAGAATTTATAGGAGCCAGAAAGATCAATAGATCAATCGAAGGCCCTCAAAATATAGGAGAAGAAGAAGTAAAAAGTTAAGTTATAGTTATTTTTACATTAATTTTACTTTGGAATTCGATATCAGCTGCCTTTAGCGTCTTCTAAGCCTAGTATTTCTTTTAAAAGTTCATCTTCTGATAACTTATATTAGAAAGAGGTTAATTTTGGAACGGACACCAATATCTCTACTTCACTTGTTGATAGTGGACTCTTTGAGTTGAACAGTCCCAAACATATCTGCTAATTCCTTGATCACTGATCTGGAGTTCAGAATGAAAGCCAGCAATGCACACACGCATCTTTCTTCTCTTTACTTCTCGCAGAGAGAGTCTAGCATCTATTAATTGCTCTCCTTTCATTCTCTTCTTAAACCTTTTTGTTCTCTCTAATGAAATTTCATATTGGTCTGATTTTAAAAGTACAGGTACATTTTCAATAGCATGTTACACAAAGTGAAAGCGATTCTCGTGCAGAAACAATCTTAAGGCCTCTAGGTTGGTCATCATTTTGTCAAGAGTAAAGCCTTCAGTCTGCAGATACTTCTGTGTAAGATTAACTTCTTCAAGTAGATCATCCCAAAGGTAAAGGTAGAAGATAAAATTGAAATCACAGACAACATGTAAAAGATATTGTGCTGTTATTACAATCGTGCTCCAATGTTAAGATGTGGTGCTAGTGACGAATCAGCGAAAATATTTATTTTAGGTTATTTCTGGGTTTCGATAGATTTGGTTTCAAAAACATATTTTTAAAAGTTTTTAAAAAAATTTAATTTATTATTAAAAAGTATTAGAAATTTTTGTAAAATATTATTTTGTTTACCCTAAAAATATGTAAAAACTCATTTTAAATGTTATTAATTTTTACCGATTCGATTCATTAACTTAGAATCGTCCGACCACATCATAGTTCGTTTCAATGAAAAGCTTTATTTCTCAGAATTTAGATAACTATTGCTTCGTGTCATTTATGAAAGTTACCAGACACTTCAATCGGCGTTGAATCATGGTCAAAAAGGTGTTTCTGACGCAGCATTGGGATAAGTTACACGTGTGCAGCGCGTGGAAAATGTACGTGTGATGAATTATCCTTTTATGAAATTCCGTTAGACCTAACGGTTTGTGCTCTGCAAATATGCCATTTTTCCATTTGGTGTCACCCCCTAGGATGGTGTCACCCCCTGGTATGGTGTCACCCCCTGGGATGATGTCACCCCCTGGGATGGTGTCACCCATTGTGGTCCGCACCCCCGCACCCCTAGCTACGTCACTAATTAACCCTATAAATGGGTAAAAAGTCATTTTTAAACGGCGTTTTTTTCTGACCTAATTCTAGGGTCACCTCATTTCTGACGCATCAACATATAACTTTTAATAAAGCACGCATTTAGATTGGTTACAAATGTGAAAAATTTCAGTGTGATCGGTTATCCTTTTATGAAAATCAGTTGGACCGAGCAGTGTGTGCTCTGTAAATATGCAATTTTTCAATTGGGTGTCACCCCCTGAGAGGGTGACACCCAGTGCGGTCCGCACCCCCCCCCTAGCTACGCCACTGTCTGGATTATTTTATCTAGATTTACTTGACTGTGTTTGCTTGTCTCGGTTGGCTTGTATGTGTTTAATTAGAAACAAACAATTTTTGTCAATTTAACAATATATTTTAGGCTTTAATAATAATTTTACAAAGAACACAAGTATACGTTTCGGCACATTTCTTCATCAGTACAACTCCATAACAATTAAATCAGTATAAATTAAGTTTACATCATATATATATATATTTGACATATATATATATATATATATATATATATATATATATATATATATATATATATATATATATATATATATAT
>CAXITT010000638.1:122752-160339 GCA_964033795.1 Lymnaea stagnalis | reverse complement strand
TATTGAGTCCAAATGGTCACATTTGCGGGACACTATCTATAACTCGGCTATCACGGCATTTGGAAAGAGAGAACGCAAAAGTGCAGATTGGTTCGAGGCCCATTGGCAGGAAATGAAACATGTCACCGATGCAAAAAGAAAGGCCCTCTTAGCTTATAAAGACAGACCTTGCCCAGCAACTCTACAATCGCTTAAAAACGCCAAGACAAAGGCCCAGCAGGCAGCTCGCCACTACGCTAACACATACTGGCTCAATCTAAGCTTTAGCATACAAATCTGCTGCTGATAGAGGTGATGCAAAGTAAATTTATGAGAATATAAAGCAAGCAACAGGCCCTCTGATCTCCAAGACTGCCCCACAGACTAAAACAAGAAAGGTCTTGCTGCGGGAGTTCTTGTTTGCGGACGATGCCGCTTTGATATCTCACACAGCAGACGGCCTGCAGAGCATCGTATCCAGCCTATCCGCTGCCTGCAAAGAGTTTGGCCTGACAATTAGCCTAAAGAAAACTAACATTATGGCACAGGGCGCTGACTCCCTCCCCACTATCGCCATCGACGACTACGACTTGGATACTGTTGACAGATTCACATAAATGGGATCCAACATATCGAGCACCCTCTGAATGGAGGATGAGATAAGTGGAAAGATAGGGAAGGCCGCAACTGTTATGGCCAGACTGAAGAAAAGAGTCTGGTCAAACGCCAAACTCACAACAAGAACTAAGCTGCAGGTGTACCAGGCCTGCGTACTGAGCACACTCTTGTATGGATGCGATTCGTTGACCACATAATATAAGCACGAAAGAAGGCTCAATGGCTTCCACCTCAGATGCCTGCGCCACATCCTTGACATTATATGGCAAGACAAAGTCCCCAACATGGATGTCCTGTCCCAAACAAACATGTGTAGCGTCCCAGTCATGTTAATCCAAAGACGCCTCGGCTGGCTTGGACACGTCAAGCGAATGCAACCTGGTTGCATACCAAAGAACGTGCTATACAGCGAGCTGGCGACAGGGAAAGGGTATGAAACAAGCAAGAAAGTGGCATGACAGTGGCATGACAGTGGCATGACAGTGGCATGACAGTGGCATGACAGTGGCATGAAAGTGACATGAAACAGGCATAAATCTGGCATGAAAGTTGCATGAATGTTGCATAAAAGTGGCATGAAAGTGGCATGAAAGTAGCATGAAACAAGCATAAAAGTGGTTTGAAAGGGGCCTGAATTTTGGCATGAAAGTGGCATGAAAGAATCATTAAAATTGCATGAAACGGGCATGAAAGTTGCATAAAAGTAGCATGAAACTGGCATGAAACTGGCATGAAAATGGCATGAAAGTGGCATGAAAGTAACATGAAACTGGCATGAAAATGGCATGAAAATGGCATGAAAGTGGCATGAAAGTAACATGAAACTGGCATGAAAATGGCATGAAAGTGGCATTAAATTGGAATAAAATAGGCATGCAAGCTGCATAAACGTCCCTCCCAAACTCAGATTGGCTCCCTAATCCATCCCTCCCAACGTCCCTACCCCAGATTAGCTCTCTCATCCCTCCATACAAAAAGGCTTTACCTCCGATTAGCTCTCTCATCCCTCCCTACCCCAGACCTCTACCGCAAATTAGCTCTCTTATCTATCCCTACCCAATTTCCATAGCTCAGCTAAGCTCTCAAATCCCTCCCAACCTAAGATTAGCTCTCTAATCCGTCCCTCCCAACATCCCTACCTCAGATTAGCCCTCTCATCCCTCCCCACCCAAAGTCCCTTCCTAAGATTGGCTCTCTCATCCATCCCTACCCAACGTCTCTATCGCAGATAAGCTCTCTCATCCCTCCCTGCTAACATCCCTACCTCAGGTTAGCTCTCTCATCTCTCCTTCCCAAGTCCCTACCTCAGATTAGCTCTCTCATCCATCACAACCCAACGTCCCTACCTCTGATTAGCTGTCTCACCCCTCACAATCCAACTCCCAAACTCAGATTTGCTCTTTCATCCCACACAAACCACAGTCACTGCCTCAGATTAGCTCTCTAATCCCTCCCTCCAAACGGCCCTACCTCAGATTAGCTCACTCATCCCTCCCTACCCAACGTCACTACATCAGATTAGCTCTCTTATCCCTCCCTGCAAACTCTCTATCTCATATTAATTCTTACATCACTCTCTACTCAACGTCCTTACTGTCGAGTATGAGCGTTCATTAGTAATTGTTGCGACTCAATATTATTTTCATTAGTTGTTGAACGCTTTTCCCGCGCTTGACTATTATAGTTAGTGAACGCTCTTGCCGCCATTGTCTCTATGACGTATTTTTATGCTGATTCGTGACGTAGTGTCTATGCAGTATCGTGACGTATGTTTAGTCGTACGGCAGTCTGGAGTGGAACTTTGGAGTGATAGGATGTGTGTTATTTAGGTCTGATAGCGAGGTGCGATATATTCACGTCTATGTGTATTATATTTACTCAGATATCAAAGTTATAGTAAATTATGAAAAGGAGTTGAGTTTGATCAATGATAGTGAGAATAGTACGACGCTTCAACGTGTGAAAAGATCTCACGAATGTAATCAATCCAAGAAGACGTTAGGAGTTGACACTTACCTCAGATTAGCTCGCTCATCCCTACTTACCCCACGTCCCTATCTCAGATTGGCTCTCTAATCCCTCCCTACCCAACGTCCCTACCTATGATTAGCTGTCTCATCCCTCCCTACACAACGTCCCGACCTCAGATTAGCTCACTCATCCCTCCCTACCTAACGTCACTACCTCAGATTAGCTCTCTCATCCCTCCCTACCTAAGGCGCTTACCTCAGAATAGCTTTCTCATCCCTCTCAACCTCAGATTGGCTCTCTATTCCCTCCCTACCCAAGGTCCCTATCTCAAATTAGCTCTCTCATCCCTCCCTACCCAATGCCCCTATATCAGATTAGCTCTCTCATCCTTCCCAACCTCAGATTGCCTCTCTCATTACTCCCTAACAAGGCCCTACTTCAGATTAGCTCTCTCATCCCTCCCTACCCATGACCCCTACCTCATATTAGCTCTCTCATTCATCCCTACCTAATGTCATTACCTCAGATTAGCTCTCTCAAACCTCCTTACGCAACTCCATATCTCAGATTGGCTCTCTCATCTCTCCTTACCCAAGGTCCCTACCTCAGTTTAGCTCTCTCAACCTCCCTCCCAACGGCCCTACCTCAGATTAGCTCTCTCATCAACCCTACCCAATGAGCTTATACTCAGATTAGCTCTCTCATCCCTCCCTAACCAATTTCCCTACCTCAGATTAGCTCTCTCATCACTGCCAAACTCAGATTGTCTCTCTCTTTTTTCTCCCAACCCAAGGCCCCCACCTCAGATTAGCTCTCTCATCACTCCCAACCTCAACTTTGCTCTCTTATCCCTCCCTCCAAACTTCCCTACCCCAGTTTAGCTACCTCACCCCTCCCTACCCCATGTCGTTACCTCAGATTAGCTCTCTCCTACCTCCCAACCCAAGGCACAAACCTCAGATTTGCTCACTAATCCCTCCCTCCGAACTTCCATACCTCAGATTTGCTCTCTCATCCCTCCCTCCCCAAGGCCCATACATCAGATTAGCTCTCTCATCCCTCCCTACCCAAGACCCTACCTCAGATTAGCTCTCCCTTTCATCCCTACCTAATGTCCTTACCTCAGATTAGCTCTCTCATTCCTCCAAACCTCAGAATAGCTGTCTCTTCGCTCCGAAACCAACGGCCCTACCTCTGATTAGCTGTCTAATCCCTCTAGCACACACGCCCCTACCTCAGAATATCTCTCTCTTTCCTCCCTCTCAAAGGCCCTACCTCAGAATAGCCCTCTCATCCCTCACTCCTAAGGGCCCTACCTCAGATTAGCTGTCTCATCCATCCCTCACAAAGGCCTTACCTTATAATTGCTCTCTCATCACTCATTCCCAACAGCCCCTACCTCAGATTAGCTCTCTCATCCCTCCTTATCCATTGCCCCTACCTCAGATTAGCTGTCTCATCATTCTCTACCCAAGGCCACTGCCTCAGATTAGCTCTCTTATCCCTCTTTCCAAAGCCCCTACCTCAAATTGACCCTCTCATCCCTCCCACCCAAGGCCCCTACCACAGATTAGCTCCCTCATCTCTCCAAACCTCAGATGGGCTCTCTCAACCCTCGCTCCCAACGTCCCTACCTCAGATTAGCTCTCTAATCCCTAGAAACCTAAGATTGGCTTTCTCATTCCTCCCTAGCCAACGTCCTTACCTCAGATTGGCTATATCATACCTCTCTACGCAACGTCCCTATCACAGATTGGCTCTCTCATCCATCCCTACGCAACGTCCCTACCTATAATTAGCTGTCTCATCCCTCCCTACCATACGTCCCTACTTCAGATTAGCTCTCTCATCCCTCCCTGCAAACGTCCCTACCTCAGATTACCTCTCACATCACTCTATACTCAACGTCCCTACCTCAGATTAGCTCTCTCATACCTCACAACCCAAAGCCCCTACTTCAGTTTAAATCTCTCATCCCTCCCTACCCAAGTCCCCTACCTCAGATTGGCTCTCTAATCCCTCCCTCCCAACGTCCCTAACTCAGATTAGCTCTCTCATCCCTCCCTACCCAAGGCGCTTACCTCAGATTAGCTCTCTCATCCCTCCTAACCTCAGATTGACTCTCTCACCCCTACCTACCCAAGGTCCGTACCTCAGATTAGCTCTCTCATCCCTCCCTACCCAAGACCCCTAACTCAGATTAGCTCTCTCATCCTTCCAAATCTCAGATTTGCTCTCTTCTCCCTCCAAACCTCAGATTAGGAGTCTCATCCCTCCCTCCTAAAGTCCCTACCTCAGATTTACTCTCTTGTCCCTCCCCACCCAAAGTCCCTACCTCAGATTGGCTCTCTCATCCCATCCTGCCAACGTCCCTACCTCAGATTAGCTCTCTCATCCCTCCGTCCCAATGTCCGTACCCCAGAAAAGCTCTCTCTTACTTCCCTACCCAAGGCATCAACCTCAAATTAGATCTTTCATCCCTCCCTACCCAAGGCTTAAACCTCAGATTGGCTCTCCTATCCCTCCCTGCCAACGTCCCTACTTCAGATTAGCTCTCTCATCACTCTCTACTCAACGTCCATACCTCAGATTAACTGTCTCATCCCCCACAACCCAACGACCCTACCTCAGATTAGCTCTCTCATCCCTCCCTACGCAACTCCATATCTCAGATTGGCTCTCTCATCCCTCCCAACCTCAGATTTACTTTCTAATCCCTCCCTCCCAACGTCCCTTCCTCAGATTAGCTATCCCATTCCTCCCTACCCAATGTCCTTACCTCAGATTAGCTCTCTGATACCTCCCAACCCAACGCACCAACCTCAGATTTGCTCACTAATCCCTCCCTCCAAACGTCCGTACCTCAGATTAGCTCTCTCATCCCTTCCTCCCCAAGGCCCCTACATCAGATTAAATCTCTCATACCTCCCACCCAATGCCCCTAATTCAGTTTAAATCTGTCATCCCTTCCTACCCAAGGCCCCAAACCTCAGATTAGCTCCCTCATCCCTCCCTCCCAACAACCTTATCTCAGATTAGCTCCCTCATCCCTCCCTACCCAAGGCGCTTACCTTAGATTAGCTCTCTCATCCCTCCCAACCTCAGTTTGGCTCTCTCATCACTCCATACCCAAGGTCCCTACCTCAGATTAGCTCTTTCATCCCTCCCTACCCAAGGCCCAAACCTCAGATTCGCTCTCTCATCCCTCCCTACCCAATGCCCCTACATCAGATTATCTCTCTCATCCCTCACAACCTCAGATTGTCTCTCTCTTTTTTCTCCCAACCCAAGGCCCCTACCTCAGATTGGCTCTCTCATCTCTCCTTCCAAACGTCCCAACCTCAGATTAGCTCTCTCATCCCTCTCTACGCAACTCCCTATCTCAGATTTGCTCTCTCATCCCTCCTTACCCAAGGCCCCTACCTAAGATTAGCTCTCTCATACCTCCCAACCCAAGGCTCTACTTCAGTTTAAATCTCTCATCCCTCCCTCCCAACGGCCCTACCTCAGATTATCTCTCTCATCAACCCTACCCAAGGAGCTTACCTCAGATTAGCTCTCTCATCCCTCCCTACCCAAGCTCTACCTCAGATCAGCTCTTTCATCCCTCCCAACCTCAGATTAGCTCTCTCTCTTCCCTCCCTCCCTATGCCCCTACCTCAGATTGGCTCTCCCATCCCACTCTCAGATTAGCTCTCTCATCCTGCTTTTCCGTCCTTCAACACTTCACTTAACCAAGGCTGAAGGCTATGGCCATTTCCTTCAACGGAGGGGTTGCTGTGATGGGTTGCTAGTGGGGTATAGATGGTTTTAGAAGTGGGTGCTAGGAGTGGTAGAGAGAAGATGCTAGGAGTGGAGGTTGATACAAGAGAGTATGCTGGCAGATGAGGGTAGTTACATATACTTAAAGGAGAGTGGGTGGTAAAAGAGAGGATGCTAGAAGTGGAGTGTGGTGGGGGAGAGGATTTTAAGAATAGAACGTGGTAGAGAGAAGATGCTAAGAATGGAGGGTGGTAGGAGATGGGATGCTTTTAGTAAGGGAATGCTAGAAGGAGAGGGTGGTAGGAGAGAAGATGCTAGGATTGTAGGAGTGTTGTCTGCTATTCTAGGAAAGGGAATGTGAGGAGAGTTTAGGGGATACTAGATGAGAGAGGATGCTTAAATGAGAGGTTAGAAGGTGAAGAGGATGGAGGAGAGGAAATTCTAGTGGAGTATGGTAGGAGATTGGATTCTAGGAGGATGGGGTCAGAGAGGGGAGGATATGATTGGAGAAAGGATTCTAGGGGGTCAAATAGGAGAAAAGATGCTAAGAGGGTCTGAGAAGGACAGATAGGAGAAGGTATGCTATGAGAAGAGGTTGTTAGGATAGTGGATACTAGAAGAGGTTAGTAGGGTAGGGAATGCTAGGTGAAGAGGGTGGTAGGAAACAAGAAAAGAGAGAGGATATTATTAGGAGGGGATGCTATAGAGGAGAGGGTGGTATGAGAGTATGCTAAAGGAGAGGGGATGCTCGGAGGAGAGGGTCATAAGATATGTGATGCTAGGATGAGGGTGGTAGGATAGGGGATGCCTGGAGAAGGTGGTAGAATAGTGGATACTAGATGGAGCAGGTGATAGGATAGAAGATACTAGGAGGAGAGTTTGGTTTTAGATTAGATGCCTGTGGGATGGGAATGCTAGGAGAGAGGATGCTAAAAAGAGGAGAGTATGGTAGAAGAAAACTATTTCATGACACAAGTTGGTATAATATAACAACATATTTAGCAATTTATTGAATATATTTATTTCAACAATTGGACAGCGACATATTACAATTAGGACTGTCAAAAGCAATAATTGAACTTCTTTTATTTTTATATAAAAACAAGAAAAAGATCCTATTAATAACCAACTTAAAGTACAGGGATAAACAATTCTCAAATATGAACATAAATATGGAAAAACATTGGAACATGGAATCACTAGACCTTAAAAATTCTCACATCAAGAAAGCCTTTATATTCCATTTAATTTTTTTTTTTTTACTAAATCCTACCAAAATTATCACAGTACAATTGAGGGTGTCCAAATATTTTATTGTGATCTATGGATCATCATGAACTCAAAGGACTAACCTTATTATTATCAAAACATCCCTCATTTTTATTAAGTAAAATTACAGTTAATATTCATGGTACTCATGTTTCAATAAATATTACTATTATCAGACATTTCAACATTAATTATGTATAATGATTAGTAATTAGTCGTATGCTCTTTTAATTTCATAAACATTTTATTGAATGACAATGAAAACTTTTCACTTAAATTGTCTTTGACTGCAAGCCGATTGTTCCAGCAAGCTGATTGTTGCACTACAGAGTACTTATAAATACAATGGCCACTCTACACTGATGTCCTATAGACACTACTGATTTTAGATCCAGTCCAGAATGAAGTTTGAAGAAAAGATTTTTTTTTAAAAATACCAGGATAACTGCTTTCATATTTCCCATTGTTTGAGAGAGAGAGACAAGGAATTACTGAGAAATCTTTGACTCCATAGCAGCAGCAGCAACACAACAAACACAGAGAATTATTGCATTGTCATATTCAACCACATTAACTAACACATGATGAAAACTTATCTATGACAAGAAAAATCAAGCATTCCACAATGTGTATGTCCTCAACTGATCACAGCTGTCCTGTGAGACTGGTCATCTTCTGCTATCAAACTGTCGTACATATCATGCTTCCACTCCCGATCCAAGCTGGTATTTCTTCTCTCCAGGGATCCTGAAAAAGTTAGCATCTTATACATTATACAGCCAAAGCAAAGTTAGCAAGATATGCAACAAACGTGGTCTCAGGGCTGTGTGAAGATAAGAGGGGCAGGGATCCTGTGGGGGGGTGGGGGGTGGGGTAATAATATTTGTTAATATTTTTAAACCATCCCTGGTCTCTATCCACAATCCCTGGCAGCTCTTTTTTGTTGTTGTATATGTGAGGAGTGTCATTTTTGATAGGAAGTAATTAAAATACGGAATAAAATATGCAGCACATACTTTTATTTCTCCATGATTTTTTTACCGACTATCATTTGACCTAGTTCCTCTAAAAATTATCATTGGCTTATTCTATGTCCTTTTTTAGTCATACCCAGTTCAAAGAAATAGCCTTAGAAAAAAGCAGTGACCACTATGACTATTACCAAATCTAACTATGACCACTACCAAATCTAACAATGACCACTACCAAATCTAACTTTAACCACTACCAAATCTAACAATGACCACTACCAAATCTAACTTTGACCACTACCAAATCTAACGATGACCACAACCAAATTTAACTATGACCACTACCAAATCTAATGATGACCACTACCAAATCTAACTATGACCACTACCAAATCTAACAATGACCACTACCAAATCTAACTTTGACCACTACCAAATATAACTTTGACCACTACCAAATCTAACTTTGACCACTACTAAATCTAACAATGACCACTACCAAATCTAACTTTGACCACTACCAAATTTATTTATTTATTTATTTAGGCATTTTTATATAGCCCTTATCATAAAGCTCTAAGCGCTTTACAATTGTTAAAACATGTAAACTAAGTAAATACAAATGAGACACTAGGATAGTAACTACTATTCTATAGAAACAATGAAAATGGCTATAAAAAGAGGACACTTTGACACTTCAGGATTAAACCGAAACAGAAAATGAGGTAGGGCAAGGAGGGTGCATCACAGGTCATAGGCGGACTACCAAATCTAACTTTGACCACTACCAAGCCTGATTTGATCACTGCCATCCAAGTGCAGAATTTAACATCAGGGTGTCAGAACAGCATTTTTTGTGTTTGGACTGATTAGTGAAAGTTAACAAATTATTTATCACTGAAGTACAGGTTGTTTAAAAAAATAATATTAGAACCCTTTTATTACTTGAGCAGTATATTTAAGCTCTTTATATGTACATATATTATATTTAAATATATATATATATATATTATTTTATTGTCATATTCAATATAATATTATTATTCGGCCCGCTTTTACTTGGGATGAGTCGTGGGGAGGTATAGTTAAGGGATTGTCGTAGGGTGTGAGGGCTGCAGGAGATTAATGTTATACTAGCTAGGGTGCAGCTTTTCCTGTATGGAGTTAGCATCATGTACTGCAAACACATCATTCTTGGCTGGCGATTCACAGCATTACAATCACATTAAATAGCACACAGAACTTGTGTGTTATAAATTGGCAATTATCATAGATAAAAGGTCAAACATTTTGGAAATGACATTAAATTTGACTTATTTACCTATTTCTATTTCCTTGATGTTTGATCTTCAGAATATTAAAAAAATGAATTTTTTGTAAACCCTTTTAAAAATAACACAATAAGACAGTTGACTTTCAATACTTGATTAATTTCAATATTTGAAATCTAAAAAATAAGATTCCTTATTATGACTTAGTTAAGTTACTATCAGCTCCTAGTACTACAGTACTAGTAGTAGTATACTGACATCAGATCTGGATTTATAGCTGGCAATACCGTACTAAAAGACATCAACAGATTCATCTAATTTAGGTCAAATAGAAACAGGCTTTTGCTCCTGTCATGTTCATTTACAGCGATGCAATTTAATTGGACAGATTCAATTAGCACATTTACTCCTAACAGGTCAGGTTGCAAAGAGGTTAAAGTTATTGTTTAATATGGGCACATACTCCTGTCCGCCATAGAATTATATCCTCCCCTGTAGCCACCTCTGAAGCCTCTTCCGCTGCTAACACCTCCACCCCTAAATCCACGGCTATTAGCTCGAAAGTTGCTGCTACCAAAACTTCTCATGGGGAACCTGCCACGACCACCTCGACTGCGGAATACTTTGGGTGAGACATCACGATCATCATGCTGAAAATAATTTCATTCATTCCTGTTAGATTTCAGCCTTTATGATGTCAAGTTTACCAGTCTACTGACTAAAAGTTTGATCATATTATGGAATGGACCATTATATCAATTCAGTGTTTATCCTGATCAATAAATTGTCAATACTATTGTTACCGAAGTTTTTCCCATTTATTTCTAATCTTTCACTAAAGTCACTCCCCGTGATTTCAGTTGTATCAGTCATCTATCATGAAGTCATTGCCTGTGTTTTTACTTGTATCAGCCACCTATCACTGAAGTCACTGCCTGTGTTTTTAGATGTATCTGTCATGTACCACTAAAGTCAATGAGTGTCTTTATTTAAGATGAGTTATGCTAGCACCAGCAGCCAAATGGTATCATGAAAACAACCAAAGAAAAGGAAGGCATGTCAGCCCCCCATCTGATAAAATATTGGAATGAAATAAACTTACAGCGTTGTTCCTCCTTACCTGTGTGTATTTAAATGAATCTGAAACAAAAAAGAAAAAAAGACAATTTGAGTGAAGCATGGATTAGCTTTGGAAACAAAATTACTGGCAGTGAAAAAATACTCTGGACAATCAAAAGTAAATTATTTTTTTCATAAATATAAACTGCACTTAAAAGGGTTAGTTGCAAGGACATACTAAATTGTCAGATGCCACTATACAATACGTTAATAAAAGATGACAGTTTAAAATGTATAAATTACATAAGCCATTATACAATGTACAGTATGAGTACCGGTAACACAGATAGTCTGAATACACAAAGCATCAAGTGTACCTTTACTGTGGCTATCAAGGCATTTTTTTAAAGTACATTTGATAAATATCACTGAAATACCAAAATTTACAGAAAATTAATCCAGAGATTCATCTGAATATACATCTTCTGAGAGTAACTTTGATAAGGAATCATTTGCTATGAATTGAGGTATTCTGTGAGCTTTGTAAAATTAATATGATATTGACCTTTAAACAGTGAGTGCTACCATTTTTCTGCATTCAGCTGACACCTACCCTGATTTTTTTATCATAATAATGTTTTCCAGACAAAGAAAACAATATTCTTTCAGTTTAAAAAAATTATAATTCAGCTTTCAACTTGATATTTCTTGACGTTTAATTCTTATTAAATTCATTGGTACTCCAACCAACTGACCAGGATAGTCTTTTCACCACAACTTTCACTCCTAGAACTTGAACTGCCAGCTCTGCTATCATTATTTCACTACTAGCTCCAACAAAAGTATTTTCAAATTCATTTTCATAAAGAAATAGTATAATCCAAAGGGCCTTACAAGATTGTTAACAAAAACAACAAAAGAAAAAACAGAAAATTTAATCTCAAGTCAATATTTAAAAATAAAAATTGTATGAAATGTATGCAGTGTGTTTCATTAGAAAGGAAGTTAAACCGGTTTACCAGTTACCCACCTTAAAGAAAAAACATACAACTTGCGATACACATTTTAGTAGCTGATGATGTCAGGGTTAACGGCATACAAGCAGCCACAATGGCCTATGATTGACCATTATGATGGTTAATTGGTTGATACAATGTATTAAAGACAGTTGTGTTATACACAGTAGAGGGATGTTCAAGTATTTTTGGGGTTTCTTTTTTATTAGAGAAACCCGGTTTTAAACTGTATTTCTTTGGTTACAATCAGGGTTCAAATCTTGAAGGAATGCATAAGAACACAGACGGGTTTACCCTCAAACTCCTAAAATCGTACACCATTGTCTCAAAATTGAACAATAAGTACAAGTATCTTAACAGTAAATAAATAAACATAGAGTATAATGTATGCAATATCTACTGGCAAGCATGTCTAGTGGGGCCAAGTTAAGCTGGGATCAAAACAGGTATCTTCTAAAAGTAGGTGACTGATGTTTATATTGCAATCTACGATCACTTTGTTTTGCAGATGTGTATCTGCTATAAGCCATAGAGATCAATTAAAATTAGGTGAACATGCAGAACACATTGTTCACAGTCTGTCACTGGTAAGAAAATAAAGTTTATGGTGATATTTAACATGGTTCAAACTCAAAGACAGATCAGCATCAAATAAAATGTATTGAAATAAGAATTAAATAACAAATTAGGGCATCATTTAAAAAAAAACCTACCAGGTACTTAAGATTAAATTTTGACGCCAATATTACTTTTGTGTCTAGCGAATTTATTATGAAAGCTCAAAGCAACAATAATACCAGCACCACTATCATTACCAAAATGTGGTGGTGTTAATTTTATAGACTTAAATATTTAGAACCCCCCCCTTCCAACCAAAATCTCCTAACCACCATCCATTTCATTCTCAGTACAACTGTTGTCATTATAGATGGTCCCCAAACACTTGTATTTCTCTATCCATTTACTACTGGATGTAGAGTGCAAATAAAAATTAACATCTGAAAGTGTATTTTTTTAAAATTGTAAAAACTACCAGAATGGATATAAGTTCCATCTGGTCTCTGAAAATTGCAGTTCTGTCAGGTCTTGGCATACAAACCTAAAATGCAACTCAAAATCATCCACTGTACTGTATGCCAAAATGGTAAGAGTAAACAGGTCTGAAACATCCCTTTTAATTCCATTATCACTTTCTGCAGCAAATTCATCATTGTTGACACTAACAGCTGACAAATGGAAATTATAGGTTAACTAGTTTATAAAACTTTGTTCTTTTTGTTTGAGCTAATGTTGTGGTATTTGGTTATAATGTGAAAATGTACCATCAATTTCAGTAGGAGAAGAAATGTCTTGATCATACAAAATGAAGTCTCTTCCACGACCTCTGCCACGACCTCTGTATCCCCGCCATCCTTAAACAAAATTAAATTGAAGCTATTTAAATACATACCAAATTTATTAACGCATTCACATATATTTATAAAAATTCACAAACATATCGATATATGAGATTTTGTTTTTAAGGCATATTAGGGGGGTGGGGGCTAGGCAGTATGTGTAAGTAAACATACATTTATGCACAATTCTGAAACTTCATTAAATAGCCAATTTATATCTCTAATAAGGTCAAAGGTCCCCAAAAAATGTGTTTTTAAAGGCTTCATTTTAATATCACTGCAATGTTTCGTAATCATGTCATACTGTTTCTTTCAGTTTTCACAAATATATCGCTAGATTTCGAAAAAGTAATTTTTAGCCAAGTGACAACTGTAGTCCTCTTTATGTTTCTATAGGTGTGATGTAATTTGTGACATACTGTATATTGCCAAGTAATTTTAATGCATATGCAATCATATCTTGGCAAACTCCCATTTGGTGACCGTGTATGCAATGTACCTGTGCATAACATCATGTAAGTAGCAATCCCTTTGAAGGAAAATTCACTTATATAACAAATATGGAAATAATATTTTAATAATTTAATTAACTTTGAAAAAATAATGATGTATTTCCTTAAATCCTATTGTATTGTTATTGACAAGATTAACGAATGGTGTTACATGTGGACATGGCATTTAACAGCATTTTAAAAAACAAACATTTAAGGGTTCGCATTATAAGTGGATTGTGTTACATGTGGTAATTATTTAGTTCAGCTGAACCAGTTAGAGAACATCCCCCCCACCCTCCCAATAAAACGTTCATCTGATGTTTTGGCCTAAGCCTCACTTGAGGAACTAGAAACTAAATACTTAAGAAAAACCTGAAGAACTTAGAATAGGTTAAACATATTTTTATTGCCATACACAACAAATAATAACAGTAGTTATTGTTAACTTTAACAAAAAATATCCTGACTCTTAAAATTTAATACATCTCTTATATCACAGAGACTAAATTTCTCTCTCTCCTTTCCCCTCCCCCTATTACAATTTATATCCCTATGGGGCAAAAATATTTAATGGTTTAATTTAACTTACTTTAATTGTCTTGGGCAATAGTAGTCTACAACAAATAATATTTTTTATCTTGAAGGGGACGATGTGAAACCTCCCTTGTACATATGCAGAGAGGGTTGTCCAAAAAGAGTGTGGGTTAAAAAATGTGTGTATGGGGCGAGGGGGGTGTGTGTGTAATGAAATTGGACTTTTTTTGCATTCATTATATTATATATGCATTGGCCATATTCAGAACACAAATAATGAGCAAATGTATAAACATAATTTTCCACCAGGAGGGTTGATAAATCAGTCTCCAAGTTTTCCAGGACAAAATTAATCACTAGTTTAAGCCCCCATGATTATTGTACAATTTTAAGAGTTTGAGGGTAAACAGGTTTGTAAAACTGACTTTAAAAATCAACACTATAACATGTGTAGATAATAGTACCAGATGTAGACCATGGCGACTGCCTGTTAACTTGTGGACATGATCTGAGTCAGCTTCAGAAGTTTTAATTCAAAGATTATTCTCAAGATAGCCGGTGTGATTATAAAATTTCATTCATTTTTATATTGAATAAAAAATTATTTTACACAGAGTTATGTAATGCTTAGGCAGGAGAGCATGTTTTCATTCCAAGTAGTTAAGGCAGTAATTGATTAATAGTCTATGAAAAGAGTGGAACAAGACAAACCTCGATTGTTGTTTGGACTCATACTGTATCTATGTCTCCGCTCTAAGATTTTATCCCTTACATCCCTTGAGTCATCTTGTCTTTTGCCACCATCCAGCCCTATGTCCGGGCTCCAAGGTCGTCTCCTACAACAAAAAATATTTTATTGACAACAGACCTGTTTACCCAGGAACTCCAAAAATATTAAAATATCACTTCAGAATAGTAATGCATCACCTAAAAATAGTAAAATATTGAATCTTAATTGTAAATAAATAAAAATTAAAAAAAAACAACAATATAATAGCTAATGAATTGCATGTCTAAAAAAAGGTCAATTCCCTAAGTAGATGACTGATGTTTATATATTTATATACAGTACTTTATTGTAAATAAATAGGGTGCACCCAAATAGTGCATACTGTGGGAAAAAAAATAATGTTATGTATCTACATTTCAAATGTTCATTTATGCCAAAAAGGAAAAAAATCCCCAATTGAATAAAGCAATGAGTTTATTTGTCATACAAAAGGTGGGCCACAATATTTAACGAAGCGTGCAGCAGGTTGTCCTCTTTCAATAAGGCTTGGAGCCTCATTTTAACCCCCATTATTCTGTTGCCACATTAAATGATAGGCCAACAACTACTGCAAGCTGTATTATGAGAATGAAATTCAAAGAGTGGGGGAACCAAACCGGGTGCTAATAAAAAGACATTTCCAATGCTGCTTCCTAGATTTTATAAAATAATTCCAAATCTAATGTTGCTGTAAGGCGCAGTTGATCCCTATTTTTCTTTGCTTTCACCTTCACCAATTGCAGCAGTTCAACTGAATGAAATAGTAAAGCTACAAAACTACATCCTACAGCACAGAAGGACACAAAAGGGAATGTTTACTACAGGTGTCCAATTTATGTTGCGGCATCTGGCAAGTTCATTGTGAAAACACAAAGCACAAAATTTGACTATCATCATCATCATTACAACGTGGCTGTGTTCTTTTACAGTCTTTAAAAATATTTCACCACCTTCCTCTCTCTCCCCAGACACGCATGGTTTCACATGGGAAAGGGCGGTGGTGTAAAATGAGATAAAAATACTTAAATTGCAAAACATTGTTTCAGGGAATTATATCTCTAAAGTGTCTCAAGTAAATTTTTCAAAAAAATTGTTACTAAACATCTAGACAGAACAAAATTTATTCAATAACCATCATTTAGTATGTTTATAAAAACTATCTTTTATGTTGTGTTTCCAGCGTAATCTGTTTGAAGTAAAATAATGTGTCAAGCTATCTTTTGAACTACTTGTTATCAATTATTCTTGATAGAATATCTGTTAAATGGTTATCTACCCATTAAAATGATTTCATTTCATATTTAGGGTCAGGCACAATTAAAGCAAATATGTCACCAATCATTGGTGATTTGATTTTTGTTAAAATTTAGCAGTGGTTTTTAAGCAAGCAATACAGTGAATGTTGTACCCAACAGATACTTTTGTATGTAAATTATAAACCAAACTACTGCCAAGCATTTTAATTCTAGAAAAGGCAAATTTATTTTCAGCATCTGTCATTCTTCTGCTCAGGTGTCCAATGTTAGGATCTCCTCCTGTATTCTGACAGGCACTTCATTGGTTCAATTTCTCAAAGGGTTTCTCTACCACATATGATCTCTTAATTATTTGAACAACTGATGCACTGTCTGATTTCCTTATTCATTATGAACAGTACAAATAATAACATGATACACAAAATGGTATCATGCTACACAAAGTGGTATCATAGTACACAGATCCAAGGAACAGATAACAACAATTTGATGATCATTGAGCTCTCAGATGACAACCCCGTCTGAGTTCATGACCGTTCTCTCTCAGTCTAATTCCTCTCTCTATTGTTTAACTACTATCTGACTATCTCCACAACAAACACTCAGCATACACTAAGTTGACACCCCGATCTAACCCCACAATTGAACCCCATGATCTGACCTCACCATCTACAACTCACAAAACCCTCTCATGATAAACAACTTTTCATACCAAAATTCACCCTACTAAATCTAGTTCTCACCATTCATAATAGTTTTACATTTCATGTAATCAGTTGGATTGTGGTTCTTGCTGACCACTGTTCTTTTGTTGTTCTCTTATCATCACAATAAGTTCATGTTGCTGACTACTGGTTTCTTTCTTGTGTTTTTCTTTCTGTTGTCTTTTAGATTGTATACTAATTCTTTCATATTTTTATAATTTTCAATTTATTTATTCTTACCTCCCCCTAATCCTTCCATTACCACGGCCCCGTCCTCTCACGGTTCTCCTGTCATTTTCCCAGCTGCCCCTGGAGTCTCTGTCTGCACTGCCGAACCTCTGTTGATCCCTGTCTATGCTGCTAAACCTTCTTTGATCTTTATTTTGATCCATTACCACGCTACGTCCTCCAGCCAAGTCTGAAACATTTGGATGGTTTTCTACACTTGATCCCTGACCACGTGTGTCCTCTCTGTAGAAGAGCTCAGCATCACCCTCTCCCCGCTGTACTTCTATTCGAAATCCACTTCCTCTGCGAGAATACAAATTTATGAGATCAACTATGACAATGAAAATATTTTAAGGAGGCATGTGTAACTTCACTTAGATCTAGACAAATGATTTAATTAAGAGAGTAAGTGTAACTTAATTTAAATAATGATTTAAGCAGATATTTTAAGAAGGTATGTGTAACTTCCATTATATCTAGATAAATGATTTAAGAAGGTATGTGTTACTTCTATTATATCTAAATAAATGATTTGAGACTATATGTGTACTTCTATTATATCTAGATAAATGATTTGAGAAGGAATGTGTAACTTCTATTAGATCTATACAAATGATTTGAGAAGGTTTGTTTTATTGATAACAGCTCTTCTCTTAGACCAAATATTGAAAATGGTAATGCTTCACTTACTCCACCCTGTCACTACGTCTTCTCTCTAGTGCTTGGCGCAAATCATATGGCTCTTCTTTTCCTCTATCATTTCTTTTTCCATGTTTTCCATCTCTTGTCTGATTTTTAATCCCTTTTTTGTCCATACTTCCTACAACTTTGTCATGTTGCCTCTTCCCTCTGTTTACAATTTCTTCCTCCCTCTCCAACTGCTCTCTGAACTTTGACTCATATCGTGGATCTGGTCTAGGGTCCAGTCTAAATAAATTCAAAATGAAAGTTCAACTAAACAACTGCATTTAACTGTGTACTTAACAAATTAACTCATTATAAAAGGGTTAGATTGTGATGAAGCTAGAGCAGTTTTGGCAAATGTCTTTGTTGTTACAACGAAAAACATTAACATTATAAAATTAAATTTGCATAATATATGTATACGCTACGTACCTAAAATTCTAAAATTGAAAAAATAGAAAAAAATAAGAATGGACACAAGTGCCTAACAAAACAAAGATAAGGGGAATGGAAAGAAAGTGGTTGGCAGTCAACATACAAAATCTTTTAACTCCATATTGTATAAATCAAAGTCACATTATATATATCTGCTTTTAACTCCATCTTGTACAAATCAAAGTCACATTATACATATCTGCAATGTATTTTTACTGTTCGGTTTTTAATATTGCACTTCCATCCATTTTCCTTCATTTTTAAAAACTTGTTTCACGGGTTAAACAACATTTAACAAAACTAATTACTGTTGTCCAGCTTTTGGATCACTGTTAAAATATAACCATTTCTATAATGGCATCATTCACCATACCAATTAAATAAACAGCTTTGTTGGGGCTTGAAAAGAAAGGACAATTAGAATCAAATGACTTTCAATTGTTCTATTTTTTCCAAGCCTGACCATATCTTGTCGGCCTATTTATTGACTTCTGACAGCTTGAAAGCAGTACCTCGAAAAGTACCATTTCATATTAAACTTATTCTTGCCTTAGTTCAATATTTCAAATGCATTCACTATTTTAATTAGCCCATCAAACAAAAACATGTACCTGTAAAAGCAACAATACACAACAATAGTTACTTACTTGGCAAAATGCCCTACCCGGTAATCTCAATGCTTTAAAGGCTTTCTTCTTGTGTAGTTGCAAGAACAAATTTGTTGCATCCAATGTCTATTATGGATCATGGTGTTGAGTTTTATCCTGTCATGTCTATCACAGCTCGTGATGTTAAGTTTTATCCTGGCATGTCTACAGCAGATCATGGTGATTAGATTTATCCAGGCATGTCTACAGCAGATCATGGTGATTAGATTTATCCTGGCATGTCTACAGCAGATCATGGTGATTAGATTTATCCTGGCATGTCTACAGCAGATCATGGTGATTAGATTTATCCAGGCATGTCTACAGCAGATCATGGTGATTAGATTTATCCTGGCATGTCTACATCAGATCATGGTGATTAGATTTATCCTGGCATGTCTACAGCAGATCATGGTGATTAGATTTATCCTGGCATGTCTACAGCAGATCATGGTGATTAGATTTATCCTGGCATGTCTACAGCAGATCATGGTGTTAAATAATTTATATACTGACATTGCACCGATGTTCAACAAATTCATGGAGAATTAGCAAATATCTAGAATCTATTTTAAAGCATATTTTTGGACTGTAACATGTACAATACTTTCTTGTGTTCATAGTAAATCATATATAATGCTGTCCTTGAGTCCACAGCAACCAGAATCCTTTCCTGTAGTCCACAGCAAGCAGTATGCTTTCCTGTAGTCAACAGCAACCAGTATGCTTTCCTGTAGTCCACAGCAATCAGTATGCTTTCGTGTAGTCCACAGCAACCAGTATGCTTTCCTTTAGTCCACAGCAACCAGTATGCTTTCCTGTAGTCCACAGCAACTTGTATGCTTTTCTGTATTCATGGCAACACATATGCTTGCCTATAGTTCATAGCAGCCCATATCATGCTACCCCGACAGTCCTCAGCATCCTGTATAAAGCTTTCCATTACCCAAATCATCTATAGCAATGTGTATGATGCTTCCTTATAGTCCAAACCAAGGGGTAAATGCTTCCTTGAAGTCGATAGCAACCTGTATGATGCTTTTCTGAGGTCCAGAGCGACCTGTATAATGCTTTCCAGTAGCGTATGTATGTTGTCTATAGCAACCTGTATAATGCTTTCCGGTAGTTCCATAGCAGCCTGTAGGATACTCTCTTATAGTGCATAGCAACGTGTATGATGCCATCCTGTTGTTCATAGCAACCTGTTTAATACTTTTATGTGGACCATAGCAACCTGTATGATGCCTTCCTGTTGTTCATAGCAACCTGTATGATGCTTTCCTGTAGTCCTTAGAAACCTGAATGATGCTTTTTTAAGTCCACAGCAAACTGTAAATGCTTTCTTGTAGTCCATAGCCACCTGTATGATGCTTGCTTGTAGTCCATAGAAACCTGTATAATTCTTCTTTGTACTTTTCTTCTTTTTCTATATATTAATGGCCCATGATCAATGTATTGATCATTCTGGCTCCTATGCATATAGAGAGGATTCAAAATGTTGTTTGCTTAGTAAATGAAGAGGAAATTTCACTGGTTGCAAGGGCTACTCAGCGATGGTATCAGGAACTGGAGTTTGGAAGGCCTGAGGCAATAGATATAAATGTGTCAAATGTTGTCGCCTCAACTATTCCTTTTGGAAGCTTGTTCAAGTCACTATATTGTACTGTGATCTTGCTGTTATGGGCTGGAACTGCCTGTTATTGCCTCGTTGCTGTCAAGGGGGAAGAGGGACAAGTTTCCGTTTGATGTTGGAGCAGTGGACCAGCTCATTTTTTACACCATAGCACATGCATAATGCTTTCCTGTTGTCAATAGAAACCTATATAACTCTTTCTTGTAGACCACAGCAACCTGTGTGCTGCTTTCCATTTATCCTAAGCATCCATGGTAACCTGTATGATACTTCCTTGTAGTGATAATGATACTTCCTTGTAGTGATATCAACCTGTATGATGCTTTCCTGCATGTAGCCTGTAACAACACGTATGATGTTTTCCATTAGTCCATAGCAACTTGTATGATGCTTGCCTGTAGTCCATAGCAATCTGTATTATTCTTCCTTGTAGTCCATAGCAACCTGTATGATTCTTCCTTGTAGTCCATAGCACATGTATGATTTCATATAAGTAGTCTATAGCAACCTGTATGATTCTTCCTTGTAGTCCATAGCAACCTGTATGATGATTGCCTGTAGTCCATAGCAACCTGTATGATGCTTGTCTGAAGTCCATAGGACATGTATAATGATTTCCTGTAAGATGCTTTCTTGTAGTCCATTGAAAATCTATAGTTCATAACAACCTGTAGAATGGTTCCCATTTATCCAAAGCAACATGTATAATCCTTTCCTATATGAGTCTATAGCAACCTGTATCATGCTTTTAGGTAGACTATAGCAACCTCTGGGAGCTGGGTGGCCAAGTGGACTAAACTGAGCATATCTCAAGTTCAACTCCAGCCAGAGCCAAGTCAAGCAAAGACACCACCAGCACCTCGGGTGAATGGGACTCGTTAGCCTTGGATGGCAACTCATCTAAGAGAAGGAAACTCTGAAATCAAACCCGGAGATGGAGTCCCGAAAGGCGGATAACATTGATACAATGAAACATTCCAACAACTCCTGCGACGTCACTGGTGCCAAGCTGTATCATCCAATGATGTTCCTTTGGGTTATCCAGCGGCGTGGAGAGCGGCGATTTGCTGTTGGGAACCAGCTTATAATCCTTGAGGAATTATCCCAGGCCATGTGGATTTCGTCCTCCGAAGCCCACTCCATCGTCACATTGCAAAAAAATAGCAACCTCTATGCTTTCCTGTAGTTCATAGTAATAGGTTTAATTCTTTTCTTTATTCCATAGCAACCTGTTAAATGCTTTGTGTAGTTCTTATCAACCTGTACAGTGCTTTTCTGTCATTCAAAGTAAATTAAACAATTCATTTCCTGTTATCCATAGCACCAAGAGTTGTTTTCCAGCTGTCCATAGAAACCTGAATGTCTTCCTAGCATCTAATTAACAATATCCAACACCAATAGAATGTCAATTTTGATGCCAAAAAAAACCTACCCAATTTGTCATAGATTATTTCTACAAGTCAGTCGACATGTACTTTTTTTGCATGTGCCATTTATAAACCAATAGAAATGACAATCCTATTTCAAAAGGGAATCATCACAACTCTAGTAGTACAGTAGGCTCTCCTCTTAGACTTCAAAGTATGCCTCTGATCTCCTTGTCTAACTTTTTCAATTGCCTGGCCTTATCTTCTTTATATTGGGTCTTGTCTGGCATTGTCTTCTCTATCTGGCTTCTTGATCTACTCGACTAAAACATGTAAACTTTGATTTTATTTTATTTCCACTCCATTGTGGTATACATAAAACCATGCCAGCTTCAAGTTATTAACATCTGTCTTGAAATTGGCCATCTACTTAATTTCCTGCAGATGTTGCAATGATGAAACAATTTAAATTTGGCTACCTAAAGCATCTTTTCCCTATCACTGTGACAAACATATCTTTTCCCTATCACTGCGGCTAAAGCATCTTTTCCCTATCACTGCGGCTAAAGCATCTTTTCCCTATCACTGTGGCTAATGGATCTTTCCCCTATCACTGTGGCTAAAGCATCTTTTCCCGGTCACTGAGGCCTTAAACTGTGACAAACGTATCTTTTCCCTATCACTGTGGCTAAAGCATCTTTTCCCTATCACTGTGGCTAAAGCATCTTTTCCCTATCAATGTGGCTAAAGCATCTTTTCCCTACAACTGTGACTAACGTATCTTTTACCTATCACTGTGGCTAAAGCATCTTTTCCTTATCACCGTGATACTTGATTTCCATTCTATGTTAACAGATGTTCCTTGACAAAACTCTATTCATGCTCTCTAAAGGTCATATCCCTGAGAATGTTGTGGTGATTCAAGCATGCTCTAAATCCTATGATCTCAGCAGTATGTCATTGTAGTCATTAAAGATGTCCTTCTATTTCTTTGTTCAAACTATCTGTTCAATTCACACGGGCAATGTGTGTATGTATATTAGTTGGTTTGAGTTGATTTCTATCAGTGGCTCACAGAATGATGATGCCACAGAGCAGTTAATACTAGGTACACAGCTAAGTGGTCATGGGGCTTTTCCTCTAGCTAAATAGGTGGAGTCTGGGTTTACCAGTTGGGTTAAGTCAACTAGTCAAATTTCTATTGGAAAAATATGCAAATATAACTGATGGTAACAACAGTGTGTACCAACATAATCACAAACTATCTTTTTAATAAGACAATTGTTTCTTAAGAAACTTGTTTTTTTTTTAAATATAGGTGTATTTTCATGTCTCAGCATATCATGGTATAACATCATACAAAACTTAATGGTACTAGTCATTCATTATCCAATATTTATGGTTTTTCATTTTCCAATGCTCCATGCAATTTCTGTTTCAACAGTTCTTTTTTTTCCAATCCAATAAATTATGGTATTTCATTTTCCAATTCTTCATTGGTATTTCGTTATCCAATGGTGATTGATCATTCAATCTATATAATAATTGGTTAATGACCATTTCATGGTATGTTGTGTGGTGTTACAATGAATGCTCTTGCAAATATGACACCACTTTCCTTTTACCTTTTTACAATGACTTTCCTCTTGCCCAAGAGTCATGACTTTTCAAAGTGCCATGACTTTCCTCTTGCCCAAGAGTCATGACTTTTCAAAGTGCCATGACTTTCCTCTTGCCCAAGAGTCATGACTTTTCAAAGTGCCATGACTTTCCTCTTGCCCAAGAGTCATGACTTTTCAAAGTACCATGACTTTCCTCTTGCCCAAGAGTCATGACTTTTCAAAGTGCCATGACTTTCCTCTTGCCCAAGAGTCATGACTTTTCAAAGTGCCATGACTTTCCACTTGCCCAAGAGTCATGACTTTTCAAAGTGCCATGACTTTCCTCTTGCCCAAGAGTCATGACTTTTCAAAGTGCCATGACTTTCCTCTTGCCCAAGAGTCATGACTTTTCAAAGTGCCATGACTTTCCTCTTGCCTGTGTGCCATGCATTTCCTCTTGCCCAAGCATAAAGATTTTTCTCTTGCCCAAAAGCCATTACTTTATTTTGAGCAAAATGTCATGACTTGCCTCTTCGCATGTTTGCTAAAAATTTCCTTTTGATCAAATGTCATGACTTTCCTCTTTCCAAAGAGCCATGACTTTCCTCTTGCCAAAGTGTCATGACTTGCCTGTTTGCTAAAACTTTCCTCTAGATGATGATTTATTATTTGCATAGTGCCTGTGTCCATGCTATTTTAGCATTTAGATCAAGTGCCACCACTTTCATCTCTCCCAAGTATCAAGAATTTTCTTTTGCACAAGTATCATGACTTTCCTCTAGCCTGTTTGCCATAACTTTACATATTCCCAAAACGTCATGACTCCCTCTTGCCCAAGTGTCATGATTACTACTTTCCCAAGTGTCCTGACTTTCCTTGTGGTCAAGACTCACGACTTTCCTCTTACCCAAGTGTTTTTCAAGTATGCTGGATGTGAGATTCCAACTTATAATATAAATTTTTTTTTCAAGTGCCTGCATATTCTAAATACTATAATAGTAAAATCATTTCAGGAAACTGGGGACAATGAAAGGCAGCTAAATGTTTACAGTCCTTTGGTCCAATGAGATTTTCTTTTCAATGTAAACATATTACATAAGCAGATGTTTCATGATATCTAAACAGCAACTCTTAAATATCGGGTGCTTTAGTATTTTAATACATTTTGACTATGATAGACTATGTACGTTAAGTTACACACCATGGTTCTAGTGTTAGAGGATGTCACAGTGAAAAATCTCTTTGCATTATAAGTACTCCTGTAACTTGTCTTAGAGGATGACGTGGTCAAGAATAGTGCTTCTCATACTTTTTAGTGGTAAGGGCCTTTAGGAAATGCACCACTGACCAGATTCAATATTTTGGTTATTGATGAATTAATAAGCCTTTTGTAAATCTACAACAGTAGTCCTGGAACTTGTCCACAGACTTCCACTTTGACCAGCAAGGACTGGTGTTATCCATTTTTCAAAACCAGATGTATGAGCTATCCATACATCATGTTTTAGTAGGTGATCTTCATCATTGTTTCGTATTTAAGTTAAGATAATATTCCATTTCAATAAGTCCAGATAAAGACATTTTGTGAATGAAGAACTCTTAATGGCAATAAGATTCCTTTATGGACATAAACTATCAACTAATTTATTCCATCATTGTTGCCCAAGTTCAACTGTGAATTTCTTGTTTATCATTTCTCAAACAATGTTCCAAGGTGGAAGTGTCCTTTCATGACAAACCTAGTTAGAAGTTACCTGATCTGTGGTTCCCTACGAGGTGACCTACTCCTAGAAACCTGACCATCTCTGTGGGGAGATTTACTCTTAGATCTGACACCAATCTGAAGACCAAAAGCCTTTCTGTAAAGAAACAAGACTTATAGCTTGAAAGCTATTCAAAATGTATGTCTATAAAAACATCAAGTTACCATTGTACACTAAAGCATACTTTGAGTCCAGCATCTTTAATCCACAAACTGTGGTCGGCCGATAAAAAACACGGTCTGATAGCAACTTCCAATCCAATATTTAACCGGAATTATAGCCACTTCCTTTTTTTAAAATAATTTAATCATATTCCGGGTCTAGCTGTTTGTTGATGACTTAACAATAAGTACTTTTTAATCGGAATTTTATTTTGCTGGTTTTTTTTTTTAAAGCTTAAATTGCTGAAGCTATGCCTGGGCCTTCAGTGCGAGAACTAATAGAAACATTTTTGAAAGCTTTTTAGGAGAGGATTTAAGTGATACTGATGAAGATTTTAACACTCCCCATGCCGATCTCAGTTCGTATTCTTCTTCTCGTGAATCTGATACTAGTCTTAGCGATACTGAAGTAGGCCTACTGTTAGACATTTTGTCAATTTTTTAAAAAAAATTTGGGGGGACACTCCAAGCTCAAGGACACAAACTAATTTTTTTTTTTTTACCGGTGGGCAATATAGCCAAATTTATCCCCATCCATTTACCTTTCTAAAAATATCTACTTATCTACTTATTGGGGTCTTGTCTCCATATTTCTATGCCATTGAATGCTATTTCTAAAGGCCCTCAAAAAGCCCTGAAAAGCTCCCCCACCACACTACATTAGATCTATGCCACACAGTTCCTGGGTTAACATGGAGTCAAACCATTTCTTGACACTTGGTTCAACAATTCATGATCGACTCCATGTTCTAGGTCAAGTGTAAATGAAGTAATTAATATCATAGCATAAAGCTTAAATCTGTGTGTATTGACTTACCTGATAACATTCGGGGACATGCGAGAAAGACTTTCAGATGCCAGTTTTGGAGCAGACGATGTTGACTTGACTCTCACTAGGCGACGCTCAAAATCTGGTTCATCTGATAAATTTTCATCATGACGCCAGAGTTTAATCTCCTCTCTGTCAAATATGGGCTTTTTTCCCTCCGCCTTTTTGTGAACCATTTTGAATAGAGATGCATCAAACACTTTCTAGACAAAATAACAAGAAACCATTTGAATGCAACCTCCAAACACAAAAAGGTATAAAAGGAATGTGAATATGTTCATTATTTCCTCAATAGTATGGAAACAAACTATATTGACATAAATACAGACAAATGTAATCAATTTCAGATATATTTTTGAATAAAATAAATTTAAATGAGTACGAACTAGGGTTTCTCATTTCCAGCTATTTTGCTCTATCGGAAAAATGGGATAAAAGTAACTCTTCATGGATTTCCCTGGATGAAATTAATTCTATATATAACTAATAATTCTCTAGGTACGTATGTATGCCTGACACGCTGTGTTCAAAAGGTGCACAAATTAAAATTCCCAGAAGTTAGCACGAATTGGTTCATTTTGATAAAGTGTGTTACTTGTTTTATCCAGTAACTTTAATAGATGGGAAACTGCCACTGCCATTGTTTGGTGGGTTATTTCTACTATAGCATTGCTGGAAATTTCAGATTAGACAAGGAGGCTCACTGTCTTGAAAGCTATTTAACCTAACACTGAAGAGAGTTATAAAAAACATGCATATTGACACCGAGGAACAATAGCAGGATACTTTCTGAGGGAAACCCAAGAACCACAACCTATAGGCACTCTCTACAATCAACCCCTTCAGTATCTTGCATATGCTGATGATATAGCACTGTTAGGGGAAAGCAGTAAAGACATATAAAAAATCCTTTTTAGAAGAGGCTGGAAGTTAACATAAAAATTTTTTAAAAATACATGACTATAACAATTTTTATGATTGAAGAATGATTTGGAGATCGCGGTTCACTTTGATAAAAACAAGGCAGTGTCTACACCTCAGGCACCAGACAAATACTGCTGGAGATATTTATCCAGTGGGCATGCCACGCTTTATAAAAAAAACATTGTCACTTTTAAACCACTTGTTCATTATATATACCAGCAATGGTTCTAGTATTTCTTTTGTAGAATTGAACATATTTCTTTTTCGTGTAAATGTCAAAACTACCTTGAATTTGTTGAAATGAAATACCGTGAACTCTGATAGACAATTAGCGGTCCCATAACAAGGCTACAAGACAAATATCTCGCGCAACTTCATGTGATTTGGTCAAATACATAGTAGACGGACAAATATATCAAGAACTTATTCACTTATTTGTCAGGTCGCCGGACATGTAGACACTTCGTAAAAACAAATGCAACACTTCCTGTTGTACCCGATTTTTTTTTCTTCTGCTTTCGAATTGACAGGTGAAGAATGATAAATTTTGAAAAATCGGAAGGTTGGAATGAGAGGTAAAAAATCTGTATAATTCCGACAAAATTGAAAGAGTTGGCAGATCTGAATATGGATGGAGAGTATGAACCAACCAGGAATTGTACAGTCTATATCAGGATCCAATGATGGTAGCAGAAATAGAAAAGGGTAAGCTACCTGAGAAGGACACTTTGAAAGAAAACTAAATGACAAAGGAGTGAAGAGGGAATATCACCAAAACCCCACAGGAAAACGGACCAAAGGCAGACCTAGGCATATATGGATAGATGACGTGGAAAAGATCTACAGCAGCTGGGAATCTAAGCATGGAAAAGAAAAGCATTAGTTTGGTCTGAGTGGAAGGAAGTAGTGAGGCAGGCCAAAGTCCTACATGGGCTGTAGCGCCACAGAGATGGATGCATATGGCTGGGTGGCCAAGTGGTCTAAACTGAATCAATCCCAAGCTTGTGGACTGGAGGTCCAACCCCATCAAAATCATAGACAAGCAAAAACAACACCAGCACCTCGGGTGAATGGGACTCGTTAACGTTAGTTGGCAACTCATATAAGAGAAGGCAAACTCAGATAACAAACCCGGAGATGGAGTCCTGTAGGTGATATGATATTGACACAATGAAAATTCTGACAACATCTTTGACTTGGAACACAAGAGTCACGCCTACTACTCAAGTCAAGGCCTTTAACGACAATTTGTAACATGAAACTTAAAAATAAAACAAATCGATATTCTAAAAGCTTGTTCTTTGAATGTTTTTTTCTATAATAAAAATCTGATCCTGCTTGTGAAACCCTAGTACAGACTTACCTATATTAGTTAATATAAACCTTTAAAGATACAACCAGTTCATTTAATTCCCTAATTACCTTCACTGTCACATCCTCAGATGGCTCAGCATTAGGATTACGTAAAATAGCAATTGTGACGTTTTCCTCCAATTCAAATGGTTCCTGCTCCTCTTGTGTGAATCTTTTGTGTAGTGTCACTCTTGATTGTTTCTTCTTACTAACTGAGCTGACTTTACGCTCCGACATCAATGTTTCTCTCTGATGTGGTTGTGAGCTGGGTTCACTCCGTTTCAGGGTAGAATTAGCGGGGGAACGGCTTCTTGGGCGCTTTGGAGGTGGGCTTTGCTTGAGCTTCTTCTTTGTGGTTAGTTCAGTGTGAGTATTAGGTGTACTCTTGTTGAATTTAGATTCAAGTTTGAAGCTAAATTTTTACCAAAAAAAAAATTCTTAATACTTTGACAGAACCAAAACTAACATGAATAAATCAAATCAAATTTACTAAGAGTAAATACTGTACGTAAGACTGATTTTAAAATATTTTAATCAAATATAGTGAGAACCATATTTAACACCCTGATATCAAATCTTAATAAGGCATTGTACAAAATAAACTTACATACAAGAACTCAATTTATTTCATGCAGAGGAAAACATAAATTAACTGCAATCTTTAAAATTTTATGGTTTAACTTTTTAATAATTTATTTAAAATATTTTTTAAGGTTTCTTGGATGCATGTAAAAGAAAGATCTGACCTTTCAACTCCAGCTTTCAAAGGAGGGACGTGCCTTATCCTTGACCTCTCCCTCTCCTCTAGATGGCTTGGTCGGGATACTGGTCTACTATAATCTCTATTAGGGTGTAAATGAGGTTGTCTAGAAAATGAGGGGGATAAACCTCTGCCTGAAAGTGGATCGGCAGCAATAAGTCCATATCATATAGTAATTATAGTAATTATACCTAAAATGAATACACATTTTACTTGCTCATAATAATCAAATGTTTCAAACCTAACTGACCAGAATAAGGAGACCTGGGCCGAGATCTTTTCTGGTTACGAGGAGAACGACTTTTATGTCCACCAGGTGATGATGCATGAAAGGTTTTATGACCACCCAATTTAGAAGGTGATTTGAATAGTTTTGTGTCCCGTCTCATAGGGGAAGGGGATCTGTGTCTTCCAAATGGCCTTCCTCCATCCCCAGAACCAGATATGTCATTCTGCCAGCTGCGTTTGTGTTTGTTGGGGATTGGTGACAGTGACCTAATTTAGAATAATGAAGTCATGTGTTACAAGTGATAGGTAAATTCAATCTTCAAAATTTAACTGCAATTGACTGCCGTAATCCCTAATTTCAGCACAATACAGTTATGATAGTGTAATAAATTAAAAACTTCATATTTACCTGGACTAAATTAAACAACCCAATGGTTAGGTACTTTGACACAAAATTTAAATATTGTCCAATTGCCATGAATGATACATCATTTTAAAGGGCTAGCTATAAGCTTTACAACAACACCAATTTCATCTTTCTATCTTTTATAGAAGTGGAGTTATGATTTTTTTTTGGTGACTTTTAAACACCCCCTTCTTCATCTTAGTATTTAACTGAAAAAACGTGTGACCCACTTTCAAAATTTCTGCCTTATTTTACCCAAAACTTTTTGATTTTAAAAGATAATACTACCAAATGTTCAGGAGACATTCTCAATGCAATATACAGTACAATAAACAACAAAACTTTTATATAACATTAAGACTTTTATTTTTTTATAAATTTATTTGTGGGTATGTTCAGAAAAAAGTGAACAGAAAAATTGGGAAAATCATTATTTATACAGGAAAACACAAAAAAAACAACAACATATTTATTGGATTTTAACTAATTTTATTATGCTTGTGTTAAATTTTAAATCAATTATTATATTTATAAAAATGTAAGTAGTCTTTTTTATTTATAAAATTGAACGCATGTAAATATAAATAAAAATTACTCAAATAAAATCATCCATGATGATAATATGATAATGATGAGACTAATTCATTACAAAATGTTATTTGAAATATTAAATAATTGTCTATGTACTGCTTTTCTATGTCCTAATAAAAATATAATTTCTATGATGATGTTGTTTGAGTCTTGTTTATTAATTTGATGTATTTTAATAAAACTGTTATATATAGAACTTATACTTGTAATAGAATCAGATTAAGAAAAATTAAGCTTAGGCCTAAATAGACTATTATAGTTTATAATAACAGTTGTTTATAATTATAACTGATAATGATAAGTAAGCCTAATTTTAGTAATATTCTCTAAAATAATTAATAAGAGAAAAAGGCTTATTATTATCGATATTACTATTGTAAAAATATTAAATATTGATTCAATAATGAAAAAACGATAAACTGTGTACTGGTACCGTACACAATTTTTAACGTAATAAATAAAACTTAAAACCAACCCTTGGTTACTACATAAAATTTTCAAGTTTGGTTATAATCTTTTCTTAAAATGATTCATTTTAAACGTCTTATAATTATCTAGATGTTTAAGTTTAAGGATTTAACTTTAACATAAACGAATCACAGTGATAGCAGCCATTTCCGGCTTCTCTGTGAAAATAAAAAAATATTGACAATTTCATACCCCCCACTTCTTTGTGGGATGCATAACTTTTTATCGAGAGCTCAACAATAATAACTCAAAAAATGAAAAAACTCTTACAATGAATGTAGATTAGGGAGCACTAAACCTTATTTTGGTGGCTTTACAAGTAAAAAAGTATTTATGCGATTTTTATACTAACCGAATCATTATAATAATACTGCCCGTGATGCACAAAAAATATCGTAGCATAAATCAATATATGACCGGAACACAAAAACTGATACGCCAGTGATGAGGAAAGCAATTATTTAATAAACAAAGGTGACGTAGTATGCAATTTTCCAATGATACCGTGTAGCTGTACGCCATATAGCAGAACACATTTTTTCGACATTTTAGGACATGTGCAGAACGGTGCGTGGACAAGTATTGTTATCCCTACAATGGCTAATAGAAAAACGATACCCTCAGTAAATTAAAAAGTGAGGTCGCCATTTTGACAACGAAATTACAACACCCAATTTTCGGGTAATACAGGGCTTAATTGAAGTGCCTACTTACCGCTATCCCAAATTTTGAAATAGTCTCCCTTGCTTTATCAAAAATGCCTACTCAGCTAAATCTGAGGACGAATGCCACGGCGTCTTTATGGTGTTTATTATAGTTGCAGTGATTTAGGGTTTAGGTTAGGTTGAGGGATCGATTTAGGGTGCAGGTTAGGCATAGGGATAGATTTAGGCATTTAGGGATACATTCGTCATTCGTGAAATTCGATAAAATAGTGGCATTCGTTCTCGTAATTTACCTGCCTACTCATTAATTATTAATAATATTAAATCCTAATTAATTATCATATACACTGTTTTGTAATTATAGTATTCCTTTGTTTTGGTAATTTGTAACTTAAACTTTAACAGTTGTTTTTTCACATGTGAAGTAGCTAGGATTACATTTTAACCTGAACAATGTGTACCATAACTTTACCTTTTTAATTTTATACCAGGCCCATCTATTTATATTTCATCAGTATTATAATACTTGGTTATTTTTAAGAATATTACAATAAGTCTTACTTTTAATAGTCTTTGAAGAAGTGATATTTCATAATTTAAAAATTTACCTACCTGCTATGTTTTCGACGATGTCCTCTGTCTTGAGGCATTTCCGTCAATTTGTTTTAGTGTTATGAATTAAATTAGAGCAAAAGTTGGTTTATCCCTAAATTTTATAAAATCATAATGTGAGCAAAAAGAACCGTTTTAAGTTTGATAGGGCTAGCGTAAATTCGTTAACCTTAAAAAATTAGTCTAGGGCTTAGACTTCAGCTAAATCCCTACTGTCTACAGTTAATCGTCAAGTGAAAAGAACAATTTCCGGTGCATCTAAATTAATATGGATTGGAACTATTTGATTTACCAATAATAATAAAATTATATCAAATGTTATTTAGATCTTAAGCTCTAAAAACAAGGAAATTTCAGTGTAGAGTAACAAAAATTTAATTTAAGCTCTTCAAGATTATAGAACAATTTTTTTTTTAAATATATATTATGACAAATAATAAAAATGTATCATTTAATGATTTTGTGTAGGATTTGTCTGATTTGTTGGCGGAATTCAGCCCAGACTAAGATTAATTTAAATTAAATTAACCGATAGCTCGTAACAGTTTAAATGTTTAATTGGGGAAATCCTAAACTAATATCTAGTGTTGCGGGACTAAATTTATTGAATTTATATAGATTTAACAATATTTTTCTGGTTTATTTTTTAATGAAAATTAATATTTGGTTTATTATTTAATGAAACTTAAAAACTCGTCCCTCTCCCCCATAGACAGCGACGAGGCCATGACAGGCAATTCAGGCTCATACCAGCAAGAAGCCAGTATAGGAGCTGCTCATTCCTGCCCAAGACAATCAGGGACTGGAACAATCTTTCAAAAGGAACGGTTGAGGCGACAACACTAGACACATTTGTGTCTATTGCCTCAAGCCTTCAAACCCCTAGTGCATGATTTCCTCATCAACACCAGTAACAGAAACATTGCAAATCCCATCTACATGCATAGGAGCCAAAATGATCAATAAATTGATCGTGGGCCCTTAAGATATAGAAGAAGAAGAAGAAGACATTTTAGTGCACAGGGTGCGAAACGAAGCCCCAGCAGGCGAATTTTCTTGGAGCTGGGATGGATATATTTTAACTTCCCCTTAAAAACACTTATCCCATCCCGAAGTGGCGTCAAGCGCCCTCTAAAAGGGATTTCTACACATTGTTTCTACTTAAGTGATTAGGTCACATCGTAACTGGGACAAAACGGTTGCATAGGAGCAGTCCCCTCACGTGGTGTATGGTACGAAACATCCGCGTACGCTGCCACAACCCACCCATACATGGGCGCCCCCCGCAGAAAACTTTCTAGGGGGGGGGGGCAAAAAACTCGATTAACTTTCCAGGGGGGGAGGGGCAAAAAAATTTTGTAATGTTTTAATATAGTCTTAGTTTTAATTTACTGTAGCGCATTTGTATGGTGAACGAACGGACAGGACATCAGCTAAGTTACTTTCTCTTTATTTTCTCTTTACTTTAATACATTTTTTGTCTATTTTTGCCTAATTTTTTTTTTATCCAATCAATCCAGGGGGGCAAGTGCTCCCCTTGCCCCCCTGCGGGCGCCCATGCACCCATACCTCATATCCATTAACGGCAACATGTCATTATATCACGACCTCTTCCTGGCGTTTTTTTCAACTGCACTGGGTAGGTACCATGCAGCTGTGATCTTTCAAACGCAGATTACATGCCCTTGACCCTTGTCTCTCACTTCCAGGTCCCCTACATGGTGGTATTGTTCCCCGGGTAACACCAGGGGGTCGGTGGCAGTGCCCCTTAATTGACATGCCATAATTGGAATGACCTACCCGACATGGCAACTAGCGTCACGGTTTGTTTGTTCTTTTGTTGTTGTTGTTTGTTTTTTTGGTTTGGGGGGGGGGGTATTTAAAAGCCTATCAAACGACGTGATAGTGTAAATCATATTTGCTATTTGTGGGCTATAGCTGTTGAAGCAGCACGCATCTTTCTTAATTGTAGGACTTCTATGAAAAACGAATGCTACAGTTAGCAAAAAGATTATAGTATTGAAAGAAACCCTCCTATGCAAACAAGACTCAAGCCTCTATTATAATTGTAAATAGTGTACATTTCTATCAGATTTTCACTTTGCTATGGGAATTATTATTATTATTATTTTAAAGTGACACATGAGTTCGCCCTCATCATTATTCCCATTTTCAATAGGAACAATTTGATGTACATGACCCTATATTTTGGAGAAGATTGTTCATATTCAAATATGAGATATGAAAATGTGTCTACTATTTTAAATATTAATGAGCTTAATTTGATTACGGTATAATTTATTGTATGATGTCTGATTGGATAATATTATGACGATCGCGGATATTTATGGTTTGTAATGGTTATTTTTATTAATTCCTTAAAAGCTCTAACTTCATTTTAAAAAATATTTTGCCTTCCATTTTTTATGTTTACAGTCAACATCTACCTTGTTTAAAGTCAACATCTACCATGTTTACAGTCAACATCTACCATGTTTACAGTCAACATCTACCATGTTTACAGTCAACATCTACCATGTTTACAGTCAACATCTACCATGTTTACAATCAACATCTTCTATGTTTACAGTCAACATCTTCCATTCTTAAAGCTCTACATGCCTTTCTTGTTGTTTTCAGTTTTTAAAGCTGACGTCACGGACTTCAATTAAGTTTTCCCAATTCCCTACAAAGTGCTGACATTTGAAATGACAAATTTGTTCCTAATGAACTTAATAGAGACGTCTCTTTTACTTTCATGCATCTGTCAGGTAAATGAACTTAAGCTGACCCCAAGTTCGGCATCGCTATTAGGGTGTGTCTAACTAAAAATAGTTTTCCCTTGACCTAACTAAAAAGCTTAAAGCTAACTAAAATCTATGGTCTGTATTGTTATTAGAATTTTATAGCATTATGTAGAAATTTCGAGAAAGGGATACAATGTGTAAGCCGTTCGAGAAGTATCTATGAAACCGGCTATAAATAATAATATATATACGAGTGACAGAAGGATCAGAGGAGAGATATATTGAGCTTGTGCTACTTTTGCTACGAGTCTTGATTTGTTTACTGTTTGTGTGTAGATTACTTTTCATCATTGTACCTTTTTACAACATCGTATCTTCTTCAACATAGTACCGGTACAAGCCAATCATTATTCTATAAGTCAAGAGCTTTAATTTTTGATTTCGTAATTTATAATAAAAATAATAAAATCATTAATTGTAATTAGCCCTGGTTTGAGTATCGTTTGCTTTTTATTGCACTTAATTTATGGTATCGTTTTTTGTTGTGTACTGATGTAGAACGAGCCATATACTTAAATAAGAGATTAATTTCTCCATACTGATAACAGTACGTAACAGAACTGCATCGATGGGATTTGAAATCATCCATTATTACTTGATGAACTACAAAATACAGTAGCACTAAAAGTAGTCAAAATCCACTATTAATCCCCCTTTTTTGTTGTCAAAATGCACTCCAAAGTGCAGGAAGTTCTAAAACTAAAGAATTTTATTTGTTTAAATAGTTAGAATTCATATTTTAAATTAATAATACCTATATTTGAATAAGTTCACAGTTTAATTTCTGTTTTCTTAATTCGAAAACCTAACAGAAACCTTACAATAGGAACGATCCTTCCATGATTACATGACTAAGTGACTACGCTCAATCGCATGTAGTAACCAGAAATGGCACAATCATAATACTGAATGTTCAAGTTCAAATAAAAGCAGCCATAATCTAACTTGTACCTGTCTCTTAACACTAACACTTCCATGTCAGCAATCATCTTACGTCTACCTGTCACCTACTAACCACCACTACCCTGCCAGCAATCATCACATTTTTATAAGTATGTACGCTAACGTACTGCCCATATCCCATCAATCTGTGATACGCAAGAGTCATTTGACTTGTACCTGCGATCCCCCACGGTACCCACCCAGATGTCACGTGGGAGCACGTCACGTCCCCCATCTCACCACACCGCGGATGTGCCAGTCTCGAGCGTGTGCGTGATTAAAGGGAGCTCTTTATGTTAGCAAAGAAAACATGCAAGTTAAACTGATACTATGATATATATAGGCAGTGCTAGTTGATTGACACTATGATATATATAGGCAGTGCTAGTTGATTGATACTATGATATATATAGGCAGTGCTAGTTGATTGATACTATGATATATATAGGCAGTGCTAGTTGATTGATACTATGATATATAGGCAGTGCTAGTTGATTGATACTATGATATATATAGGCAGTGCTAGTTGATTGATACTATGATATATAGGCAGTGCTAGTTGATTGATACTATGATATATAGGCAGTGCTAGTTGATTGATACTATGATATATAGGCAGTGCTAGTTGATTGATACTATGATATATAGGCGTGCTAGTGGATTGATACTATGATATATAGGCAGTGCTAGTTGATTGATACTATGATATATAGGCAGTGCTAGTTGATTGATACTATGATATATAGGCAGTGCTAGTTGATTGATACATTGATATATAGGCAGTGCTAGTTGATTGATACTATGATATATAGGCAGTGCTAGTTGTTTTTCTGTATCAAAATAAGTTTGACTCCTGGATTGATCTTAATTGCAGTGGGATATTATTTCCTCTTGGGATAGACACTCATATTTTTTTTAGCGTGTCATTAAATGTACTATCTTCAGTAAATACATTTCAAGTCTTGAAAAATTTACTAAACGATAAATGGGTCCCATCTTATTTCAAACATCGCAGAAGCGTAAGTAATTTATACCTGGAACATCGGACATCTCAAGGTAATTACATCCATGAATTTATTCGTTTCATATTAATAAAAACTAGCACTTTTAATATATTATATTTCTACGAATTAATATCCCTGGCGTTGAACGGATTTGCATTCGAAAGCATTTCGAAACCTTAATTTTTTTTTATTCTTTAAATTGCGTGGTTGCGTACGTATGGGGAGGGTTTACAATCTAGTGGAGGATTTTATTATTTTTAAAAAAAAATTAATTAAAATCTGTTGTTTTGGGGGATTTTTTTTTGGGGGGGGGGAAGGGGGTGTGGTGGAGTTTCCCTATTTTCCTTTTGCCCCAGTCAGCACAAGATATGCTCCGAATACACGAATGAATTTAATATATAAATAATTA
>CAXITT010000638.1:108843-122079 GCA_964033795.1 Lymnaea stagnalis | reverse complement strand
TTTTTTTTTAAAAAGCAAGTTTTTAATTTTAAAAACAATAAAATTTTTGGAAATTGGTTGAAAAATGTTAAAAAATTTTCAAAATTAAAAAAAAAAAAAAAAAAAAAAACAAAAAAAAAAAAACAAACATTCTTTTGGTGGGTGGGGGTCGGGGGATAGATTAAAGAATCTTACAAAAGGCGCCATAAGTTCATTATTTAGTAAAATAAATGAAGTAAATTATAGTAGTTAGAACTCTCAAATACAAATAGATATTTTGTTGGTAATTATTATACTAATGTACTAATTGTTTGATTTTTTTCTCTCCAACGTACAAATGTTTTGAACAGAAATAATTTTGGATTTCATTCATTGATGAATGAGAATTTTAAAAAAATAAATAGATTCAAATAAAAATTACGAAACAATATTACTTTTTCGATACAACATAACTCCACTACCTGAAGGAGTGTTTGGTTTAGTGTGGCTGGTAGCGGAAGTCACAGCTGGCTCTGGGCGTCAGAATAACCAATTGCTGTGTGCCAGGTACTCCCCTTCGCCGAACGCCTGAAACACTCCCCCAGCTTCCCCGCGGACTGAATACATGAAAGAAACTGGTCAACACGGATGGGCGAACCTGGGCATTAAGGCTTTTCATAACATTACTTGAATAGTAGGCTTTAGACAAAGCCGTTGCGAGGAAAAGCGGCGCCTAGGGTGGACTAGTAAGACGATTTTGCCGCTCCTGTCTAAGTGAAGTACACGGTATGTTAGCGTTTAATTCGGAATTAAGGGCCTATCTTAATACGATTTTGGCGCCAGGGGTGATTGGCCCTCTCGTCCCCAACTTTGCACGGCCCTTATCTAGAGGGACAAGGGGCCTCAATGTATTATTTTGCCCAGGGCCCCCGCTGCCGTACAGACTGCACTGTCTGTACTTGATCTTATTTATTGTAAGTCCAAGTGTTACAGAATCTGTGAGTTGGCACATGTTTCTGTGCTTGGTCCCGTGTTTAAGTCTGTGGTTTAACAATCTATGAGTAGGCCTGGGACCACCAAAACTGGCACCATACTGACTGTGAGCCTATTAAAGAAATCGGAGGCATATTTGAGGCCGGGATCAGATGAGACAATCAAGTACAAACATAATAATAATAAACTGTCACCAGTTGAGGCAATAAAGCAATAACAAACAAACAAGCTTTCAAGAAAGACAATTCTCATCAGATGTAACAATCTCCCGATGACCAACAACGAACAAGCCGCTGATTACGATTAGTCTTAAACACCTGTTGTTTATTGTTTTTCTTTTACACCTGTCAGTCTCATATCCCTGCTGTATATGGTCAGTCTCATATCCCTGCTGTTTATGGTCAGTCTCATATTCCTGCTGTTTATGGTCAGTCTCATATCCCTGTTGTTTATGTTCAGTCTCATATCCCTGTTGTTTATGGTCTGTCTCATATCCCTGTTGTTTATGGTCTGTCTCATATCCTTTTTGTTTATGATCAGTCTCATATCCCTGTTGTTTATGGTCAGTCTTATACCCCTGTTGTTTATTGTCAGTCTCATATCCTTGTTGTTTATGGTCAGTCTCATATCCCTGTTGTTTATGGTCAGTTTCATATCTTTGTTGTTTATGGTCAGTCTCATATCCCTGCTGTTTATGATCAGTCTCATATCCTTTTTGTTTATAGTCAGTCTCATATCCCTCTTGTTTATGATCAGTCTCATATCCCTGTTGTTTATGGTCAGTATTACCCACCTGTTGTTTATTGGTAGTCTAAAAAAAACGGGTTTTTATTTTTTGTCTCACAAACCTTTAGTTTCTGGTCAGTCCGAAATGTGGGACTGTGTCAACTACGACAATGGTAGCTCGATTGCTCGCACGTCAGCAGTTGTTGTCTGCACTGGCAACTCCACGATGAGATCCAGCTCACAAATTGCTTCAAATGCTGGTTGGAAGTTCGAATCTGCACTTAGTCCAACAGCAGATATTTTACTGGGTTGTTACCTCATAGTGGCAGGTGAGTGAACATTTTGTTTTATTTGTACAAATCGTTGTTATTAAATCTAACGTGGTGTGTGGGTGACGACGATCAATTAGGTTGTTTAAAATATGTTGGTGACATGAAACAGGTGTGTTCATAACAAATACGTTCTATTTAAATTTAAAGGTAATAGAGAATTTCTTTTAAAAAATTTTGAAGGTGTTTTAAAAATAGCATTATTAACAATGTGTCACTTTTTTGTAAATTCATTATGTATCATTTTTTTTTATGTGGCTGTGTGCCACCTTTGTGGCAGGGTGCCACCTATGGGGCAAAGAACCATGCTCCTGTGGCACGATTTTTTGTACCCCAGTTGTGTTCACATTGACTGAGCTGGACATGCCAGCCCCACGGGGGGACCGGTCAACAGCTCATGATTCGGACGTTATAGTGGCTACATAAGGCAGGTGGGATTTAAACCCGTGCCTTGTGTTTTTCTGAGCTGTGATTTAGTATTGAGCTGTGTCTGATACTGAGTGCGTAAATTCATAGTGTGTGTGAAAACGGCTACTTCGAGTTCACATGTCATCTGTGGCGCCCCAACGGTCCAAAGGACTAAGAGACATGATGATGATGGCTATGTGAGAGATTTGACTGTCTCTTCGTCGGCTTGTACCACACGAATCAATGCTATAGTTCTCAGACCTGGATTCATTGTTTGTGTATTTAAACTGTTTTAAGCCACGTCAACAAACGGCAACAAACACATGGACATGCAATTATATTTCACTTTTATCAAATAGAATGCTATCCCTAAGATTACCAAAGAGGATATCTTTCCAATGACAATTCAGCTGGACATTCTTGTATCCCTTAGAATTGCTTGCTGTAATATTCAACGGGTGTGTTATTGGTGTGTCCATCATCAAGAGGAAATCTTTAAAAGTCAGTGACAGTTACGTCGTATGTCTGGCCGCCTCCGATCTAGGTCATCCAATCGTAGCCTACCCTATGATTGTGACATCTTCCTTTAGACATGCATGGGTTTTCGGAGACTTAGGTGAGTAATGCTTTCGTTATTTTTTATACTTCCGGTCATGCGTGAAGTGATTTTTTTGTTCAACTCTGTGTTTTACTCTGATGACGTACGCTTAAGCTCGATAGTCCAGGTTTAGCATGCGTGTTCAAAACACAACCTTCTGATCTGACGTGAACAATCATGTTACATAATTCCCTTCAACTAGGGGGGAGGGGGTTGAAACAGTCCATTTACATTTAATGAGTGTCTTTGGATGGTGCAGGTGGGAAAGTGGTATTAATAATATTTCTTAACCCATAAGGACAGTTATTTGTCTCCGTTATCCTTCATATAAAGTTTGAGACTCGTAGAGAAAGTGTGAGAACAATTGAAATAAATTGTACGCAATTAATTAAACTCAAGCGATATATAATATATATATATATATATAGAGAGAGAGAGAGATAGAGAGAGATAGAGAGAGATAGAGAGAGATAGAGAGAGAGAGGGAGAGAAAGAGGGAGAGATAGAGAGAGATAGAGAGAGATAGAGAGAGAGAAAGAGAGTGGGGGTGTCCTATGCATTGACCTTACGCACGTCATATATGGACTGCCCCTTACGTTGAAAGGGTGCAGGAGGGGATTTGAAAATAAATTTTTTATACGTTATTTTGGATTGTCCAATCAACTCTGGCTTTCAAAATTTGATACATTGACAGACGTGCACATTGATCTTAACATTGACAGACATGCACATTGATCTTAGCATTGACAGACATGCACATTGATATTAGCATTGACAGACATGCACATTGATCTTAACATTGACAGACATGCACATTGATCTTAACATTGACAGACATGCACATTGATCTTAATATTGACAGACATGCACATTGATCTTAACATTGACAGACATGCACATTGATCTTAACATTGACAGACATGCACATTGATCTTAACATTGACAGACATGCACATTGATCTTAATGTTATCAGCGTCATGGATGGAGTGCACCTTTTCAAGACTGCCTAAATATTTGTTTAATTCATTCCCCACCGCTCCGCACAGCAGCCTTTGTTTTGGACATATTCTATCATAATACTATTTAGTATGGGGCATTTTAAATCTGTTTTTTAGAAGTCATTAAGCAGCCGCACACATTTAATTGCCCAGTTTTGTTCCATCAGTTCTCTTCCCTTCTCCCAATACAGCTTGCTGTAGTTTTGTTCCATCAGTTCTCTCCCCTTCTCCCAATACAGCCTGCTGTAGTTTTGTTCCATCAGTTCTCTCCCCTTCTCCCAATACAGCCTGCTGTAGTTTTGTTCCATCAGTTCTCTCCCCTTCTCCCAAATACAGCTTGCTGTAGTTTTGTTCCATCAGTTCTCTTCCCTTCTCCCAATACAGCTTGCTGTAGTTTTGTTCCATCAGTTCTCTTCCCTTCTCCCAATACAGCTTGCTGTAGTTTTGTTCCATCAGTTCTCTTCCCTTCTCCCAATACAGCTTGCTGTAGTTTTGTTCCATCAGTTCTCTTCCCTTCTCCCAATACAGCTTGCTGTAGTTTTAAAAATGGTGCATGAAAATAATCCACACATAAACGATTCTAAAACAGCAATGGAAATGTTCCGGAAGGACAAGAGTTTAAGGTTGTGATTCATACAGATAGGAAAACTCCATTTTGTAAAAGCCGTTGATATCTAGCGCCCCAGCATCAAGCGAGTCGGCTTTGGTCATTCTTGGACACTCAATTGATGGAGATCAAGGAAACTTGTTTAGGACGCTCTTTACTGCCCACTTTATTTTGCTTTTATGAGGTAGACACTCTACAAACTACACACCTTACAAAGTATACACTTTGGGTATGCTCTGAAGTTTTCAGAGATCAAAATACATTGAGTGAAAATATATCTTCTGATTTGATAAATGTACACATGAATACAAATTTCAAATTCTTTCAAAACACACACAAAATAAGTAATTCTGAAACATCGCAGCAAAGCACGTGTATTCAGCTAGTTTCGAATAAAATGTTTGGGTTATACAGAAACTGACTGAATAGAGATAATCAGTGGAAAAAAATACATACACCAGGGGACTCATTAGGGGCGGATCAAAGGCAAGGAGACACGCGTTGCGTGCTTGTGGAACATGACACGTCATGATAGCTTGTCTGTTCAACTCATGACATTGTCCTTTTCTTTGTTCTCATTTTATTGTCATACAAAATTACAAATAAGTTAGTTAAGTCCATGTTTGGCTAGGTAGTTAAGTCTATGTTCTGTTAGGTAGTTAAGTCTATGTTCTGTTAGGTAGTTAAGTCTATGTTTTGTTAGGTAGTTAAGTCTATGTTCCGTTAGGTAGTTAAGGCTAAGTTCTGTTAGTTAGTTAAGTCTATGTTCTGTTAGGTAGTTAAGTCTATGTTTTGTTAGGTAGTTAAGTCTATGTTCTGTTAGGTAGTTAAGTCTATGTTCTGTTAGGTAGTTAAGTCTATGTTCTGTTAGGTAGTTAAGTCAAAGTTTTGTTAAACCATTTTTATTTCAACAAAAATCTGTTTCTTTGGTCTTGTATTGTTAGTAATGAGTAATTGTCCCTATTGAATCCATGTTATCTTCAGGTTGCCAATGGAACGGTTTCACTGGCTTTTTCTTTGGGGTCAACAGCATGATGACCTTAACCATGATGAGCTTCAGTAGACTGCTGGTGATAACTAACTCAAACTTTGGTCAGTTGGCTAAGATCTATGACGTATTCTTTCGTTATAAAAAATGAAATGTCAGAAAACCCTGTTCAAGGCTAATCCTTTTATTTTTTACTTGTAAATGGCATTTATCCTGAACGTAATGCCGTGGGTCGTTATACTGAAAGTAAAGTCTTGAGTAAATATACTGAAAGTAAAGTCTTGGGTCGTTATACCGAACGTAAAGTCTTGGGTCGTTATACTGAAAGTAAAATCTTGGGTCGTTATACTGAAAGTAAAGTCTTGGGTCGTTATACTGAAAGTAAAGTGTTGGGTCGTTATACTGAGTGTAAAGCCTCCAGTCGTTTCATGGCAGGGATCGAGGTCACAACCAAGTGATTCAGACTTCAAAGAAATGAAACGACGCTGCTCCTAGTAGGCAACAGTGCCATAACCTGTACAGACCTCACTGTAGTAGCATAGAACTAGAGGCAGCAGTGCCATAACCTGTACAGATCTTTCTGTAGTAGCATAGAACTAGAGGCAGCAATTCAATATCATGTACAGACCTCACTGTAGTAGCATAGAACTAGAGGCAAAGGTGGGGCCGGAGGTGAGTCTCATGCTGCTTATGGAGGCCAGGGTCGTAGGCGAGTGTAAATCATATATTGTATGGTACCGCCCCTAAGGTGGTGTACGTCACCAAAGATATAACCAGGGTTTAATGAGAGTGATAGCTCAAATACTCACCAGAACTGGTTAGCTGTAACTAGCAAACAAAAGAATTATATTTCCCACCCACATCCACAAAAGACATATGTTTAAAAGAAATAATACAACGGTAAAAATTGACAAATATTATCGTAACAAACAAAACATAAAAGTAACAAAAACAAGACACATAGTTATAACATTCTCAAGACATTGTTGAAGGAGCAAGACATATTATGGTATTAACAAACCAAAGACGTATGCTTTTAACAAACAAAAGATATGTGTGTCACAAACAAAATACATAGTTGATCAAACCCATATTGCTGTAACAAACAAAATACATTTGTTTAGCCAACAAATCGCCAATGGTTTTAACAAAGCTAGACATTAAGATGTCAGAATAAGAAAAAACAATACTTTTAATATCACAAGACATAACATTGTAACAAAAAGTCTGGTCAAATTGATGTGATCTTCATCTTCATGTCTGTCCACAGCTAGACACCACGACCGTTCTATAGCAGGCTGTCTTATTGCTGCCAGTATTAGCTTCGCTCTATTTTGGTCTGTATGCCCGATAGTTGGATGGGGAGAATATGGTCCTGAGCCATACAGAACTTCTTGTACACTGATGTAAGACTTCACTTAGATATTTATATGTGGTGTGGTGTAAATGTACACTGATGTTAACCTTCACTTAGACATCTATATGTGGCGTGGTGTAAATGTACACTGATGAAAGACTTCACTTAGACATCTATATGTGGTGTGGTGTAAATTTACACTGATGTTAACCTTCACTTAGACATCTATATGTGGCGTGGTGTAAATGTACACTGATGAAAGACTTCACTTAGACATCTATATGTGGTGTGGTGTAAATGTACACTAATGTAAGACTTCACTTAGACATCTATATGTGGTGTGGTGTAAATGTACACTAATGTAAGACTTCACTTAGACATCTATATGTGGTGTGGTGTAAATATACACTAATGTAAGACTTCACTTAGACATCTATATGTGGTGTGGTGTAAATGTACACTAATGTAAGACATCACTTAGACATCTATATATGGTGTGGTGTAAATGTAAACTGACGTAGGACGTCACTTAGACATCTATATATGGTGTGGTGTAAATGTACACTAATGTAAGACTTCACTTAGACATCTATTATGGTGTGGTGTAAATGTACACTGACGTAAGACTTCACTTAGACATCTATATATGGTGTGGTGTAAATGTACACTAACGTAAGACTTCACTTAGACATCTATATATGGTGTGGTGTAAATGTACACTGATGAAAGACTTCACTTAGACATCTATATATGGTGTGGTGTAAATGTACACTGATGAAAGACTTCACTTAGACATCTATATATGGTGTGGTGTAAATGTACACTGACGTAAGACTTCACTTAGACATCTATATAAGGTGGGGTGTAAATGTACACTAACGTAAGACTTCACCTGAACATTTATATTTGGCGTAGTTTAACTGTACGGTCTTGTTATCTTGTATCATATCACAGACAACTGTCATGGAAACAAAATCAGATAAATAGTGATTCAATCAATCGATCTATTAGTAGCATCAATTTTTAAGAAACAGCTCAAATGTTGGACAGCGTTCACAAGTATCATTGTGAACTTCATTACATTCCTACATCAAAAACTTCTGCAGACTTTTAATGAACATTTCAATTAAGCGCAGTGTAAAAAAAAACAAAAAAACCCACTCCAATGGTTTAAAAAAAAAAAGAATTAATTTGTCTCCTATAATAACACATTTAAAACTATTGCAATTGTAAACATTTCGTTCCCCTATGAAATCCCGACCCTGGAGGGATTCCATCGGATCTTGTTTGGATCCCGATCCCGGAGGGATCCTAATTCCGATGGGATCCAGAAATCTGTGGGTCCCGATCCAGTTGGTATTCCGGTCCCTGTGGGTTCCCGATCCTGGTTGGATCATGATCCCGGTAGGATTACGATCCCTGTGGGATCCCGATCCTTTTGGGTTCCCAATTCCGTCCGGTTCCCGTTCCCGGTGTGATCCCGAAACGGTGAGATAATGATCCCGTTGGAATCCCGATATCCGTGAATTCCTAATTCCGGTGGGATCCCGATACCCGTAGAATCCCGATCCCAGTGGGCTTCCGATTCTGGTGGGTTACCGATCCCATCGGTATCTTATTTTAGTGTGTGATCCCAATTCCGGTTGTATCCTAATCCTGGTGGGATCCTGTTTACCTGGGGAGTCCTGATCCCGGTGGGATTCCATTTTCAGTGGGTATCCCGATCACGTTAGAGTCCAGTTCTCTATGGGATCCTTTCTCTCGGTAAGATCCTCTTCTCCATTAGGATCAAGTTTGCCGACAGAATCCCTATTTGATCCCGTTACTCGATGGGATCTCGTTACGGGTGGGTTCCAATTTATTCATCCCCCTTTAGGATCCTGTTCCTCGTTGGGATTTAAGGTCAATAAGTTTTTAGATACCATTATATATCCCCATAGAACAATAAAGAGCTTTCTGAAACATTGTAGATTAATTTTAATGTCCTCCCCGAAACGTGTAAAAAAAGTCTCTACTAAGTAATTATTCTTCAAATACTAAAAATGGTAGAACTAAATGCACTACTATAGCTGTCGTACATTTAGGTTGAAAGAGGGTCCGCGGCGGGAGCCCATTCCATGTTTGTATTGAATCAGTTTTGTCTGATTATTCAGATAAATTATAGAGTTAAATGTAAAATGTATCCCATTAAAACCTATTTGATTATGGCATAGATATAGATTTTTAAAGTTATCGAAATTTCTGAAAAATTATAGAATGGATATTCTTAATTTTCAAGTAACCGATATTTCAATATGGACACTAAAGGGTATTGCAACAACGCTAGGACTATATCCATCAATTCACAGAGAAACTATTGTGTTGTCTAAGCCTATTGATATTTATGTGGCTTACATAAGAAAAAAATGAAACGGGGCCCCCGGCCCCATAGGACTGGATATTATGAGTTCAGTACCCTTCGGTATTTGAACATGGCTAATCAGGTGTATGAGTACTAAGTTTGGTCAAGATACATCGAGTCCTGTAAGAGGAGTAAGCCTTTTGATATGTATGTATGTAGCTCATAGAGGACAAAAATGATTTTGGGGCCCCCGGTCCCAAACGGAGCATTAAAAAGAAGGTCATAACCACTTAGAAGTTCCTTTAGGATAATGATGGATATATGTGCAAAGTTTGGTCAAGATCCATCAATCCATGTAAATGCCTTTGTTGAACAAACAGAAAAACCCATAAACTTTCACTTATATAACATATATATATATATGATTATAGATGATTAAATGATCATCAACTCATATAATTTACACCGTATTTCTGGAGCTACTTCCAAGAGACACAACTTGGAATCAGCGTTTCTTTAGTTTATAATAAGCAGTTCGGACCTTTTAAATGATTGTCACTCTATTACAAACTGTAACATATGTTATAGCACTGATATGAAAATCCTTGGTGGTAACATTGTTAACACTATACTGTAATGGATGGCCTACCGCTGCTGACTGAATAATTGATTTGTTCCAGTGTTCACTCCTCAGACTTAATTGTTTCTCTCTCTTTAAGAGAGATAACGTCCAATTAAGTCACAGCACTTTATTACATATAATAAATCTTATGATGAAATACTTGAAACAATTCTAGGATACAGCCAATAATTAAACACATGTTCAATATTCCACATCATGACAATTTAATAATACATACGAGAAATAATTTAATATGTCTGCCATCTTTACGAAGCAGCCGTGCACACTTTTGGCTCTACCTAACGTGTATTCTATATCCGCTCTAGAAACTAGTTATCGATCTTTTCTCGTGATTCACATCGTGGTCCTAAAATCACTACGCCATGGTGTCGTGAGAATGAATACTAGGGTCGTGTGGAATAATTATGGTTAACTTGGTCTGTTAAACAAACTCTACAATGTTATAACTCTGCATGGTCATATACTTGAGCCAGTTTCCCCCGTAAAGATGTCCACTGGGACGAGCACATTATCAATTTTTGCAGCCAGGCAAACAAGGCCCTGTGATTCTTAAGGCGTAATCTAAAGATTGGCAACTCCTGTGTGAAAGAAAGAGTCTGTAAAGCCTTTGCCCGCCCAGTTTTAGATTATACATCTTCATTCTGGGACCCATTTATCCAGAAGAGCATTAACAGGTTGGAGGCTGTCCAGCGACGGACAGCACGCTTCGTCCTGAACCGCTACAGGAATACCTCTAGTGTTGGCAGCATGCTAGAAACACAAGGCTGGTCACCAATGGAGGAACGACGACAAACTAGGCTCCCCATAATGTACAAGATAAATAATGGGCTGGTCCACTGTTCCAGTATTAAACAGAAACTCATCTCTCTCCCCCATAGACACCAACGAGGCCATGACAGGTAGTTCCGGCTCATACCAGCGAGAAGCCAGTATAGAAACTGCTCATTCCTGTCAAAGACAATCAGGGACTGGAACAAGCTTTCAAAAGGAGCAGTTGAGGCAACAAAACTAGACACATTTGCGTCTATTGCCTCAGGCCTTCCAACCCCCAGTGCATGATTCCTCCACAAAGTAGCCCTTGCAACCAGTGAAATATCCTCAACAACACCAGGCACAGAAACATTGCAAATCCCCTCTACATGCATAGGAGTTCAAATGATTAATAAATTGATCGTGGGCCCTTAAGATGTAGAAGAATATATAGAAGAAGTGTAATGTTAATACAAACCTTACAACGTTAAACCCAGTATAGGACTAATACAAACTCAAGCTACGTCAACATGATCAACTGAGTCAACTGAAATGTCTCATGTGGAAGCAAGTTGAACAAACAAAGATGAAGACAAAGATTTCATGATTCAAAATGTACAAGGCTAAAGTCTATGTGTTCTTTAACCCGCAATCGTTCTAAGATGGTGCCGGTTTCAATCTGCCAAATGAATTTTGTTGTTTTTTAAAGAGTATACATATTATAATGTTATTAACTTTGATTAATTAAAACATTAAAAAAATGATTGTTTGATTTCGTTGTACACTTAATTAAACTAGACGGTTTAAACTACAATTTAATTATTGCTACATTTTCACAGATTTAACAAAACGTTAAATTCAAAGTAAGTTGTGTTTGAAGACTTTAATTTTCTTGACATGTATAATCGTTAAGAAATTATCCGTCATTTTTAATTGACTAAGACTATTGATATTTATATTGCTTATACAAGAAAAAATGAAACGGGGCCCCCGGCCCTATAGGATAAGCTATACCTAAGGGTGTAGAGAATAATGCGTTACAACTAATATCATTATCTAAATTATTACATTAACTTTTGGGACCAAACTATTGCTCTTTAATGGCCCCGGCAAGTAAGATACAGCCCTGTTGCATCTGCTGGGCTGTGCCGTAAATTAGACTGTCAACGTGGTTGTCTGGGAGCACCCCAGCCACACCAGCCGTTAGCGCCGAGGACTCGGCTAGTAGGTGCTCGACCGTCTCCGGCACCTGACCACGGTGACGGCAGCTCGGATCCTGAAGTGGGTGCAACCGATTCAGGTAGCTACGGGTAGGTCAATGCTCTGTTCTCATCTGCGTGATGAGGCTCTGCTGTCATCTGCGTGATGAGGCTCTGCTGTCATCTGCGTGATGAGGCTCTGCTGTCATCTGCGTGATGAGGCTCTGCTGTCATCTGCGTGATGAGGCTCTGCTGTCATCTGCGTGATGAGGCTCTGCTGTCATCTGCGTGATGAGGCTCTGCTGGTGGCGTTTAAGACCCCACCTTTCGGTTTGTTTTAGGCATATTCCGGTAAAGTTTTCGGGCTGTTGATCCTTTCCCCCCTCCTCTAAGCCATTCCTCATGAAAATGGTCCTTAATCTAGGCCTTTACCCTCAGTTGGGTTATTGGCCTGTTTGGTTGAGGCTGTTAGAGCCTTGTCTGGCAAAATATTCAGCCCTATATTGTGAGGGGATCCCGAATGTCCTGGGATCAATTCAAGGGTCACTTCGCCTCCATCAGACTGTATGTCTCGTACAAGCTCCAAAATTGCATTGGCCATTTTCGTGTCCAAAGAACAATTCTTCACATGTTTGAAAGCACATAGTGAATCGGGCCTGAAATCTCCTCCGTTGAAAGTACCCCCTTTGGGTACTGGAGAAGTGCGCCACAGCCTGCCTGCTTCTCGCTGGTGAGATAGGAGCCACCTGTGAAGACTTTAACCACAGCGTCTTTCAACGACTCGATAGTCTCTGGGGGCTACCCCCCTCCCCTCTTGCTCAATTTTGGGGTTCGACTTTTTAACTGCCCCGTTTTCCAGGGTCAGACGTACATCCGGCCGTTCATAGACATCGCTCTGGGATCAAGCGTATTTTCTCCCTGTTTCCTGGTAACGGTTGCTTATTCTCAAGTCAATGCAACGCATCCATAAAAGAGGGGCTTTTAAGCCTTGTCCGCTTCACACAAAGATCTTGTAATTGGAAACAAGTCCCGTCCTTTCCGTTCGACCTTAACGCTCCACTGTCATTAGGATGGCCTCGTCCTGTTGCATGCTGAGTGGTTCTATGTCTGATATGATTTCTACGGCAGCGGTGGGTGTAGTACGCAACGCCCCGCATACAAATCTGAGCGCTAGATTCTGTATCCTGTCAAGACACTCTAGAGCCGTTCTGCTTGAAAAAGTCTGCATGGGGAGGCTGTAGTCCATGGGGAGGCTGTAGTCCAGGGGGAGGCTGTAGTCCAGGGGGAGGCTGTAGTCCGGGGGGAGGCTGTAGTCCAGGGGGGGGCTGTAGTCCAGGGGG
>CAXITT010000638.1:92771-108753 GCA_964033795.1 Lymnaea stagnalis | reverse complement strand
CAGGGGGAGGCTGTAGTCCATGGGGAGGCTGTAGTCCAGGGGGAGGCTGTAGTCCATGGGAAGGCTGTAGTCCAGGGGGGGCTGTAGTCCAGGGGAGGCTGTAGTCCAGGGGGAGGCTGTAGTCCAGGGCATCTCTTACGCCCCTAGATAGGGTGTTCTCAGGAGTCTTGCATCAGCTCTCCAAGTAGTGCTAGCAAGTTTTTTAACCACGCTGAGTTTTGACGTGGCTCCAGCGATCTAAAATATTAGCTTATAAAAAGAGACGTCATTTTTGAAGAGTAATATATTTGACATTGATCTTACATTACGCGAAGGAATTTTTAAAATATTACAAATAGTTCAAAAGTATACGTCTCATGTTAGTTTGGTGGACATGATTCTATCTCTTTATTAGGATTCTTTTCTAATCATTATCTCTTCATTTATTTCGACCCGTCATATTTGATGTGGTATTTCCATTATAAGATTATTAATCTGTCATTGTGCTCTTGTTTTTATGACATATTTTGTGTATGCCAACTTATTTGACATATGTATTATAAAATATCCATGTTCTGTAACATCTGTATTATAAAAAAATCATGTTCTGAAACAAATGTATTGTATGATAATTTTTTACTCTTTTTAGATGGGACCAGCCAAACAAATCTTTTGTGACAGCTTCTTTTCTAGGATGTCTGGCACTTCCGGCTGGCATCATGTTCTTCAGTTATTTCCGCATTTTAAGCATTGCCATAGCAACAAGACACAAGCGATTGCAGTGGGCACCAAAAAGCAATGAAAGTCGTGTGTGGGAGAAAAAGGAGATGAGACTGTTAAAGGTAAATGGGACTATTAAAAGCAAATGAGACTGTTAGAGGTAAATGAGCCTTTTAAACTTAAATGAGACTGTTATAGTTAAATAGTCGTTAAATGAGACCATTAAATTAAAATTCTAGTTAATATAATAATAAATGTAATAAATCGACTCATATAAATAGCTATCTAGATTTCGAACTTATTTCAGCAAAGAACACAAACCACTTACACATAGAACTTACAGGCACCACTTACATTATACAACTGAAAGGCACCACTTACATACACAACTTACAGGCACCGCTTACATACACAACTTAAAGGCACCGCTTACATACACAACGTACAGGTACCACGTACATACACAACTTACAAGCACCGCTTACATACACAAAATTACAGGCATCACTTACACACACAACTTACAGGCACCACTTACATGCACAACTTACAGGCATCACTTACATACACACATTACAGGCACCACTTACATACAAAACTTACAGGCACCACTTACATTGCACAACTTAAAGGCCCCACTTACATACACAACTTACAGGCACCACTTACATACACAACTTACATGCACCACTCACATACACAACTTACGGGCACCGCTTACATACACAACTTACAGGCACCACTTACACACACAACTTACAGGCACCGCTTACATACAAAAAATACAGGCACCACTTACATACACAACTTACAGGCACCACTTACATACAGAACTAATAAGCACCACTTACACACAAAACTTACAGGCACCACATACATACACAACTTACAGGCACCACTTATATGTGCAAACTATATGAGCTAAAATATACACCACTGACAATAGCCATTTACTTGCAACAAATACAACATTCACTTACAACAGCCACTACCAAGGGTTACTTACATGCGCCACTTACAAACGCCACTTACTCCATCAACTCACACCCCCTCCTCCCATTTAAAAAAGCCACTTATACAGTCACAGCCGACACTTGCAAGAGCCATGTAAACACCCACACACATCCACCAATTACAACTGCCATTAACATTACCCACTTACAACTGCCACTGACATTACCCACTTACAGCTGTCACTGTCATTACCCACTTACAACTGCGATTGACATTACCAGCTTACAACTGCCACTGGCATTATCAATTTATAACTGCAAGTGGCATTAATCGCTTAAAACTGCCACTGACATTACCCACTTACAACTGCCACTGACATTATCCAATTACAACTGCCACTGACACTACCCACTTACAACAGCCACTGACATTACTCACTTACCACTGCCACTGACATTAACCACATGCATAAACTTACAACCTGGAAATTATGTCCACCCTATCCACATTCTAGACCTTACAGATGTGCTGAAACACAAATCAATAATTCCTTACCCTATCATTTAGTAACTAACACACATATTCTAGTAAGGGTCTGAGATTACTCTCTTATGACCACGGCTAGTACATCGTCTACCAGCTCCATCTGCTGAGCAGAGCCATACAACCCTTTCCTCACCAATAGCTTTCAAACCGCCCTGGCTTACCACGGAAATCTAGTGAGGGACATTCGGGCAATAGGTGCGCTAGTGTTTCCGGGACCAGGTTGCAATGCCGGTATGTAGGATCCCTGTTGTGAGCTAGCCGCGAGAAGTATGTGTCAATGGGGCTGTCCTCTGTACGCATCTGCGTCTTTAGACTCTGCTTTCTACGGGCTAACACCACCCGGTATTTGCCAGAGAGTCTGCTTTCTCATAGCCACTGTTGTTGTAGTGTCATGGGATTCATTGCCTTGTAACCTTTCCTCCTAGTTCACCGATCTTGCACATGTCACCAATGATGGTGTCAACTAGAAGAGTGGTACCTGATCTCTTCTCCAAGATCTCGAGAGTAGATCTTGAGTCTGAGTAAACGATCACACTGAGCCCCGCAAGCTTACTTCCTTTTAATGTGTGATATAGACATTCCAGGGGCCTGTGAATAGCCTCAAGCTCCACATCAAACCTTGATGTTGCTGTCCCACATGGCCCCCGATAGTTCTTGATTTGGTGGCCCCGTGTTGGGTACAGTATGAGAGCACTTTACCCAGCATTTCTTTGTCTCGAACTGGCAAAGCCGTCGGGAACACTGGCTCTGGTCTCAAGGGCAGCCACTTTCTAGATATGTTCAGGGCTGCGCTATGTCACTGCTGCATCGGTCAAGGCTAAAAGTATGGAGGGACGTGAGGGTTCCGCATACGGCGGATTAGAGGGGATTAGGATCAGACTTTCTCTATTGCAAGGTAGGTCAACTGTCCTCTCAAGCTCCACGACATGGTGCATACATAAGGATCTCTATAGTCGCCTACACGCCACCCAATTTTTTGCATCTGTAACGACGCTTCCTTTTCATTCTGCCGTCTGTACCTCTATACGGTACTTAAAATTACTTTTCCCCTCCTCACATCTAGCAGTACTACATTGGCTAAGATTTATACAGAAGCTGTGGATGTGGTTCTGAATGCGCCACAGATGAATCTCAAAGCTTGATTCTGGATTCGGCCCAACTTTTCTAATGCGGTCTTGCTTGCAAAGGATTGGACCGACATGCTGCAATCCATCACCTACCTTACACTGCCTAGAAATAGAGCTCTAAGCGTACCTTCTTCCGCTCCCCAAATTGTGCAAGCCAGATTTTTCACCAGATTGAGTTTGGCGGTTGCCTCGGAGCAGAGGTCTTGTAAAAAGTTATGCCTTTTGATCTAATTTGACCCCCCCCCACCCCGGTAAACAAATTTCTTGTCCCATTATAGCTCCACATCTCTTCCCTCGAGCTCGTGGTCTTTTAAAAAATTATGCCTTTTGCTCTAAATTGACCCCCCCCCCCCCGGTAAACAAATTTCTTGTCCCATTAGAGCACCACATCGCTTACCTCGAGCTCGATCGCCTGTTTGAGAAAAGCGAATAGACCGTCTTCTCGGCGTTGATTTCCATACGCCACCGTCGCATAAACCTGTTGATAGAGGAAAGGTCCTGCTATAGTAGCTGATGCAGGTGGTGGACATCTTTACCGGTGCTAAAGATAACCAAATCGTCTGGATACATCGCAGCATTCGTGGCTTGATTTTGTGGCAAGTCGTTGATAGAAGAAAGGAAGAGAGTGCAACTAAGAGCTGACCCCTGTAGTAGCCCTTCTTCTAAGGTTCTCTTCCTGGAGGTTTCGCTGCCGAATTTTATTTGAATGTCCTGTTTGTAAGGAAACCGGAAAACTTTTTCAGCTTTAACAATAATCCGGAACTCTAGACCCGTTCGAAGGCCTGCCGGAGGTAATAAAATAAGCCACTGTATGAGACTTTTTCTGAAGCCCATCTGTTATGGACTGGAGAAGACGGAGAACTTGATTTGTAGGCCCTTGAAAAAGCGCGCCTGTATTTTACTGAGACTCTCGGCACTCTCCAGGTACCAGTAGAGACCATTTTCTCGGCTATCTTCCCTAGACATGATGTATGGAAAACCGGTCGATAGCCGGTCGGTTGATCGAGTTTCTTCCCTTCTTTGGGAATAGGGACGATGGTAGCGCTAGGCCAAGCTCTAGTTAGGATTCCTGTTACCAAAGGTCTGTTTGTGATTGACAATAGCTCTCTCTTCTAGCCATCGGGCCAAGTATTTTATCTTTTCGTTACAGATCTTCTCCGGACCTGGTGTTTTGGCGGCGTTGCATTTGTCGATAGCGGTTTGCAACTCAGTCACAATCTAAGGGTCGGTGAATACGTCTGCATACGGTCCCAACCGTTGGGCCATTTCTCCATGCTTCCGGAGAGGGTTAAGATTCTGGCTATCTATGGACTCCTTCTGCTTCCTTTTAATCTTTGCAAATTGCTTGTTCAAAGCCTCAGCACATTTGGCATCTGTGGTATCTGTGCCTGTGATCGTTTGCAATGGGCGCCGATACAGACTTTTCCCATGCAGGATAATGACTCCATCAAACGCCAGATCTTTTTCTACATTTCACGTCAAGTTTTCAGCATGTACCAACCCATTTTTCTTATTCACCCTATTGACCTCCTTACGATCATTAGCTGTCAATTTATTGTAAGCTGCGCGAGCTACAGCAGTCTTCCACTTTCAATCCTTGGCCCATGTTTTCTTCCGTTAAAGAACCTTCTCTACCAAATTCTTGTTCCAGAATGGCTGAACTTTCGGTTTCCGTTGGTTCTAGTGACTGTTTTCTTTGCCACTCTGAGAATACCACTCACGAAGTTGCTCTATGCAAAATCGATGCTTTCAGAGATATCAGGAATCCCTGCTGATTTCACGATCATGCTCTCTACTCCTTCATGCTACAGGGTACATTTTGCTTTGACGAAAAGCCAGTGTCTCCTAGCAAACAGTGGTTTTACCAGCTCAAGGTCTTGGTTGATGAGAGTTGGTCACTGCCAACCTCATCCAAAACTTCACACTGCATCCTAGCCTTGAGCTCAGCCGAGACCAGTGTTGTATAGACGCGAGACATGGCACTGTTGTCTGTACGGAGGCTGTATTTTGCAGTCTAATAAGGTTGGTTGTGATCTCAACCTTTTCTAGATAGTGACCTGGAGCGTTTGTGTCGGGATATCCCATATCCCATATCTCATATCCCATATCCCATATCCCATATCCCCCATTGGGCGTTAAAATCCCCTCCTATAATTCTATCAGTAAAGTTTTGTGTGCCATGCAAGGGCAGAGACAACGTGTTCCCAGGGGTGTTAGGGATATTGCTTATGGCAAAAAGCTTACCTCCGTTACTAAATCATGTACTTTTACATATAGAACTGGAATAATTGGTTTGAGTAATCATTAGTTGTGTCCCTTGTCAACATGTTCAGTCCCACTACACAAAGAAGCCATTTATTGTAAATTTGTAAACGATATCACAAGATTTACTCATAATTTAGTGCCATTTCTTATTTACAGTAATGCAATCTTGTCTGTGAATTTTCCCCTTACATCTCTTCAGATGACCTTGTTGATGTGCACTAGTTTTCCCCTTACATCTCTTCAGATGACCTTGTTGATGTGCACTAGTTTTCCCCTTACATGTCTTCAGATGACCTTGATGTGCACTAGTTTTCCCCTTACATCTCTTCAGATGACCTTGTTGATATGCACTAGTTTTCCCCTTACATCTCCTCAGACGACAGTGTTGAAGTGCAATAGTTTTTCTCTTATTTCTCCTCAGATGACCTTGTTGATGTGCACTAGCTTCATGCTCTGCTGGACCCCTTACGCCGTGGTGGCTATGATCAAGGCGTATGCTGGGCCCTTACATCTACACCCGTCTGTCTCTGCCTTTCCCGCTTTGGCTGCCAAGACCTCACACGTCATAGATCCCATCATATACTGTGGTATGAACAAAAATTTTAACCGTTACATTCCAGGACTATGTCATAAGACCCGTGAACTGGACAAGGAACAGACAACACAAAGCGTTCCTTTAAAAAACGTTCTCATCCAGGAATCAACGGATGTATTATGAAGTTACGAATCAACTGATGTATTATGAAGTTACGAATCAACTGATGTATTATGAAGTTACGAATCAACTGATGTATTATGAAGTTACGAATCAACTGATGTATTATGAAGTTTCGAATCAACGGATGTATTATGAAGTTACGAATCAACTGATGTATTATGAAGTTACGAATCAACTGATATATTATGAAGTTACGAATCAACTGATGTATTATGAAGTTACGAATCAACTGATGTATTATGAAGTTATGAATCAACTGATGTATTATGAAGTTACGAATCAACTGATGTATTATGAAGTTACGAATCAACTGATGTATTATGAAGTTACGAATCAACTGATGTATTATGAAGTTACGAATCAACTGATGTATTATGAAGTTACGAATCAATGAAATGTTGAAAGTAAGTCTTCAAATCTGTTGGCGGTGGGTCAACTGATTTGTCATTTGTCAGATTGTCGTTTGGTGGGTTCATTCTTATTTTGTTGTGTCAGGGTAATTGTGAGTTACAAATGTATGATTGATGGGTAACACAGAGTACAAGACTTGCTTGACTTGATCCACTTTGAACTCATGAATTGATGAAAGTATTTATATTCAGTTATACCACAATGTGTCTGTTTGATGCAGAATACAGGTACCTAATTGAACAATAATTTTGATCAATTAGTTAGACTCAGCCTTTTGACTGATAAGTGTGGTCATTAAGAATGAACGAATATTTGGAGTAATAGGTTTAAGTTCTAAGAATACAGTTTACAATAAATGAAAAACCACGTTGAACCTCTGTTTTTGTTGTTGTGGTAAAGTACATTGTCATGGATACACCTTTAATAATCCATCATACACGTTTTGCTTGATTTAATTAAATAGTTTTCTACTGCCTGGTTCTAGTTAAGTTGATACAACAATTTCAACTTCATGTATTTTTGTTTTTTAGTCTTGATTGCTTCTTTAAAAGCAATTAATAAAACATGGGAACATTCATAAGTTAGACTTTGTAATAGTAGTTAGATGATAGCGATATGTGCCTACCATTTTTACCCTGGTCCCAACGGGTTATATCTTTATTAATTAATATAATAGTCTCCTCAACCTTAAGAATCACATTAATCCGAGTTCACAAGTCAGGTATGACAACCTTTATTCACTCAGTGCTATTAATGTAAAACATGAGGAGTAGCGGAAAGGGTGGCTTCATAAAGAAAGCAAGAGACAAAAGAAACAAAATATAAATAAGAGAAACACTTAATTTTGTTATTAAATCAAGGATACATTACTGTTATAAATCTCTATATATAATTCGCCAGCAAAGGTCAAACACCACCACCACGCAGGTTATATATAGATACGCCAGAGTGTGGTTAAATAATGAGTTCACTAGCACACACAATATAATTCCCAATAACTACGCTAAATGATATATATGTGTATATATATATATATATATATATATATATATATATATATATATATATATATTTAAAATCACAAGTGATTGTTGAGTGTAATATATTTTATTTTATATATATATATGCGAGAGTGTGTATATAAAAAGAGTTCTCAATCACACACAAAATAATACTCACTATAAATACTATAAAATATATATATATATATATATATATATATATATATATATATATATATATATATATATATATATATATTTAATAACGCAATTGCGTTTGGTGTGTAATATTTTCTTTTCGGAAATGAAATCGTCTCAATTTAAGTATTGTGTAAACATATTCGGTTTAAAAGTGGTTGGGACATGAGAATATTAAGATAGTTCATGGCCGTGAAATAAAAAATGTGCAATGACGTATCATGTAGGAAGGGTGTAGCAGATATTGGGATTCTTAATGTGAGTTACTTGAGTTCATGTTTTGTCAAGTAACTTTACTAGATGGGAAGATCACGCATCTCTGTCGCGCATGTTTTGTGGGCTATAATCTAGTGTACTTTATTCTAAGAATATTTGGTTTGTGTAATTAATATAATAACCCCTAGACAAAACGAAGCCATCGAACCTTTGGTAACAACGGGTTCGTAACATTTAGGAGGTTCGTCCATGATTTGGCTCGTTAGAGAGGATTGCGTCGTATGAGTGTATCCTGATGGACCTGTGCTATGAGCATATACTGCTGTCCTATATCCCGTTTGAGCAGCGTCCTGCTATCGTGTATCCTGCTGTACATGCATGCTGCTGTATCTGAGTGCTGCTGTTTCTGTATCCTCCTGTCCTATATCCCGCGGGAGCAGTGTGCGGCTATCCTGTATCCTGCCGTGCCTGCATGCTTTTGTATCTGTTGGCTGCTTGTCCTCAATCTCACTGGGCCTGAATCCTGCAATTACTGCTCCCTGCTGTGCTGTAACACAGCTTGACGGTAAACCGCTGCCTGGGATGTATCCTGCTGGGCCCGTATCCCACTGTTACTGCATCCTAATGTTACAGTATACTGCTGTGCTGTACCACGATTTGACAGATACCATGTCCGTTCAAAACATGAGTGACGAGACCAAGACCGGTAGTCCGGAGATCCGTGATGGACAAGATAAAGACTTAAGTTACCTACATTGTTTGTGTTTCTATATATTTAATTAAGAAATTGATTACTGTACATAAATATATATTTTTTTTTGTTTTGTAACAGATTTAAATTTATTATTTAAGACTGTTGTTTTGGACCTTACCATGGTCGTTGAATTTATTAATAAAAAAGATGGAAACCACGAGTGTAGATGAAACATTGATGTTATAACTATTGAAGTTTGGAGAAGACCTGGGTTATAAAGAAGAAGCCTTTACTAAATGTGTGGAAAGGAAACAACAAGATAGGCTAGATCGGGAGGAGATGGATAAAGAACAAGACAGAAAAGGTAGACTAGAACGGGAAGAACGCGATAGACAGGCTAGGCTAGAACGGGGAAAACATGACAAACAAGCTACAAAACGAGATAGACAAGCTAGGTTGTAACGGAAAGAACGAGGTAGACAAGCTAAAGAGCGAAATAGATAATATAGGCTAGAACGGGAAAACGAGAAAGACAGGTTAGGCTAGAACAGCTGGCCCAGGAACTAGCGCAGGCAGAGTTAAAGCTGCAGGAAAAAAATAATATGGGGATAGATGAATAAAGTAAAAAACAAGAGGCTGAAGTTGAGAAATGAAAGAGGGGAAGGAGACACAAAGAGATGAGATTCATTTGACTAAGGAAACTGGGAGCACGTGGGTGAGAGTTGAAAAAGAGTCAAATCACTGTCAAGTATGGGAGTTCACTAGTAATTGTTACGACTGGGTATAATGCTCATTACGTGCGGTGTGTGTTTGAGAGTTTTACTGGTTCCCGCGCTGGTCTCCATGACGTATTGTTATGCTGTTTCGTGGCGTATTGTCCAGACAGTATTGTGACGTAAGTTTAAGTCGTGTGGCAGGCTGGAGTGGACTGTTTGGATGTGTATAAGTCATGGTCATAGTTAATTTTAACAGATTCATTATTATCAATAAAAAGACAAATTCACCTCCCAACTCATGGCCCTGAAAGCTCACCTCCTCTCATCATCATCATCATCATTATCATCATGTCCCTTAGTCCTTGGACCGTTGGGGTACCACAGTTGACAAGGGAACCATCCTCCTCCATTACTCTCCGTCTTCTGCACAACGTCTAAGCATCGCCCAGTGTTAGTCCTGTCCACCCTTTGATGTTATCCTCCCATCTTTTTCTTTGTCTTCCTCTTCTTCTCCCTCCTCTTGTGGTGCCCTGCAATATTTCTTTGGCAAGCCCTTCTTTCCTTGTTACGTGGCCGTACCATTGTAATTTGCGTTTTTTCTGTCACCAGCAGGTCATCGTACTCCCCAAATGCCTTGCGAACCCTTTCTTTCACTGTATTATTGGAGATATGGTCCATATAGCAGATGCCAAAAATGCTTCTGAAGCATCTCATCTTCATCGCCTTCTTTTTTCTTTTCAAGATCGGCTGTTAATGTCCAGGATTCGCAGGCATACAGTAAAATGGAGAGGACTAATGAGCGCATCAGCCTGATTTTGGTGCTGGGGGCTATATTTTTGTCCTTCCATATTTTCTTGTGCCTCTTTAGTGCTGTTGTAGTCTGCTCAATCCTGGACATCAGTTCGGGCTTGGAGCCTTCTTCTGAGACTATTGCTCCTAGGTATTTGAAGCGGCCTACAGTCTCTAGTCTTTCCTCCTCGACTTTAATTTCAGTGGCGATGTCTGTGTTTATATTTGTCATAAGTTTTTTCTTTTGGGCACTGATTAGCATGCCGTAGGATGACGAGGTCTTGTCGAGACGCTTTACCAGGTTGGCCAGCTCTTCTTCGTTCCCAGCCAGCACGTCGATGTCGTCCGCAAAGCGTAGGTTGGTGATTGTTCTGCCACCAATGCTGACTGTCCCTTCATGCGCTTCCAGAGCATCTGACATCATTCTCTCTAGAAAGATGTTGAACAGGCTGGGGGAGAGCAGGCAGCCTTGTCTCTAGAAAATCATAAGCTAATGCACATTTAGAGCTGGCAGCGCTCTCTTTAACTTTCAATATTTATTTTCATCTTAATGTCAGGGCACTCATGGCTCTCAAAATCTTGACAACGTTCACTCAAGGTACTTAGTGATTTTTTTTCATTACAGCTCTCTGTAACAACATTAACATTTGAACAACATTGGCGCACATTTACTGGTGATTCGTTATCATTACAACTATCTGTAACAATATGAACATTTGAGCAGCCCAGGCTCACATTACCTATTGGTTCATCATCAATAGTTCGATTGTAGAACAATAACTAATGAACTACCATTCTTGAAAATCACCTTTTTAAAGGAGTTTAAGGAAAATATTACCGAAGTTGTGGAGGAACTTAGGTATCCCGAGGAATGTAGCTGAGGATTATCATGAGGAATGTAATGTCAATGTCGCTGAGGATTATCGTGAGGAATGTAATGTCAATGTCGCTGAGAATTATCGTGAGGAATGTAATGTCAATGTAGCTGAGGATTATCGTGAGGAATGTAATGTCAATGTCGCTGAGGATTATCGTGAGGAATGTAATGTCAATGTCGCTGAGGATTATCGTGAGGAATGGAATGTCAATGTAGCTGAGGATTATCGTGAGGAATGTAATGTCAATGTCGCTGAGAATTATCGTGAGGAATGTAATGTCAATGTCGCTGAGGATTATCGTGAGGAATGTAATGTCAATGTCGCTGAGGATTATCGTGAGGAATGTAATGTCAATGTCGCTGAGGATTATCGTGAGGAATGTAATGTCAATGTCGCTGAGGATTATCGTGAGGAATGTAATGTCAATGTCGCTGAGGATTATCGTGAGGAATGTAATGTCAATGTCGCTGAGGATTATCGTGAGGGCTGAGGATTATCGTGAGGAATGTAATGTCAATGTCGCTGAGGATTATCGTGAGGAATGTAATGTCAATGTCGCTGAGGATTATCGTGAGGAATGTAATGTCAATGTCGCTGAGGATTATCGTGAGGAATGTAATGTCAATGTAGCTGAGGATTATCGTGAGGAATGTAATGTCAATGTAGCTGAGGATTATCGTGAGGAATGTAATGTCAATGTAGCTGAGGATTATCGTGAGGAATGTAATGTCAATGTCGCTGAGGATTATCGTGAGGAATGTAATGTCAATGTCGCTGAGAATAGGGAGACGAAGTTATCTAAAGTGGCAATAAACGAGGTAAATTTAAATGACCAAGTGGTTGAGGTGAAGGAAGCCAGGAATATTTTTAATGTAGCAGATATTCAGGAGTCAGTTAGGAATGTTGTAAGCCAGGATGTAGAAAAACTTGTGGCTGAGTGTGAGAAAATTGAAGCAGTGGTTCTGAGTGTAGGTGTAACACAGTGTAGTCTTTAGAATGTTTCATTTGACATAGTGACTGTAGATATAACTGGTTTGGTACAAGAGGGATATGTTTATTTCATAAAGAAAGATTATTTTGATTTGGTACAGGAGAGATTTGTTGATTTTGTACAGAAAGAGAATGTTGGTTTGGTACATGAGGGATTTGTTGATTTTGTACAGAAAGAGAATGTTGATTTGGTACAAGAGGGACATGTTAATAACTCGTTCGGCCGAGTGGTCGAGTGGTCATCAACCAAACTTGCATATCAGTGTTCCCAAAGTTCTCATCAACCAAGCTTGTATATCAATGTACCAAAAGTTCACATCCACCAAGCTTGCATGTTAATGTACCAAAAGTTCACATCCACCAAGCTTGCATGTTAATGTACCAAAAGTTCACATCCACCAAGCTTGCATGTTAATGTACCAAAAGTTCACATCCACCAAGCTTGCATGTTAATGTACCAAAAAGTTCACATCCACCAAGCTTGCATGTTAATGTACCAAAAGTTCACATCCACCAAGCTTGCATGTTAATGTACCAAAAGTTCTCATCCGCCAAGCTGGCATGTCAGCTAAGTGTCCGGCCAATCGATCCAATCCCACTAAACCTTTTTTGTGACGGCATGTTGTCAAGCTTAAGTTGCCACATGTCTACTATAATCTCCAACACAAGCTGCTCAGGGAGATAACGTGGCGTGCATATTTATGGATTTTGTTGTCGATGTGGGCTGGTCTAGTCATGTATGTTGGCATCAGTGGGCTGGTCTAGTCATGTATGTTAGCATCAGTGGGCTGGTCTAGTCATGTATGTTGGCATCAGTGGGCTGGTCTAGTCATGTATGTTGGCATCAGTGGGCTGGTCTAGTCATGTATGTTGGCATCAGTGGGCTGGTCTAGTCATGTATGTTGGCATCAGTGGGCTGGTCTAGTCATGTATGTTGGCATCAGTGGGCTGGTCTAGTCATGTATGTTGGCATCAGTGGGCTGGTCTAGTCATGTATGTTGGCATCAGTGGGCTGGTCTAGTCATGTATGTTGGCATCAGTGGGCTGGTCTAGTCATGTATGTTGGCATCAGTGGGCTGGTCTAGTCATGTATGTTGGCATCAGTGGGCTGGTCTAGTCATGTATGTTGGCATCAGTGGGCTGGGCTAGTCATGTATGTTGGCATCAGTGGGCTGGTCTAGTCATGTATATTTGCATTCGTGGACTGATCTCGTAATGTATGTGGTATCAGTGGGCTGGTCTAGTAGTATAATAATAATAATAATAGTAAAGTGTATTTCAAAAACAAGCTTCATCCCCAAAGGCTCGAAGCGCGGTAAGTTGGTATCATTGGGCTAGTCTCTAAATGAATGTTGGTATCATTGGGCTAGTCTCTAAATGAATGTTGGTATCATTGGGCTAGTCTCTAAATGAATGTTGGTATCGTTGGGCTAGTCTCTAAATGAATGTTGGTATCATTGGGCTAGTCTCTAAATGAATGTTGGTATCATTGGGCTAGTCTCTAAATGAATGTTGGTATCATTGGGCTAGTCTCTAAATGAATGTTGGTATCATTGGGCTGGTCTTGTAATGTACGTTGGTTACATTGGGCTAGTCTAGAAATGTATGTTGGTATCATTGGGATTGTCTTGTAATGTATATTGGTATCAGTGGGCTGGTTTGTTGTAGTCTTGAGAGGGATAGTGTTATAAAATGTGTGAGAGGGATGGTGTAGCTGAAAGTGGTTATGGTGTTGTGAAGATCCAAATAGCCTGGTGGGATGGATGTCAGTAGAGTTGTTTGGTTAGGATGTTGGTGGGTATGACTTGTTTGTTTCATTGGATGTCGATGCTTGTATCAATAGGATGGTATGTGACGATGTTAACAAATTGTAAAAAGTTTGCAAAGTTATAGAAATTTTTCTTAAAAACAAAATTGATTTGAATCTTTGATTAAAATTTCAACATTGAGCAGTTAGTTGTGTACAAGTTTACACAGACCAAACTAAAATACAGTTTTATAGGAATTTTTTTAATTCTGGTCACTTCAAGCTATTTTGAACTTGTGTGGCCAAACTATATTAAGTACTATCTAAAGATGTGAACCATGCGATATTAACTGCATATAAATGGATGAATAACTTAAATTATATTTATATAAAAATATATAATAATTATCATTTTTTACATTACTGAGAAATAAATAATAAACAGTGTAATATAAAATCAAAATTTTCCTCTTGCATTTTAAAACCTACCGCAAGAAGACATGCTAAATTACCTGCACAGTTTTGATCATAATATTTCAATAAAGTTGGAGTGTAAATTAAAGCAATATATGATTCGATGAAATTTCTTCCTTTGAAATATCCTGATCCAAAATTAAAATCAGAAAAGTTTAAATAATATAAAGGTCTCATTCGGATAAAGATTAATAGTATTTTTAGTTTAACTTACTAAAACATTACAAGTCTAATGAAAGTGTTATTTGGAAAAAAAAATAGTAGAGCGAGGTATGTGGACATTTGAATTGAAAGACATGACAATAAGCCTCCTCAGTAGACAGCACAGATGAAAAAAGGACTAGAAATAGAAACAAGCGTTCTACTATTTCCTTCAAGCAGCTTGAACGCAGTCCTTATTTTGACCGCACGTCTTTTAAACTAACAAATAAAATAAACACCAAAATGGCTCTACATAATTATCTATTTATTCTTCATGCACATCTTCTTACTTTATAGCACATTTACAAATACATCTTAGATGATAGCAGATCAACACATACATTATTTTCAAAAGAGTATTTGTGATAAATACGGTGCATTGGCTGTCCCCCCCCGTCCCCCCCCCCCCCAGTAGGGGTCTTGAGGGAAAAAAAAACTTTCTTAAAATGCTATTTTTTTTTTAAAATAAGAAGATTTTTTCACATTAAAATTCCATAGAACACTGTTAAGAATAATTTAGTTAGTTTACTATTTGCATCATGACAACTCAGAATGAAATTAAGTGTGTCCATTATTGTAACCAATTAATTTGTCACGTTTTTAAAGCTATTTACTTGGTTAACATGAGAACCAGAACATTTGGTGAACATTTATACAAAGTTATATTTAAGAATCTGCTCAAGTTTATATCTCTGGACGAGAACACAAATATAAGTTTTATTTCGTAATCTTTCGGAAAATGTGCGTGTACTTTTTTGTAATTCATATGGCTGGTTGGGGACACAGAGGTGTCACTAAGCGGGTTGTGTGTACAGAGGTGTCACTAAGCTGGTTGTGTGTACAGAGGTGTCACTAAGCTGGTTGTGGGTACAGAGGTGTCACTAAGCTGGTTGTGGGTACAGAGGTGTCACTAAGCTGGTTGTGTGTACAAGGTGTCACTAAGCTGGTTGTGGGTACAGAGGTGTCACTAAGCTGGTTGTGGGTACAGAGGTGTCACTAAGCTGGTTGTGGGTACAGAGGTGTCACTAGGCTAGTTGTGGGTACAGAGGTTTCATTAAGCTGGTTGTGTGTACAGAGGTGTCACTAAGCTGGTTGTGTGTACAGAGGTGTCACTAAGCTGGTTGTGTGTACAGAGGTGTCACTAAGCTGGTTGTGGGTACAGAGGTGTCACTAAGCTGGTTGTGGGTACAAAGGTGTCACTAAGCTGGTTGTGGGTACAGAGGTGTCACTAGGCTAGTTGTGGGTACAGAGGTTTCATTAAGCTGGTTGTGTGTACAGAGGTGTCACTAAGCTGGTTGTGTGTACAGAGGTGTCACTAAGCTGGTTGTGTGTACAGAGGTGTCACTAAGCTGGTTGTG
>CAXITT010000638.1:22388-90781 GCA_964033795.1 Lymnaea stagnalis | reverse complement strand
ACAACCACACAGGCCTTCAAAACTGCACTCAAAACACATCTATTTAAACTATACTACTCTGACTGATTCTCCTCCTATAAACCGATAAACGTACATGGGTTTCCTTGTAAAAATGTCTGGTGTGGGTGGATGAATATACCTATGGTGTTGTTTTGCTTATATGTTGTTTTATTTCATGTATGTATTTTATTTTAATATTATGATTATGCCTCTTTGCTATATTTATGTACAGCGCGGTGAGCCCAGCCCTAGGCCGGGGTACCGCGCTATATAAGACCACTTATTATTATTATTATTATTATTAGTGAAGGTCTGAGATGACTGTCTTATGACCCCGGTCTAGTGAAGGTCTGAGATGACTGTCTTATGACCCCGGTCTAGTGAAGGTCTGAGATGACTGTCTTATGACCCCGGTCTAGTACACTTACTACCAGCGCCATCTGCTCAGCTCAAACATACAACAGTTTTCTCACGTGGTGCCCGCCAACCGCCCTAGCTTGCCCCGGACCATCTAGTGAGGGATAGTCGGTCAACAAGTGCGCTATAAATAGTGTTTCCGAGACCAGGCTGCAATGCTGGCAGGTAGGTTCCCTGTGGTTTTCTAGCCACCAGAAGTATGTATCAATGGGACAGTGCTAAGTGCACATCTGCGTCACTAAACTCTGCTGTCTGCGGCCTAACCCCCACCATGGGTCTTGTCTGCCATGAGTGGGCAAACATGAAAAGACGCCTTGGCAGTCGTGTTGTCTGCCCATAGCCTGTACCCCTTCAACCTGAAGTGGTCTACCATCGAGTTCTTTATTCCTAAATAGGTTTTTGATACTTCTTGCTGAAGCTGTGCAGCCCCTGTTTTTGATAGAGAGTCCGCTTTCTCATTGCCACTGAAGTTGATGTGACCTGGGATCCATTGCCCTGTCACCTGTCCTTCTAGTTCACAGATCTTGCACATGTCATCAATAATGACGTCAACTAGAAGAGTGGTACCTGATCTCTTCCCCAAGATCTCGAGAGTAGATCTTGAGTCTGAGTGAACGATCACATCGAGCCCTGCATGCGCCGTCTCTTTCATCGTGTGACACACGCTCTAAAGGCCAGAGAATAGACTCACACTCCACATTTAATTTTGATGCTGGTCCTAATTTGGTGTTCCCCCAGCTCTGTACAGTATGAGAGTCCCATACCCTAGCAGTTCTTTCACTCAGATTAGCAGAGCCATCCTTGAACACTTTTACTGGTATGTTGGAAAACATATCCATGGTCTCTAGTGCAGCCGCTTTCTGAATAAGTTCAGGGGTGCGCTTCGTCACTGCTACATCGGTCAAGGCCAGTATAAGAAGACAAAAGATTCAACAAGTGTTTCAAAGCCTTCAGCTTGACAAAAAACGTGTATGCATACGGAGACAAAAGAGCAAGACGTTTAAGCTAATTTTGGAATAATGATCAACAATAAACGATTCTTTAAAAAATATATATCTGCGTGTTAGTGTACACCATAGAACACTTTTCCTCGGTCGCGTATTCTCTTTCTCCCTTCGCCAAATCATTTATCCCCTCCTCTGTAAAATGAACTTCTTGATGGGTCATGTGCCTAGGTGGGTCATGTGCCTAGTTGGGTCATGTGTCTGTCTGGTTGAAATTGGGCTGCGCCATTTTTTCACTAGATAATCCACTAAATACAGCACTAACCTCAATGTGACAAGGGACTCATTGGATTATGACCGTTTGACAGCGTGCACCAATGTCGTTGATACTGATGAGCACATTTCCACAGTTTCGAGAGATAACTGTCAATAGGTAAAGACTAAGACGGTCGGTGAACCTCCTCTTCTTGATAAATGTCGACCCACTTGATTCAAGGCCATAAAGATTAATTGGATTTCTCCATCAAAGTTTGTTCTCCATTTTGCCACAGGTCCTAAAATCTCCAAAGTTTGAGTTATGCCCTCTTGGTAGTGTATGATATTCCAGTATCACTCTGTCCTAACCTACGAAGCATGACCATCTTTGAAAACTTTGACCAGCATGTACAGTTTTTATCTAACTCTGTCCGAACATGAGCCATCTTTGAAGACTTTGACCAGCACGTAAACTATCTATTCTAACTCTGTCTTAACATGACACGTCTTTGCAGACTTTGACCAGCATGTACAGTATGTATCTAACTCTGTCTTAACATGAGCCGTCTTTGAAAACTTTTACCAGCATGTAAACTATGTAAAGGCATCGATTAATCTCTAAGCTGCTTTCTTCTGCGCTTCAGGTGGATATGTTTACGCCGCGTTTGTAGGTATATCAGGTATAGCGCAGCTTTCATGCGCAGCTCTATCCGGGAAAAGCCGCAGTTTCTCCTTGTTCTTGGGTAATGATATGTTCTCTTCAAGTTCTTGTCTAATGATATGTTCTCTTCAAGTTCTTGGCTGATATTTCCTCTTCAAGATCTTAGTAATATGTTCTCTTTAAGTTCTTTTCTAATGATATGTTCTCTTTAAGTTCTTGTCTAATGATATGTTCTCTTTAAGTTCTTGTCTAATGATATGTTCTCTTTAAGTTCTTTGACCTCGTCGATAAATTAACGTTTTTTTTCAATGTTCTGTTCTCTGTAACTTAGGACAGCGTTCTAGCGGGGTTAGGATTGATTTGCTTCATCTGGTTTTACACCTAGGTGGGTTAAGTGAGGTACCACACGCACATACAATGATGAGCGAGGATTTGAACGCTCTCAAAGTGCCCAGACTGGGGAGCTGTAGAGTTTTGTACCCAGTACGCTTCTAAGGTAATGAACACTCAGAATCAAATCCAATCATACGCCTGTTGCAGTCCTACTGATGTGATTTAAATGTCCTATTGGTGTTTTTAAATGTCCTACCCACGTCGTTTAAATGTCCTACCGATGTTGTTTAAATGTCCAACTGATGTTTTTTAATGTCCTACTAATGTCGTTTAAAGGTGCTACTAATGTCATTTAAATGTCCTACAAATGTCGTTTAAAGGTGCTACTAATGTCATTTAACTGTCCTACTAATGACATTTACCTGTTCTCCTGAAATGGGGATGGGCTTTTTCATGACGGACCAAATGACACTTTCAGTGCATGGTGGTGATGTCATACTTCCGTAGTAGCGGTAGTACTCCAGGTTATCATAGACCGGAATTATTTCACTAAGGGCAAAGTTGTCCAGGTAACCTGGGGGAGTAAATGAAAAGATAAAATGTGTTCAGGTTACCTGGGGGGGGGGGGAAATATAAAGGTAAAAGGTTTCCAGGTAAACTCTAGAGACCAAAATTATCAAATAGTTTGTTTTTGATTTTATCATTGTAAAATGAAATAATCCAATAGTTTGTGTAGTTGTCTAGGTAACCTGGAGGAGTAAATGAAAAGATCGTAAGTCTTCTAATAAATCAAATGAGTAAATTGTTCATCACTTACCTAAGTTAGCATCAAATTTTCCCAAGAATTTCTTAAATCCCAGGTTCTCATCAGGGACCAACTTCAAAATGAAGAAATTGGAAGGAAGAATAGAATTGAGTAACTAAATAGGTGGCACTCATGGTGCTGGGGATGTAACTAAAGGGAAGATATTTAATGTCATTTTTTAAGTCATCATATTTGGTGGCATCATCTAAAGTCATCAATATGTTTAGTGTCATAATGTTAAGTAATCATATTTGGTGATATTATCTAAAGTCAACAGCCAACATATATTTTTGGTGTAAATTTAATGAGATGTAATATCAATGAAAAAAATATTGCAGGGACGCGACAAGGGATAGGAAAGGCCTTTGTCATGTAGCAGAAACATGTCTCTCCAAACTAAATTTAAACGTAAACATGTTTACATAGATGTTTACAAAAATAGAGATATGTGATTAACTTTTTCATAAATATACATAATTTGGAAGACATCAACTATTTTCTTTATTTGTTGTTTTTATGAGTATACAAAATATCATAACCTGCTTCAGTTATAAACTTATAAATTGATTTTTTTTTTTATTTTGAGAATCGCAATAGCAGAAAGTGTGGAAATTATCTCAAAATGCCCTCCATTATTATTCCAGTAACATCGGTTCATAAATTCTAGTGTTAATATCGAGTTAAATCTACGACATTTTCCCCCTCAATGTGTACTCAAGTTGAATGTTACCTTCACCATTTAAACTTATTGTGACTTCATATGATTCCCTTATTGTGAAATCAAATGATCCTCTTATTGGGACATCGCATGATCCATTATTAGGACACCCCGTGATTCCCTTATTCTGACACCCCATAATCCCCTAATTGTAACACCCCAAGATACCCTTGATCCTCTTATTGTGACAACCATTGATCCGCTTAGTGTGACATCCAATGATACCCTTATTGTGGCACACAATTAAACTCTTATTGTGACACCCCATGATCCTCTTTTGTGACAACCCATAACACCCTTATTGTGACACCGTATGGTCCTCTTATTGTGGCACCCCATGATCCTCTTATCGTGACACCCCATGATACCTTTATTGTGAGCCCCATGGTCTCCTTATTGTAAACCCCATGATCCCCTTATTGTGAACCCCATGATTCCTTTATTGTGACACCCCATGATCCCCGGATTTTGACACCCCAAGATACTCTTATTGTGACACCCCATAACCCCTTATTGAGGCATCCCGTAATCCCCTTATTGTGAACCCCATGATCCCCTTATTGGGACATCCCATGATCCCCTTATTGTGAATCCCATTATACCCTTATTGTAACACCGCCTGACCCTTTTATTGTGACACACCATGAGCCCCTTTTTGTAACATCCCATGATCCCCTTAATGATCCTCTTATTGTGACACTCCATGACCCTCTTATAGTGACACCCCGATATCCCTTATTGTGACATCCTGTAATACCATTATTGTGAACCCCATCATCCCCTTATTGTGACGCCCCATGATCCCCTTATTGTGAAATCCCATGGTCCTCTTATTATGACATCCCATAATACCTCATTGATATACCCCATAATACCATTATTGTGGCACCCCATGATCTCCTTATTGTGACAGCCCATGAGCCCCCTTTTGTGACACCCAATGATTCTCTAATTATGACATCACATAATACCATTATTGTGACTACCATGATCCTCTTATTATGACATCCTATAATACCCTTATTGTGACACCCCATGATCTCCTTACTGTGGCACCGCATGCTCAGCACTGGCTTCTCTTGTGAGGCATTAATCTCGTGTTTTAAGTTATGGCTCGTTCAAACAGTGCATAACAAAAGGACAATGCCATAGCGATATACGAACATAAAGATACGACACGCAACAACAGTTGCCAAGTACAATAAATGAGAGTTCATTTAGTCATAATATAATTACAAAACAAGAGAAATATAATTACAAATCATCAACTTTCAGAGTATCGGAAAATCTTGTACCGGTACACAACTCTTACAATGTGCCACTTAATAATGCTAAATGATGAATAGGAATAAACACATATGAGCACACAAAGAATAATACAATTGTCTCGTAAAGTTAATAATATATCTCTGAATCTCCGTCTCTCTCTGTCTGTCAATCCATTCATATATGCAACGTAAGCACTGCCTTCCAGAAGCTGCTCAGCATTTCTTTACGTTTCTCGGCAAATCGAGAACCTTCGACAAGAGACTAGGAGACAGACTAACCATGTTTAATTGGTAGTCGATCGTAAACACGATACATCAAAGAGATAAGCCACGCCAATCTTTGAACGTAGCGTGTGCTAGGAATCTAATTTGGGTCAAGCAGAGTTCACGCACGGGAAAAAGTGTTATACGTAACACCCCTTAATCCCCTTATTGTGACATCCTGTAATCCCTTTATTGTGAACCCTATTATCCGCTTATTGTGACACCACATGAGCCCCTTATTGTGACACCCATGATCCCCTTATTGTGACAGCCCATGATCCTCTTATTGTGACACCCCATGATCCTCTTACTGTGACATTCTCGTAATCCCCTTATTGTGACACCCCCATGATTCCCCTATTTTTACATCCCATGATCCCCTTACTGTGACACCCCATGGTCCTCTTATTTTGACACCCCTCAATCCTCTTATTGTGACACCCCAAGATACCCTTAAGTGAAATAAATTTATTTTAGAGCAAATTCCGATTGATGTTCAAACAAATCGGATTTCAATGGTGACATCCTGCATAATACAATACCGTATTTTCCGGCGTATAAGACGACTGGGCGTATACGATGACCCCCTAATTTTCCACGAAAAATATTGGTTTTGGGTTATACTCGCCGTATAAGAAATTGTACCCGGCGTATATGATGACCCCAAAGTTTTGGCACTATAATTTGGGTCTAGAAAGTCGTCTTATGCCCCGGAAAATACGGTAGTTTAATTGTGATGGTCACTGATCAATAAACTATCGAATTCGTGATCAGTAACATTTATTGAATTGTTGCAGTCCGTGATCAGTACCATGTATTGAATTGTTGCAGTCCGTGATCAGTAACATAATAAAATAATTAAATGGTTAACATGTCGTCAGTGTCTAATGAGCCAAAGAACCACTGACCTTGAACATAAAGACGACAACAGCCAGTCCGAACGGTTGAGTGGAGGCCGTTTTGAAGTTGTATAACTTGGACTGATGATGGACAATATGAAGCTAAGAGAATACCACAAAATTCATCATTTGTTGATATAGTCTTGAAACTCATGTTGCTATTTTTAAACTACTTTATAGAGTCTTGATAATTATCTTGCTATATTTAAATGACTCCATAGAGTCTTGATACTTATCTTACTAGTTTAAACTACTCTATAGAGTCTAGATATTTATCTTGCTATATTTAAACTACCCTATAGAGTCTTGATACTTTTCTTGCTATATTTAAACTACTCTATAGAGTCTTGATACTTATCTTGCTATATTTAAACTACTGTACAGAGTCCTTATACTTATCTTGCTATATTTAAACTACTGTACAGAGTCCTTATACTTATCTTGCTATATTAAAATTTAAAGTATTCGACTGAATTATTATTCGGTCACGGTGCTATCAAAAGTTATGTAACAACACAACGGTAGAATATTTTTGCTTAATGTTATTGGCGTGTCACTCATTCTCAATTTTATTATAAATTAGATACGTATCAATATAAATATAAATTAGATTAGTATCAATATCATTATAAATCAGATTAGTATTATTATAATTATACATTAGATCAGGGGTATCCAAACTTTTCAGCCCGAGGGCCGCATTAACTATCAAACAAACGTTCCGGGCCGACTACACACTCGAGGTCCAAATCAAAAAGAATCAAAACATGGATATTGTTTTTAATCATTTATGTATTATGATTTTATTCAGTTATTATTTTAAAAATCATTGATACCCGACACAGGAACACCTGTATTAGTGGGAATGGTGAAATTGTTTCCTGGATGCAGAATAGCAGTGATTAGCAGACATTTCTGGATTTAGATTTGATGTCCCTATCATCAACAGTGACTTGAGATTATCATCGGACAAATTTATTGTCAAAATCTTCTCCACGTATTTCATTCTTAAAAATGTTCGTTAACACAGGTATGATGTTCCAAAGATTAAAAGGTACCTTCATGTAAACGTTTTGAAATTATGAAAGTCTTCCTCGGGATAAAACTGGTTAAAACCCACCAGTCCTTCTTTGAACTTGTCCCTAAGGAGGCCATTTGCTTACAACTCAGTGACCTCCAGGTTCAGTTCATCTGGGGGACTGGCCCCGACTGCCTCAAATGGGTTTTAAAAAGTATCACTTATTCTGCCTTTAAATCCATGTCAGAAAACCGCTGCTGAATCTCCAGCTGGGTTTTTTTGATGATCTCGCATACAAATGTCATGGGAAACTGCGCAGTTGCTTCAGCCAAGAAGACCCTGCACTGCTTAAAGTGTTTTAAGTTGTTGGCCTTGTACTTGTTCAAAAACAAAAAAAAACAAGATCAATATGGATCTGAAGGCCTTGAGGTGGTTGTATAGTTCAGAAACTAGATTTTCCTCTCCTTGTAGTCTTAGGTTCAGAAAATTTAAATGACTAGTTATGTCTGCAGCAAAGGCCAACTTCCATACCCAATCTTCATCAGACAGTAATGCATGTGGCTTGCTTTTAATTTCCAGGAAGTCACCTATTTCCTTTCTTAACTTAAATACTCTGCTCATAACTTTCTCACAAATTCGCCATCTTATTGCTGTGTAATATGGTAAATTTTGCGATTCTGTGTCTGTGTCTTTCAACAGGTCTCTGAATTGTCTATGGTTTAGCCAATGTGATCTTATTAAATTAACCCTCTTCACCACAGGATTCAGTACACTGCTAATGTCAACATATTTCGCACACAAAGCTTTCTGGTGAATAATACCGTGCAGGAACATTGGTCATAGAATGTTTTTTCTCATTACACATCTGCTTCACTTGTCCAACCAAGCCTTTCTTTATGCCACTCATGTTCTTTCCTCCGCCTAAAGTCAGGAAACTAAGGTTAGTCCAGTCCAAGTTATAATCAGTAAATGTTTTTTTCAACTCATCGGTAACGGTTCCGTACATGCTATTTGGGAAGCCAGCTCTTGTGTTATGTTCATGTCTTCATCCACACACCCCTACCGAACACAAGCAACTGAGAGGTGGAACAGCTGTCCAGCGATTCATCCATTGCAATTACAAATTGGTGAAATTTGCTTGCATTTTTCGCTTTTTGAGTCACAATGTTTTCAACCATGTCTGCAACACGGCGGGCAAAGTTCCGACACTAGATGGCGTTAAATATTCTCATTTCATTGACGGTAAACGGAGGTAGAAAAATTAAACAGCGAATAAGGTTATGCAAAGTAATGATTGGTTAGAAAACAACGCACTACTGTGCGCCTCTATTATAATTCGGTAAAAAAACATAACGTCCACATAAGCGGCGTCTGATCTTGGCAGGATACACGGACATTTCCGTAATTTTTTTTTCTTACACAAAAAGGTCTCCACGGGCCGCATGTGAGGGCCTCGCATTAAATAAATAGCATTATAATTATAAATTGGATTAATATATTTATAGTTATAAATTAGATTAGTATTAATATGAGTGTAAATAAGTTTAATATCAATATAATTATAAATAGATTAGTATCAATATAATTATAAATTATATTAGTCTCAAGATAAATGATAAATTATAGTTTTATCAATATAATTTTCAATAAGATTAGTATCATTATAATTATAAATTATATTATTCTAATTATATATTAGAATAATATGATAATTATAAATTATATTTGTATCATCATACTTATTTTTAAAATACCATAGTTAATATATAAAGCACTTCTTGGTTTTTAAAGAATTATAGCATACTCTTTCTAATTATAGTATTATCTATGACAATGATTCCAAATATTTAACAGATCTATACCAATATTTAAAAACTGGTGCATGACATTCACTCTCACACCTCCAATGGGAAGTGCTTTCCGTCAATGGTATGCTCAGAGGACTTGTGAAGCTCCAACCCCCAATGGAAGTGAAACTCATCCAGTTTGTAAATATCCGGCAAGCCACCGCCCTTTAGGAATATGACCTTTGAACCGATAAACGCCATCTGTGCTGGAATGTAAATCGTTCAGAGATATGGTCATAGACAAATAATTGTAATAATGGAGAAAAATTGTCAAAATAAATAGTTGCTATTTTCTAAATGTCGCTTCGCCGCCAGAAAAAAAGCAAAACATACTCGCACAAAGTAAAACTACACAAGCAGACAAACTGACATATAAAAACAGACTTACAAACCAACTCACAATGCTTCCTTTTGACGGATTAAAAAACTGAAATTTATATAAAGGAAGAGAAAAGCAACTGACCAGTGCGTTTGGGTGATTTCACTACTTTGATGAAGACATTTTCCGTCACTTGATAATAAAAGAAGTTGAAGGGAGGCAGCTGACGGGTGACCATGACGTTCTGGGACGCTATGTTGATTGGTGACTGCATGGTGCTATCACAGTCGGGGAACACTTGCTTCCAGCGGGCTGGGCCTGTTATGTACCACAATAATTACATCCAATTAGTGTAAGGAAATGATGAGTCTATTAATAATAGATGCAACAAAAGTCAAATCAAATTTGTGTAAGGTTTCTGGGACGTGTTGCTGCTTTATTGTTTTAGTTTAAGACGCAACATATTCTGTAGTATTTACTTATTTATCCTCAAATAATCTTTCCTTCACGGCTGCTTCTAAGCTCCTAACTACCAACACATCTTTCCATCCACAAAATCCACAAATCACAAAATTGAACGTGTTTTACCACCCTCACTAAAACACTGTCCCAACCATCCATACTCCACTAAAACGCTGTCATTCCTCCACCTTCCACTAAAACACTGTCGTATCCCTTATAAACTACAATCGTAGCTACCATCTATTTCACAACAAATTTGTACATAACATGTCAGGATCAAGGTACATGTGGTCTCGTAAATATTGTATTGGTGTTTCATTTTTCCAAAGTATTTACAATATTCTAATCTATCCGTACTAACTCCTTATTCTTCTTTTCCTTATTTTCATAATTTTCTTTTAATCTCCAACTTTACAATCTATTCAACTTCACCTTGATTGAAATCACATTTTGTGTCAGATTGTTGTATCTCTGCCATGACAATGACTCAGAGCTACTGGACAAATCTCTCCTCTATCTACTTACTCTACGTTACAACTGAGCTATCACATCAACCAAGTCTAATCCTCAGACCACAGTCAATGACATTTTAAAAAAAAAATACTAATAGTTAAGTATAAAATTTACTGATTTATATGATTAACTCATTAAATAGAAGCCCCACTTAATCTTTATACTTCTATATTAATAACTCAGGAAACAAAAGTCCCACTTTATCTTTATACTTATACTTCAACAACTTAGGTAAAAAATAATGTCACACTTAATACACTGCAGTGTATAGGACGATCGCCAACAAATCGGACCAGGACCAGCTACAAAAGGATCTCAATCTGTTAGCTGAGTGGGAGATAAGCTGGGACATGGAATTTCACCCTCCCAAGTGCCAGACACTATCAGTCTCTAGAAGTTGTACTCCTCTACACTACCAATACAAACTGCACGGCCATATACTTGAGCCAGTTTCCTCTGTAAAGTACCTGGGTGTTACCATTCAAAGAGAGGTCCGCTGGGACGAGCATATTAACAATGTATGTAACCAAGCAAACAAGACCCTAGGGTTCTTAAGGTGAAATCTAAAGATTGGCAACTCCTGTGTGAAAGAAAGAGCATATAAAGCCTTTATCCGTCCAATTTTAGATTATGCATCTTCAGTCTGGGACCCATTTACCCAGAAGAGCATTGACAGGTTGGAGGCGGTCCAGCGACGAGCAGCACGCTTTGTCCTAAACCGCTACAGGAATACCTCTAGTGTTGGCAGCATGCTAGAAACACTAGGCTGGTCACCATTGGAGAAACGACGACGACAATCCAGGCTCTCCATGATGTACAAGATAAATAATTGGCTGGTCCACTGTTCCAGTATTAAACAGAAACTCGTCCCTCTCCCCCATAGACAGCGACGAGGCCATGACAGGTAATTCAGGCTCATGCCAGCAAGAAGCCAGTATAGGAGCTGCTCATTCCTGCCCAAGACAATCAGAGACTGGAACAATCTTTCAAAAGGAACGGTTGAGGCGACAACACTAGACACATTTGTGTCTATTTATTGCCTCCAGCCTTCAAACCCCCTAGTGCATGATTTCCTCATCAACACCAGTAACAGAAACATTGCAAATCACATCTACATGCATAGGAGCCAAAATGATCAATAAATTGATCGTGGGCTCTTAAGATATAGAAGAAGAAGAATATTTATACTTCTCAGTGAATAGTCCCCCTTAATCTTTATACTTTTATATGAATAACTCAGGAAAGAAAAGCCCCACTTTATCTTTATACTTCTATATGAATAACTCAGGAAACAAAAGTCCAAGGCAATCTTTATATTTCGAACTGCCCATTAAATGATTTGACCCATGGATCTCCAAACTGTTATATTTGTGTTACTTTTATTCGTGAGCTTCTTATTCTTATAACAGCAATCAAACTAACAACAGGTTAATCAATACCAAGTTTTTGTTTTAACATTGAAAGAATTAATAAAATCAAATCTAATGTAATAATCATACGGGATTTGGAAGATAAAAAGCTCTGAATCAATTTGTTTTAGTAATATTAAACCTTAGCTACTTGGTTTAAAGACTTCTCTATAATAATAATAATTATATTATTAGAAATCCCGATTGAATCTTTCTTATCCACCCAAAGCCCATTGCGCACCGTGCAATGTTAAAATAGTTGAAAAAACTAGTTTAGGGATTGCAGTGACGTCCTCTTGTCTGGTAAAAAAAAAATAATCAAGAAACCGTTTAGGAGAGACCAAGATAGATTGTGTTTGTAGGTATTTCAATTGTTTCAGCGATCTTTACGGTATCAGCCTTTCATGTTTTCAAGTTTCAAGATTCCAGGTTGACTTAAAGTATTCCATTAATTCTGACCTTTTTTTTGTGATTGATCGCACTAAATTGGTCTTCTAGTAAAGTTGATTTCTTTAGTCCTCATGCCCTGATGCTTATCAAGAATCGACCAAGGATAGAAATCCTCTGAGAGCCCTCTGTGTGCCATACATCAAAAGACGTACCGAGGACAAATAGTGCCTATTTCAAGACCTAACATTGGGCCCCTGTCATGTTTGAGAATCTTTAAAAAAAAAATAATTCAGCTTTAGCAAATAAAAAATTTTAAAAATCGGTCATGAGTCGTACGACAAGTTTTCTTTAGGAGGGTAAGCAGGGATCATATTTTACTGTTACATTGTTACCAACTGCCCTTTTCAAAGCTAGCAAAAAACTTACTTTGGTGGCAAACGACTGATATCATAGTGGAGGGTCAATATTAAATAACTAGAATAAATGACCCGATGTTATCGGGATAATAATGGTAGATCCTTTGCGCTAATTTCTAACAGCTATTGCAAAAACTCATTACAATTTATAACTTTAAAAATATAATAATATTTACGTTTTTAACACTAGTAAGTTTTGAGAAGTATTTATCTGCTATATATTTTAGGCCTACCCTACTCCTTTCACGATCCCATACTACTTTTTCCTCCCCCGAAACATGACCTTATTTTACACAGTCTAAATTATCACCAATTATATCACTTTTGTCACTAAAGAAGTTAATTGAGGGACAATTAATACGTTAGAGAAATACTTTAATTTTACCCCTTTTCGTGCCCTTGAATTACAACTTTTTTTTCCCCTAAAAATTGTTTAAAATTACTGCTTTCAATTTACACCAAAAACTCTATATATGATATAAAAATATTTTATATTATAGGAAATCGATATATAATGATATCTTCAGCAAAAATTTAAACAAATTTTGCCTTTTAAAAAAAAAAGTTATATATTATCAGAAAATCGTAAAACAAAGAATTCTTTTATCCAAAGAAGAATCACGCAACTGTGTTTCACGTCTAGAACAGATTTGAGTCTTGTTGTTGTTGTTGTTGTTTTTGGTGGTGTTGTTGTTTTTTTTTACATTTAAATGGTTAATATCATAAAATAAACATCTCTTTACTTTTTGCAAAGTAAAGACAAAAGTTTATTTAAATTTTTTTAAAGTAAATATTAACCCATCTCCATTTTTCAAAATTAATTTTTCAAGTGTGTAAAATGATTGCGTTTTGATATTCATGGATATACTTATCTAAATCTACCCAAGATTTCTTAACGCCATTGATCTTCTTAATTGGTAAACATGTGTATATTTGTAAAAAGAGACTGAAACATATTTTTTTTTCACAAATGTAATACGATAGGAGATAATTATATTGTAATCCACGTAACAATTTACACATCTTATTTCCTACCTCCGACATGTATTTAACCAAGAAATTAATTATTTATCAAAACCATTCCTTTATTTTAGACGTAGACCTATCTTGTTCTGCCGTGGGCAAAATGAACATACCCATATTCGTAAAAAGAGAATGTAACATCTAATTTCTTTTCTGAAATGTAATACCATAGGATTTAAATATATTGTCATCCACGTGAAAATTTACACATCCTATTTCCTACCTCCGAAATGAATGTACCCAAGAAGGTTAACTATTTATCAAATTCATTCCTTTTATTTTGTGACGTATCTTGTGCTGCATGGGGAAAAGTAATTAACCCGTTCCCCACTCAGACTTAAATAAATTTAGAAAATCTTCCACCAGATTGTAGTCCCTTCCATACCCAAACTAAAATAATTTGCACTTCATATGGTTCGTTCTTCTTTGTTTTAGTTATAAGTGGATTAGTCAATGCTATTTGGCTATGGAGTTGTGCTGCACTGTTTGACTTAAACCGCATTTTCTTATTAGAATTATATTTAAAGGCTATTTCTTATTACGCTATAATTTTAATGAAGGTATATTTTTGGAATAAAAGAAGGCAAAACTTTCTAAATGTTAAAATATACACAACTGAAATGTGTGTGTGTGTTTCATTATCAATTTAAAAAGCAATCAATTGTATTTATTAATTTTAATTTTAAGAAGGGAAAATACATGATATGTTATGTCACGCGCGGTTCTTAAATTTAAAGAAACCCAACAAGGGTTTTTGGAGAAATAAGCTATTCGCGCTAGGACATCATTTGCGTGATGATTTAGAACAAATTAATTTAAAAATTTATTTCGCAATGTTAACAACGCACAAAAAGACACACTAAAAAGACTGATGTTTGGGTTTTCTCGATAAATGTCATAACGGTGTAATTCTTTGATCATGATTTTTTTTAATTTTTAAAATATTTTTTCATAACTTTAAACACATCTAAAATGCTTAAAATAGTTCCTTAGTCGATACTTTTAATGGCGTTGTCCTTTATAATAATAATACTTAAACGTTTACTAAAATAAATGCGGATTTAAAATAATTTTTGCGCATTTAAATTTATTCGATTTCCGTAAAATAGTAGAAAATAACTGTGATTGTTTTTATGAAGCCGAACGCACTTAAATCGTTTCTGCTCGTTAGAGTTACGTCAGTAGAGCTCATTCTTATATATGGTATTGTAAAATATCACGCAATTAAAATTAACATTATAATTTAAAATCGATTTTTGGGGAATACTTGATGTGGCCCAATCTCACTAGATGACTCTACCTCCTTACGACCCCTGGAACAGTTGATTTTGAGACACCTTATCTACATATTTCCTCAATTTAATACATATATAGTACTTAGCCACCATCTACATATTCCATCAACTTAATACATACATAGTTTTTAGCCACCATCTACATACTCAATCAGCTTAATACATACATAGTTCTTAGCCACCATCTACATACTCCATCAACGTAATACATACATAGTTCTTATTCATCATCTCTATATTCTATCAACTTATTTCTATGGAATCTTAATACTACGAAAGCCCCAGGTATTAAACAGATTAACGAAAAAGTTTGTTGAACTATTTTTGGCTAGGTTAATGAACGAATGAATGAATTCTAGTTATGAACATACGCATACCTCTCTATACAAAATCTACACACAATCTACATACAATCTACACACAATCCTATCAGCCCAATGGTGATTTTTTGGCGCATTTTCAGTAAACATCGAGTGTTGTGTTCAAAAACTCAAACTTTTTAGGCTTTAGTATTTTTGATAACTTCGTTTTTGTGCATTTAGGGCAAAATCTTAAGACGGCTAGTTGGCCCACTCTCCATCATTCTATCGAGCTGAAATTTAGCACATAGACTCGTTGTCTACGACAACACATTGTTTAAAATTTTCAACCCGAAAACAAATTCCAGCTCTCAAAATAATTTTTTCTTGTTTTTCAAAAGGGAAGAAGAAAGAAATATGATACCACTGATTTCACGAAATAAATTCCCGATAACTGCGCTAAATGAGATTCTTCAAAAAGGGAAATATCGCAAGTGCGTTTGGTGCGTAATATTTTCATTTGTATTCTCTGAAATAGTTTGTGAAATAAATCTGCAGTGTAAGGGCGGGTGGTTATTAGAATATTAATATAGATCAGGGGCGTGGAAAAAAATGTGCGGTGGCCAGCCTTAAAAGGGAGGGGGGGGGACTTATTGGGATTCTTATACAGTGCGTTAAATGTGCGGTGGCCAGCCTTAAAAGGGAGGGGGGGGACTTATTGGGATTCTTATACAGTGCGTTACTTCTATGGATGTTTTGCCAAATTTTCAGCCTCACCGCTTATTGCTCGATGTAACATTTTGTAAAAGATTTATATGAAACGTTATTTAAGGGATAGTAGATTATGTTATTTCCGCCCATCATTATGGCCCTTAATAGGAATAGCGTTATTGTAGAAGTCAAGAAATCAATAACTGTAATACAACATGCTAATGGCCATCGTGTTTCCGACATTGCCAAGTAATACAATATAGAGAAATAGAAGATGTGTCCAACAATTCTAAAGACAAATGGGGCAATAAAGTGGGCAGTGTGGCAACAAAGTGGGCAGTGTGGCAATAAAGTGGACAGTGTGGCAATAAAGTGGACAGTGTGGCAATAAAGTGGACAGTGTGGCAATAAAGTGGACAGTGTGGCAATAAAGTGGACAGTGTGGCAATAAAGTGGACAGTGTGGTTATAGGAGGGACTGTGTTAACGAAGCAAAGATCTAAATTACTAGAGAAATATGTATATTTTTTTTTTGATAAATGAAAGAAGCAGCTGAGTGTAGTCCAGATGTGGCCAACATGAGGCCCGACGGGAGTGATTTTGAGGCGCGCGGCGCTAGGTCAAATGAACGTAAATGTTAAGTTTATTGTACATATCACCAAAAAAATACATGATGAGTCATTCGTATTATATATTTTTACATTTTAGCTAAGAGAAATTTGAAATTTCTTATAATTTTTGGAAAAATTTATTTGATTTGAGCTCTTTTAAATATTAAGAATTTGTCAAGACCAGTGGATTGTAATGTATTTTTTCGTGTAAAATAAAACAGAGTCCATATACGTGTTATGCTTGTTTCTGTTTTGAAAGAGTATAACACCAAACAGCACTATGAGAATAAACATGCAAAAAAGTTTGTTAAGTACAAAGGTATGCGTTAGCCACGATTCTAGCAAAAAAATTTAAGCCGTATTCAGATGGTGAAATGGTTAAGGAATGTTTGGTGAGTGTTGTTGAAATTTTGTGTCCAGAAATGAATAAGGATTTCTCAAAAATAAATCTGTCTCGTCAGACTATTACTAAGCGTGTGGACGTCATTGAAAAACATATTGAAGATAATTTGAAAAGTCGAGCATCCGAGTAAATATTTTATGCTCTAGAACTGGATGAAAACACAGTTATGGCAGATACTGCCCAAATGGAAATTTTCATTTGTGGTGTTGTATGTCTATTTTAAAAAGTCAGAAGAATTAGTGGCACGTAACCACTGAAGGATACTACTAAGTCACGAGATTTGCTACAGCAATTGTTGGGAAATAAAGAAATTCAATAAAATTGATTGAAAACTAGGCCTCCAAAGATGGTAATACATCAATGCTAATTTTTCATTACATAATTTGGCAGAAGAATTTATATTCGAAGTCACTCAAAATGCATCATATCATGAAAGTGGTCGTCAAAATAGTGATCTTCATTAAGTCGAACGGGTTGAATCACCGTCAGTTCCAAGAATTTCTAAATTATAATGACGCTAAATTATTTTATAATAATAAAAATAAAGATTATTTAAAAAATCACGCTTCATCCCTAAAGGCTCGAAGCGTGGTATATACCACATTGAAGTACAAAATGCAACATTACAAAAACTACATACGAGAATACACATTCTGGGTCTTTCATACCTTGCAACCATAAACAACACAGGCAAATATACATCTACAAGATAATAGCTAGATAGACAACATCATCCCAGCAGGTGTTTGTGAAATAGATAAGTCTTCAAATCAATTTTGAAAGACTCCAGTGTCTGGCTGTTTCTGAGAGCGATAGGAAGGGTGTTCCAAATTGTTGGGTCAGCAAATTCGAAAGTGCACCCCTCGTAAGTCTTAGTAACAAGTGGTATCTAGAGTTTGCCACTATCAGATGAGCGGAGTTGTCTAGTGGGTACATAAGGCGTCAGTAGCACTTTGAGATATGACGGTGCCAGGTCATGCAAGCAGCGGTAGCACAGAGTTACAATTTTGTACTCTATGCGAGCGCGGACCGGCAGCCAATGCAACTCTCCCAGAAGTGCTTTAGTATGGTCGAATTTGCTTTTTCGAAGAACAATGCGAGCCGCATTATTCTGTGCTTTTTGAATTTTATGAAGAAGTAAGCTTGCTGCCCCGTGTCAAAATGATGGAAATAGTTTTTAATTTGCAGCAAGAAATACAACCATTCTCTGCAGGATAGTCAATAAGTATCCCGGAGTTTGAAGACAAAGAAGGTGTTGCGACTTCGCATTTCTGGTCAACTAGCCACCTAAATGACGATAATACAAATCTACACGGGAAAAATAATTGAATTAATCAAAATATGATCATATTTATTCTGAATTTCAAATGAAAATTTGTCTTTGGGAAGTTGAGGACAAACAACTTTACTCACTTTCCTACATTTGCATTGCAACCAGACGTCACACGGGAGGTGGCGGATAAAGATGATACTTTGAAATCTTACTTTAACCTAAAATTTGAAACCCGATTTCAGGATTTAAAAAGCAAAACATCATATGCTTTTTTGTGCATCTTCAACGTCATGCACTGTAGACATGAATTTATTAGCAGTAATATTGCATTAAATGTAACATTGTGAAATGTGTTTTAATGCACAAATAACGTGGAAATTTCATCAAATTGGTTTGGAAGAGTTTAAACGTATTAGACCAAAATGAATATCCTGCGTTTTGCAAATATGCTCTATCGGTGGTTTGGCTATTTGGAAAATCCTATGCGTGTGAAAAGCTTTTTCAAGTCGTATAAAGCACATCAAATAAGTGAGATCACAAATTGCTGATGTTCATTAGGAAAATTGCATGTGTGCAGTGACAACATCAGTCGAGAACAATTCTAATGCACTTAGTTCTGCAAAAAAAGTCAGATGTCTCACTTTAAATTTTTTTAAAAATTCTCTAATAAAATTGTTTGATTTTCAATTATGTTTTATTTTCTTCAAACAAATAAATAGACCTCGTTTTGTTTAAATTAACCCAGGACAGCATTTGACCACGATCTCACCTATGGGGAAGCGACGATATGTTCGAAACTGTAGCACGTTTACATACTTCCTTTATTTATTTTTAAAAACATATTTCAGTTGCCCGGCAGGAAATTTTATTTCTGAACTTTTCCCCGCCTACTAAAAATGTTGGCCATCCCTGCAATCATCTGTAGATAGCGTTAGTAAGAAAATGTTTTTTTCATAAGGCGCTTGGCAGTTTCACAGTCATTTGTTTGTAAAAGTGTCGAATATGAAGACCTTAAAGTGTGTAGAGGGTTATTGATTAAATTTCGCATAAGAAGTGGAATTCCTAGAGCTGTAAGGCATGGACAAGTAAGGCATAGACAAGTAAGGCATGGACAAGTAAGGCATAGACAGGTAAGGCATGGACAAGTAAGGCACGAACAAGTAAGGACGGTCAAGCAGACATTGCCAAGTAAGCTATTGACAAGTAAGGCAGAGACAAGTAAGGCATGGACAAGAAAGGCATGGGAAGGCAAGGCATGGACAAGTTCTGCATGGACGAGTATGACATGGACAAGTAATACATTCACAAGTAAGGCATGGTAAAGTAGGCATGGTAAAGTAGGCATGGACAACGAAGGATATGTCAAGTACGGCATGGAAATGTAAGGCATTGACAATTAAGGCATGGTAAGTAAGGCATGGGCAAGTAAGGCACGGAAAGTAAGGTATTGACAAAAAGGGCATGGACAAGTAAGGCATGGGCAAGTAAGTCTTGGACAATTAAGGCATGGTCAAGTAAGACATGGAGAAGCTAGACATGGACAAGCTAGGGAGCAATAAGTTAGGCATTGAAAAGTTAGGCATTTACAAACGAGGCATGCACAAGAAAGTTAGGAACAAGTAAGGCATGGATAAGTAATGCATGGACAAGTAAGGCATGGACAAATAAGGTATGGTCCATTAGATATTGTCGTGAAGTCGTGGACAAGTAAGGCATGGACAAAGTAAAGCAAGGTCAAGTAAGACATGGTCAAGTAAGGTATGGACAAGTAAGGCATTTTTAAGTAGACATGGACAAGTTAGGCATGGACAAGTAAGGCATGAACAAGTAAGGCACATGCAATTAAGACATTGACAAGTAAGTCGATGACAAGTAAGGTATGGAAATATCGTCATGGACAATGAAGTAATTGTCTTGTAGACATGGACAAGTAAAGCATGGAAAGTAAGGCATGGACAAGTAAGGTATGGCCACGTATGACATGAACTTATAAGGCATGGACAAATAAAGGAGGCGCAAGTAGGGCATGAAAAAGTAAGGTATGAACAAGTAAGGCATGGTCAAATAACGCTTGGAAATTAGGGCGTGGGCATGGTATAAAGAAGTAAGGCATGTTCTATTAAGGCATGGACAAGTAAGCCATGGATAAGTAAGTAATGGACAAGTAAGGCATGGAAAACTAAGGCATGGACAAATAAGGCAAGAAGATGTAATTAAAATACAAGAAAAAATATACCCAAAACACTATGAGAACCACTAGTTAGAGAAAATGCGAACCACTCATAATAAAATTATGCAATAAAATTGTGATTCTGTTGAATCAAGCATGATTCTGTTGAGATTCTGTTGAATCATGCACTGGTCATAAAATATAATAAAAGTAATATAAAAAGCCCTCTTTTGTCTTTGTTGTTTATTTTTAAAATTTAATCAACTTAATTACAAATCAATAATTTTAAAGTTAATCAAAATAATTACAAAGCATAATTACACTCGGACAACAATTCAATATAATTACACTCGGACAACAAAGGGAGGTCACTTTTATAAGACACAAAAAAGTCATTATCGGGTTATTCCCCCTTGGCGGGTTCACCCGTAAAAAAAACCGCCATTAATATGATCGTTTCCTGCCTACTACACTACTTAGGTTCCACTGTACTTGCATAGTCTTTAAAACATTATAGAAAGTATAATATCGATTTATAACATAGTCCTTAACATCCTTTACAACTCACATTGACTAATACTTACATAGTTCTAAGAATATTCATATATTCCATAAACTCAAGACTGACATGGTCCTTATTGCAATCAATATATCCTATTGCAATCAATCTATCGTCCTATTGACACTACCCATAAATACAATACTATTTTCATCTAAAAGCCATATTGATCAAACCCTTCACATTTACTATAAATGATTATCAATACACATTTAATTAAATCCAATATCCATATTTACCATTTACCCCATCTCCACTTACCATCTAATCTGTTATCAAGATACCCCATCTCCACTTACCATCTAATCTGTTATCCAGATACCCCATCTCCACTTACCATCTAATCTGTTATCCAGATACCCCATCTCCACTTACCATCTAATCTGTTATCCAGATACCCCATCTCCACTTACCATTTAATCTGTTATCCAGATACCCCATCTGCACTTACCATCTAATCTGTTATCCAGATACCCCATCTGCACTTACCATCTAATCTGTTATCCAGATACCCCATCTCCACTTACCATCTAATCTGTTATCCAGATACCCCATCTCCACTTACCATCTAATCTGTTATCCAGATACTCCATTTCCACTTACCATCTAATCTGTTATCCAGATAGCTCCAATCTGTAGAAATACATAAAGCTGATATAAATGCTCATTGATAATGAACACAATAAAACAAACTTGGTCATTGCTCAAAGAAGTATTTCTTCTAATCACACAGGATAACAACCAACAATTCACGCTCTGTTAGGCAACTATCTTGTGTTATGTGCAATATCGAGATTGACAATTTGACATCTGAAGACATAATTTTTTTAGGACTTCATTATATTTTTGATATTCAGCCTTCGTCATTACATTTATCTTTTAAATAGACCAATAAAATAAAGGTATTTGCTTGTAATTGTGAATATACCCAATAAAATGTGCAACATTACATTTTTCTTTAAACAAACCAATTACATAACAAGTATTTGCGTATAATTCTCAATATACACAATAACAAAATATGGAACATTACATTTAGCTTTAAACGAACGAATAAAATACCAATTATTTGCTTATAAATGTCAACCCAACAATATGAAGTAAAAATCTGCAAATAACACGACATCCATTACTCTCTCAGGTGTGCGTATTGAGTTCGCTCAAACAGTGCGGTACCTGGGTGTCTACCTAGATAGAAGACTAACTTTTGAAAGTCATATTAACATGCTATGCAAGACGATTTTTCTGGAGCTGCGCAGGATTAGTCACATCAGGCCCTTCCTAACAATTGATGTAACAAAGAGGCTGATGTCTGCATTTGTGCTATCACGCATGGACTATTGCAATGCTCTCATGGTGGGTCTTCCAGCTACGCTCCTGGATAAAATTCAAATAGCACAGAATAATGCGGCTCGCATTGTTCTCCGCAAACGCAAGTTCGACCATGCAAAAACACTTCTGAGAGAGTTGCACTGGCTGCCGGTGCGTGCTCGCATAGAGTACAAAATCGCAACTTTGTGCTACCGCTGCTGACATGACCTGGCGCCGTCCTATCTGAAAGAGCTGCTGACGCCTTATGTACCCACTAGAGAGCTCCGCTCATCCGATAGTGGCAAACTCTCAACACCACGTGTTTGCCTTGAGACTTACGGAAAGCGCTCTTTCGCATTTGCTGGTCCAACAATTTGGAACGCCCTTCCTGTCGATCTCAGAAACAACCAGACACCGGAGTCCTTTAAAATCGTTTTAAAGACACATCTATTTCGCAAACACCTTCTGGGATTATTGTCAGCTTTATTTTCCAATCAATGCATAATGGCTGTGTTGCTTATGGTTGAAATGGCTAGAAAGACTTTGACATTGTATGCTTGTAATTAGTTTTTGTAGTGTTGCGTTTGTTTTAAATGTGGTAAACTATAGATTTGTTTTTTGTTGACTTTATACCGCGCTTCGAGCCTTTGGGGATGAAGCGTGTTTTTGAAATGAAGTTTATTATTATTATTATTATTATTGAACCATTATATAAAAGAACACCACGAGTCTCGATTCTTTGAAGACTTTTCCCACTTGGCTGAATGAATATGAAATGCTTTCAAAGATTCTTTCAGGGTGTCTGTAAAGCGTTTATTCTCTCCCCCAACTAACCTCCTGCCCTGCTTGAGCTCACTATGAAGTACTCTTTCGGGCAAAAGGTTGTAAGAACTGCTTGTGCTAATACCTCAGTGTCTTGGATCTTGTCCGGCCATTTGACGCTGAGAATTTTACGGAATGTGATCATGTGAAAGTGGTTTTATTTCCTTGCATGGCGTTGATAGATTGTTAATGTTTTACATGCATATAGATGCGTTGTGAGCACAGCTGCCTTGTTACCCCATTTTGGGTGGTGATACCTCTCCTTCTCTATACATAGATATTTTTCGGAATGTTGTGCTGGCTTTTGCAATTCGAGGGTTTACCTCATCATCAATGGTTACATCTTTGTGACAGCATGCTGCCAAGGTAAGGCAAGATGTTTAAAACTTTAAGCCTTTCACCATTGACTTGGATGTTGGGCTTGGTGTGTTTCACCATTGACTTGGATGTTGGGCTTGGTGTGTTTCACCATTGACTTGGATGTTGGGCTTGGTGTGTTTCACCATTGACTTGGATGTTGGGCTTGGTGTGTTTCACCATTGACTTGGATGTTGGGCTTGGTGTGTTTCACCATTGACTTGGATGTTGGGCTTGGTGTGTTTCACCATTGACTTGGATGTTGGGCTTGGTGTACGGTTTTCGTGAGGCTGGTTGGTACCGAGGTTTCTCTTCAGCACTCAAAATTGAGGATGATCCCTGTGAAAGTAGACTTTGAGAGCTGAGTAGAACTTTCTCAGCTCGTATATACCCGCATAGCTTAGGATCGTGTAAACTCTGTCACTTAACCATTTATCCTGAATTTTACCTAGTTTTGTTACAATTTCTTCTTGTGCCGATTTATGCTTCTTTGCTGGGAATTGAAGATAGGCGTTGTTAAGATATGAATTGTTAAAATAGGAGTTGTTAAGTTCTGAGTTGTTACGATAGAGTTGTTAAGTTAGAAGTTGTTAAGTTAGGAGTTTTTAAGTTAGGAGTTTTTAAGATAGGAGTTGTTAAGATTGTAGTTGTTTAGTTAGGAGTTGTTAAGTTAGGAGTTTTTAAGATAGGAGTTGTTAAGATTGTAGTTGTTTAGTTAGGAGTTGTTAAGTTAGGAGTTTTTAAGATAGGAGTTGTTAAGATTGTAGTTGTTTAGTTAGGAGTTGTTAAGTTAGGAGTTTTTAAGATAGGAGTTGTTAAGATTGTAGTTGTTTAGTTAGGAGTTGTTAAGTTAGGAGTTTTTAAGATAGGAGTTGTTAAGATTGTAGTTGTTTAGTTAGGAGTTGTTAAGTTAGGAGTTTTTAAGATAGGAGTTGTTAAGATTGTAGTTGTTTAGTTAGGAGTTGTTAAGTTAGGAGTTTTTAATTAAGAGTTGTTAAGCTAGGAGTTGTTAAGTTAGGAGTTAATAAGTTAGGAGTTGATAAGTTAGGAGTTTTTAAGATAGGAGTTGTTAAGATTGTAGTTGTTTAGTTAGGAGTTGTTAAGTTAGGAGTTTTTAATTAAGAGTTGTTAAGCTAGGAGTTGTTAAGTTAGGAGTTAATAAGTTAGGAGTTGATAAGTTAGGAGCTTTTTAAGATAGGAGTTGTTAAGATTGTAGTTGTTAATACAGTTTTGCTACATCAGCAGTTTCTTTCTTAGCATGCAGTTTTTTTTTTTAGAACCAGCCCTTACTTTTTTTGTAGCTTGGTCCCAGAAACTTTTCGTAGTGGACTTATCCAACACTGCTTTCATTTGCGCCCGTTTGGCGATCTTCTTCCACTGTGGTCGTCTTTTGGATTGTAATTGAAGGTTTAGCTTGTTGTTGATCAGACAATGATCTGCCCAACAGTGTCCACGTTTATCAGACCATGATCTGCCCAACAGTGTCCACGTTTATCAGACGGTGATCTGCCCAACAGTGTCCACGTTTATCAGACGATGATCTGCCCAACAGTGTCCACGTTTATCAGACGATGATCTGTCCAACAGTGTCCACGACATACAGACTGAATTTAACGAAAGCCCGACAGTCATTTCTCATGATGATAACAAAGTCAATGAGATGACAATGTTTTAAGCGAGGACGCATCCAAGATGCGCGATTGCGATGGGAAGACGAAATACTGTATTATGAATTCGCAAGTCTGGAGTAAGTGGAGACTGTTACTTTTGCAATGGTACCTCTTATACTTTCCCAGTACCCCATTCCAAGCGATGTGATCATGGCAACCCAGGCATTAAAGTCACCAAGAAATATGAGCTTGTCCTGCTTCGGATCATCTGCTTTGATAGAGTGAAGATCCTCATAGATCTTGATAATTCATTTATTTTGGACATTGCCGGTGCATAGCATCTGATGATGATGCAGCTGTGTTTTTAATAAGAGATATAATTGTCATTATCATGTCTTGATTCCCTTTGGGAGTCCAGCCAGAATGCTAAAATGTACAGATTTGATAGCAAAACCAACACCAGCCTCACAAAGATTCTTTAACGGTCACTCTAAACAGCGATTCTCAACCTGTGGGTCGTGACGCTTTTGGGGTTCGCACGACCCTTTCTCAGGGGTCGCCTAAGACCAAATGAAAACACATATGCTCTAAAGTTATGAAGTAGCAACGAAAATAATTTTGTGGCTTAGGGGTCACCCTAAACTGAGGAACTGTATTAAAAGGTTGTGGCATTAAGAAGGTTGAGAACCGCTGCTCTAAAAGAAGGTATATTCAGAGCCTCTCTTGAAGTGTTCGCCCATTCCGGAAGGACGGATCTCGTTCAGGGCTGCAGGATCTGCTCTGTGCTTGGCTATTTCATTTCCTTTAAGGGATGTTCTCCTCTGCACACTATCCACTTTGTCCTTGTCCCAAAGAGTGCACACATACAAGTACCTATTTTTAATGGAATAGCTTTGAACTTACGTTTTGATTTTTATAGATTTTTTCTGCAAACTTTTTTTGGAAGGATTGAGAACTATAATGTTCACGAGTACGACCATTTGAATGACTGTGATTTATGTTTGGTTAGTGGCTGAAGTTTGCTGGCCCTGGTCACTATTGTACCGAATTTTTTGTTTGAAATGCATTTGCCCAGTGGCGTAGCTAGGTCTAGTCCCATTAAGTTTCCAAACTGTTTGCCACTCCTCGTCTACGATAAAAATCTGCAGTTGGCCAAAAATGTCACCCAAGGCCAACCGACCCTTAAAATGAATAAAATACTACCCTTGGCATTCGAACTCTCTAACCCCATTCTTCAACACTCAGTGCCAACCACAATACAGGAAATGCCCCAGCCCCTTTCTCCGCCACTGGCAGTGCCAACCACAACACTGGAAATGTCCCGGCCCCTTTCTCTGCCACTGTCAGTGCCAACTACAACACAGGAAATGCCCCAGCCACCCTATGCAAATTTTATGAAAGAAACATTGTTTTGGACATTTCTTGCTTAACATTTTTTTATGAATTGTTTCAGCGTCAGATGTATGTCCGATCAAACCTCAATGAACTCAGAATAGACGAACTAACAAACTTACTTTTCTCAGCATCAGATGGGTGTCCCATGTTTGCGACAGTTCTTATTTCCAATAGCATCAGAGTGAATGTGTAAACTAACCATGATGTGAATTCACGTGGCTGGTGTGCTATCATCATCAGAAAGCGTCCATTATGGACATAAAACATAAACCTAAGTAAAATTTTAAAATGTTTTAGCTGAGAACGTTGTGATGATGACGAGAACGATGTGATATTGGCTTTGAGTGGTGTGATAGTGGCTCAGAATGTTTTGATGATGGCTGAGAAAGTTGTAATGATTGCTCAGAACTTTGTGAATTTGACTGAGAACGTTCTGATGATGGCCTAAACCGCTTTCATAATAGTTTTTTATCATTATGATAATGGCTGAGAACGTTGTGTTGATGGCTGAGAACGTTATTATAATGGCTGAGAACGTTGTGATAATGGCTGAAAACGTTGTTATAATGGCTGAGAACGTTGTGATAATGGCAGAAAACGTTGTGATAATGGCTGAGAACGTTGTTATAATAGCTGAGAACATTGTGATAATGGCTGAGAACGTTGTGTTGATGGCTGACAACGTTGTGTTGATGGCTGAGAACGTTGTGATAATGGCTGAGAACGTTGTGTTGATGGCTGAGAACGTTGTGATGATGGCTCACAACGTTGTGTTGATGGCTGAGAACGTTGTGTTGATGGCTGAGAACGTTGTGTTGATGGCTGAGAACGTTGTGATGATGGCTGAGAACGTTGTGTTGATGGCTGAGAACGATGTGATGATGGCTGAGAACGTTGTGTTGATGGCTGAGAACGTTGTGTGGATGGCTGAGAACGTGTTGTGTTGATGGCTGACAACGTTGTGTTGATGGCTGAGAACGTTGTGATGATGGCTGAGAACGTTGTGTTGATGGCTGAGAACGTTGTGTTGATGGCTGACAACGTTGTGTTGATGGCTGAGAACGTTGTGTTGATGGCTGAGAACGTTGTGTTGATGGCTGAGAACGTTGTGTTGATGGCTGAGGACGTTGTGTTGATGGCTGAGAGCGTTGTGTTGATGGCTGAGAACGTTGTGTTGATGGCTGAGAACGTTGTGTTGATGGCTGAGAACGTTGTGTTGATGGCTGAGAACGTTGTGATGATGGCTGAGAACGTTGTGTTGATGGCTGAGAACGTTGTGTTGATGGCTGAGAACGTTGTGTTGATTGCTGAGGACGTTGTGTTGATGGCTGACAACGTTGTGTTGATGGCTGAGAACGTTGTTATAATGGCTGACAATGTTGTGTTGATGGCTGAGAACGTTGTGTTGATGGCTGAGAACGTTGTGATAATGGCTGAAAACGTTGTGTTGATGGCTGAGAACGTTGTGTTGATGGCTGAGAACGTTGTGTTGATGGCTGAGAACGTTGTGTTGATGGCTGAGAACGTTGTGTTGATGGCTGAGAACGTTGTGTTGATGGCTGAGAACGTTGTGTTGATGGCTGAGAACGTTGTGTTGATGGCTGAGAACGTTGTGTTGATGGCTGAGAACGTTGTGTTGATGGCTGAGAACGTTGTGATAATGGCTGAGAACGTTGTGTTGATGGCTGAGAACGTTGTTATAATGGCTGCCAACGTTGTGTTGATGGCTGAGAACGTTGTGTTGATGGCTGAGAACGTTGTGATAATGGCTGAGAACGTTGTGTTGATGGCTGAGAACGTTGTGATAATGTCTGAGAACGTTGTGTTGATGGCTGAGAATCTTGTGATAATGGCTGAGAACCTTGTGTTGATGGCTGAGAACGTTGTGATAATGGCTGACAACGTTTTGTTGATGGCTGAGAACGTGTGATGAATGGCCGCCAGCAATAGAAAATTACTAATTTTTCTCCTGCAGTGAAAGACTTTATCAAAATAAATTCTTTAAAATTAAAAAGGAGCATTTAAAGACCACATTTTAATTTTGCCATACATATATATATATATATCAATTGAAATGATGTATCAACATTTTAATATATTTAAATGTATTATGAATTTTTTTTAAAAATTGAATTATTTTTAACATGCACTACTTTTACATTGATAAAAAATAGTATTCTATTTGAACAAGGGCATCTACGTTATACATATGGTCATTACATTACTATTTATAACGTCCCTGAATTTTGTATAATAGATTTGGTAATTACTATCAATATTTAAAACGGCCCTCAATTTTGTGTATAAACTGTCGTTACTGCGGACAATAATAGATAAAACTCAAAAGTAGATGGTGCTGCAGACACCAATATTTACATAAACATTTGCAACTATTTGGATTTGCGATCTCACTCTAAAAATACATGAGCATTGTTAATAACTTTTTTAAGGTTCATATTTTTACTTCACTTACCAAAGTGCTTTAGTAAGATTGTTTATATTAAATCTTCAATCAACATCAATTTTTATAGCTATATTCTATACCTTTCCTCTACTATACATATTAAGACAGAACAAGGAGTAGATTTTTTAGTCACTGCAACCATACATTTTCCTTAATGCGATCGGAAATGATTGAACTTCCGTTTTTGAAGATTCTTTTTAATTTAAAGTTTTTTAGGCTGAAAACAAAAGATTTTAAGATACTATTAAACTTAATGTTGATTCTGTTAAGGATTTGTAGAATATATATAAAAATAAGATATGTGGACCGTACGGCAAAGAAGCGAAAAGATTTCAATACGTTTGGATTCATAAAAGCAATCATAGTTCTTTCTATTATTTTATGGAAATCGAATAAATTTAAACGCGCAAAAATATTATATATCTGATCTCTGATTCTGGTAGGGTACGTTGCTGCATTCATGTACTGCATATGTGCAATGGTTGGGGCAGCGATGAGACTATCCTAAAAGCTACTAGCGGATGCCAGGGCAGCCTTGAAACGCTCGATTGATGTCGAGTCTACGGCAGCATTGTCCAGTTGGTTCCAAGCAGTTATTGTTCGTGGGAAGAATGATTGAACTGTTGTAAACCGATGCACAGTGATGCAATTACTATTGTTCCGGTGTAACTGCTCATGGAGTTGTCAGAGTTGAAGTCAGTGTTTATTGAGCGTTTTGGCTCTGATTAAGCGACCTGGCTTCTGTTGGGTGAGAGATTAGATGAGATGGTCGTCATTAGCCTTGTGACCAGTTTATATAGAAATGTTAGTCGGAGCTTTTCTCGTCTGCCTTTGTGGGGGGGGGGGTCAAATCTTTTTAAGAGGTCAGTGAAGAAACCAGAAGTGGTTGACTTGAAGTCATTTGCCATGAAGTGCACTGCGTTACGTTGCATTCGCTCCATCTAATCCATGTCTTGTTTTAGGCATGGGTCCCAGATGATCGCATCATATTCTAGTAGTGGACGGACGAGTGCGAGATAGGCCTTTTGTTGCCGGATATTGGACAGTGGCGCAGATGTCTTCAAATGAAACCACGTGTGGAGTTGGCTTTTAAAAAAAAATTCATATGATTTTACTATTTCAGATTATTGGAGAAGAGAATTCCAAGGTATGGTTTATTCAATACTTGTTTGAGAATAGTCTTGTTTAGAGAGTAAATATAAGTTGATGGTTTTTTTTCTTGTGATGCTCATTGTTTAGCATTTGGTTTCGTTAAATTTCATGACCCATTTTTTCCGCCCAATTCACAAGGCACTTCAAATCTGCTTGGAGGTGGTTGTGGTCATCGTAGCCGTTTATTTTTCTGTAGACAAGACAGTCATCTGAAAACAGCCTGACTTGGGATTTTGTAGTATCATGGAGGTCGTTTAAGTGACATAGAAAGAGAAGAGGGGCCAGCACTGTGCCTTGAAGAACTCCTGAGTCTACCATGGCTGCCTGATCGGACGCCTGCTACCACTACATGCATGATCCTTTGTGTTGGTAAGGTTGAGAGCCAGGAGTGAAGGTTGTCGGTAATGCGGTAGCGGTTGAGCCTGTGTAGAAGAAGGCTGTGTGGAACAGTGTCAAAGACCTTGGAGAAGTCGAGAATTGCCATGTCAATCTGGTTACCTTTATCATAAGAGTCAAAAGTAAAAGTTTTGGTAAAAGTTTAATATTATTACATATTACAAATACATTTAAAGTAACAATAAGGGAACTATTTATGCATTTTATCAAAGTTTGAAATTTATGGGGAAACTATATTTTTAAAAAATTATGATCAAAGAATAACATCGTAATCACATTTATAGGGAAAACCAAAACATCTGTTTTGTTTAGTGCGTTTTTAGTTCGGTGTTAATATTGCAAAGTAAAATTAAAATTAATTTGTTCTATATAAACACGCAAATGACGCCATAGCGCGAATCGTTTGATTTAGAAACCGTATTTTCCCTTCTTAAAAGTAAAATTAATAAATACAATTGATTCTTTTTTTAATATACATATATATATATATATATATATATATATATATATATATATATATATATATATATATATGTCTCTCTGTATGTATGTATGTCACACATTATATATATATATATATATATATATATATATATATATATATATATATATATATATATATATATATATATATATATATATATATATATATATATATATATATATATATATATATATATATATAAATATGTATATATATATGAGTCTCTGCATGTATGTATGTCCCACATACGCTTCTATACCATTCATGCTATTGCGATAAAACTCTGTGAGTTGTTATCCATAAGCCCGCGTATTTTTCTGAGTCATTACAATACTTTTAAAATATTTCGTTTATTTTCATTGGCCCTAATTGGTTTTTTTTTTCCTTACATGCTTTATGTAAATATAATATCTGTCTGCGCTCCTATACCATTTATCCGATTGCGATAAAAGTTTGGTGAGTTGTTGTGCGCACGCTTGTTAATAAATGTCAATACTCTTTTGGGTCGAGACTTAGTCTCTTATGACCCCGGTCATGATTTCTGCGGCTCGCCTCATCTGCTTGGCGTCACCGTAGAGGTAATCATTAAGGCAGGCTTCAGGGTCCCTCCCATTGGCCCCCATCCCACTACACGGACACGTGATCACCAAGTGAGCCACCGTCTCATCTTCTTGACCACATAGACGGCAGCTTGATTTCCTTCTGTTGTCCAATCTGTGGAGGTAACTGAGTGTCGAGCAGTGGCCCGTCCTCATCTGGTTAATGAGACTCTGTTCTCCTCTTTTAAGTTCCCACTAGGGGTCACTTTTGCTCGGTCGCTGCATTTTCCGCTGCAACTGTCGTCCAGTAGTTCATGTGTCCTATCATCCACGCCATTTGTTCTTAAAATGGTCTTTTAACCAGGTGGTGACTCCCACCTGAGTCATGGGTTTACCTGGTTGAGGTTGAGCCGCAACTTCTTTGTCTAAGAAATCCGCCCTGTCATGAAGCCATGCCCCTGACAGCGAAGCGATAAATTGTAAGACTTCCTTAGCGCCTTTTGCATGGATGCTGCATACTGTCTCCAAAATGGCAGTGACCATCCCGGTCTCCGTTGAGCCCCTCCTCATATGCTCGAGAGCTGAGCGTGAGTCGGTGAAGACCACTACGTCAGGAAAATTGCCTCTCTTTGCTAGGCTTTGGTGGACCCTTTCAGAGCAACCAGTACAACATCATTCTCCGCATCAAGGCTCGTTCTATTTCCTCAACTTGGGCCAGATAGCTTCTCGGGTGGGGCTATCTCTGCGGAATACTGCATAAGAACACCATAGCCACTGCGCTTTTCCCTCGCAAAGCATGAGCCGTCCGTGAAGACTTTGATCAGGCTGTCCGGGTAAGCGTTAATCGTTGTTAGCACTGCCTTTGATAGTTCTGGTTGAGGACTTGCTTTGTTGGCTTTTGCGGTCGTCATGTCAAGTCATATGTCTGGTCGGGTTAGGCTTTTGTGAGGGCCCGTGCGGGGATTACCTTCACCTTTTCCTTGTTTCCGGGCAAAATTACGTCTTCTTCAAGACTGTGCACCTTGTCCATGAAGGGTGTTCTCTTCAAAGTGGAGTTTTTAACCCAATTGTTCTAAAGTTGGAAACAGGGTTCTTCTTTGTCCATTCTGCGGTAACGTTCCACCGTCGTTAGGACAACCTTTTCCCGCCTGACCTTGAGCGGTTCGACGCTTGACAGGACTTCCACTTCTGCCGTAGGTGTCGTTCGTATCGCCTTGCATAAAAACCTGAGAGCTCGGTTTTAAATGCGATCCAGTTTCTCCAGAGCCGTGTGGCTGGCGAAGGTCTGAACAGGAAGGCTGTAGTCCATAACCCCTCTCATGTTACTAAGATAGAGCTATCTCAATAGTCTTGCGTCAGTTCCCCAATTCGTGCTAACAAGCGTTTTCACCAGTCCTAACTTTGGGATGTTTTAGCGCATAGTTCATGTATATGGTTATGAAGTTGGAGTTTTTGGTTCAACTTTACGCCCAAATACACTGGAGTCCTGTCCCGTACCAATTCTTTCCTGTTGATGGAGAGCTTTATTTCGACCTTAATTCCTTTCTTTCCGTTTGTGAACTTGGAGTAAACCCTCTTGTCCGTGTTAACGACCATTTTCCATTGTCTCGCACAGGCTTCTATTCTATGCAGGTCACATAGGCTTCTATTCTATGCAGGTCACATAGGCTTCTATTCTATGCAGGTCACATAGGCTTCTATTCTATGCAGGTCACATAGGCTTCTATTCTATGCAGGTCACATAGGCTTCTATTCTATGCAGGTCACATAGGCTTCTATTCTATGCAGGTCACATAGGCTTCTATTCTATGCAGGTCACATAGGCTTCTATTCTATGCAGGTCACATAGGCTTCTATTCTATGCAGGTCACATAGGCTTCTATTCTATGCAGGTCACATAGGCTTCTATTCTATGCAGGTCACATAGGCTTCTATTCTATGCAGGTCACATAGGCTTCTATTCTATGCAGGTCACATAGGCTTCTATTCTATGCAGGTCACATAGGCTTCTATTCTATGAAGGTCACATAGGCTTCTATTCTATGCAGGTCACATAGGCTTCTATTCTATGCAGGGCGTTTTGCAGCCGGTTCTGCAAGTGTTGGATTCTTTTCCTGAGCTCCAAATGACTAAATCTTCTGCGAACATCGCATTATCGGATAATAATTCCTCTTGCAAGTCGTACACGTACGCTAGGAACAGGGAGCAGCCGAGGGCGGACCCTTGCGGGAGTCGGTCCTCCAGAGCTAGCTGACCTGATAAACTATTGCCAACCCGCGTGGCAATGGTTCTGTTCCTGACGAAGTCCGTCACCAATGAGGACATTTTACCAGAGATTTCAATCTTCTGGAACTTTAACATGACGCCCGTGCACCATACTCGATCGTGCGCTTGCATGAGGTCAAAAAAAACTGCAACATGTGATTTTTCTTTTGGAGCTCATTAGTCATTGATTGTACAAGACCGATCACCTGGTCAATGGGTTGACGACCCTTTCGAAAGCCACCTTGCATTGGTGGTAAGCACTTATTTTTCTCCATAAACCAGTAGAGTCCTCCATTTACCATTCGTTCAGCTATTTTTTCCACACATGACGTTAGAGATATTGGCCGATAGCTGATTGGCATATGGCCTGGCTTCCCCTTTTTTGGTATTAGGAATAACTATGGCTTGTTTCCACTTTTTCGTTAAGTTCCCAGTTGTCCAGGTTCAGTTTATGAGAGCCAGCAAAATCTCTCTCCCTTGTTTACCCAGGCGGGTTAACATTTCATTATCAACCTTATCTGGACCTGGTGCTTTCGCTTTCAAACACTTGTCAAGTGCGCTACACAATTCTTCCATTGTGAAGAGGGTTGTGAAAATCTCGGGGTGTGGTCCAACACGTTGGATACGAGCTCCCCTTTTCCTGAGACGGCGGACTTCTTGGTGCTCTTCTGTCTCTCTTGCCTTCTTGTTCACTTTGGCGAAGTGAGCATTGAACACTTGAGCTCTTTTCGCGTCTCTTGCCTCGACGCCTTTGTCGATCATTAATGGCTGCGGGTTTTTTGCCTTTCCCGCGCCAGAGAGACTTCTGAGCTAATTCCACACTTTCCGGCCGACCTGGAGATCAAGTTTTTCACATGCACTTACCCATTTCGATTTTTTCACTTTTTGGACAGCTTTCCGGACTTCAGCTGTAAGTCAATTGTAGCCTGCACGAGCAGCAGGTGGTTTCTTTCTCGCGGCTTCTTTCCGGGCTTTTGCTCTTCGCTTTACGAGTTTTCCAAGCTCTTTGTTCCAAAAAGGCTTATACGGCCTTTTCCCGTCCGTTCTTGGGATCGGCTTCCGAGCGATCTCAAGGATTGCGCAATTAAACCTCTCGAAAGCTACATCTAAGTCTGAGTCGGCCACGTTGACTGCTTGGTCTCGCACTGACTTTCAAAAATTCTCCAACTGGCTTTTCTAAAGAGCCAGTGGCGTTTTTCGCACTTGGTCTAGGCCTGACCCAAGTCAATCTCAAGTAAAAGGGGAAGATGGTCACTCCCGATTTCTTCCAGGACTTTAAGATTCTGATGTCCCGCGAGATCAGCGGACACGAGTGTCAGATCTGGCCTTGATTCCGTTCCGTGGCCGTAGTGAAGAAGAGTAGGCGCACTCTTTTCGTCCTGAAATCTGATGAGATTGGTCGCAAGAAACACCTCCTCCACGTGCTTACCCGAGACGTACTTCTCAGGATAACCCCACAAAGGGGATTTGGCGTTAAAATCTCCAGCAATAATGGCACGTTTAAGGATCGTAATCGTATTGCCAGGAGAGTTATAGATGTTCGTCACGGTGAACGTTTTCCCACACTTGGTAACGTTTACCGACAACGTATCGGTGTCCGCATACCATTTTACCTCAATGACCTCCACCGCGAGGTCATTTCTAACCGCTGGGGTAATGCGACCGCACTTACAGTGGTAAAGTGAGTAACCAGTAATGTGAAACAGCTTGCCATGGAGCAACGTCTCTTGGAAAAGGTCTATATCCACGTTATGTTCGGGGAGTTATTTGGTTACTTCGTGCGATTTCTACCTCATACCACACACGTTCAATTGAACAACCAGGGAATGATTTGGGTGTCCCGTCCCACCCGTTCGTTCTCGACGAGTACACTGTTGGCCTCGCGTGCGCCTGTCAAGCGTCACACGTGAGAGAGTGGACGCCTTCCCCATGGGGACATCCGTGGGGAAGGGATGCAGTCCACGCACCACATCTGTAGCTCTACTTGGTCCCACCCTGCCTCCCAGCAGTGGGTATCGAGGGCGTTTTGAGGAAGCCACGGTCGGCGGGGAAGGATCTTGTCCGAGCCCCGCCAGTCGAACCTGCGTAAATGAATTATTCTTGTCCATGAGTAATATTGGTTTGGGCAGAAATCTTCCACTCATTGAGGGAGGAGGTTTTACGTCACCTCCACCTTCCTCCCTTGCCCAGTGAGGCATTCGGTCAGGACGTTACGAGCAGTGTGACTTTTGGCTTCAGGATGTGAATCCATACTGGTCTCCCACGCCGCGTACAGGCAAGTCAAATGTGACACCATCACGAGCTTGACGGTGTGAATTTTTCCGGCTTAGAGACGTTCAGCCATATAGGAAAATTCATAGAAAGTCTCAACTAAGGAAATATTTTAAGCCTTTTATATGTGTTTGAAATTTATGAAAAAATAAAATAATAAAAAAAATCATGATCAAAGGATTACACCGTAATTACATTTATCGGGAAAACCCAAACATCAGTCGTTTTAGTGCGTCTTTTTGTGCGTTGTTAACATTGCGAATTAAGATAAAAATTAAAATTAATTTCTTCTAAATAATCATGCCCATGAAGTCACAGCGCTAAACAGCCTATTTCGCCAAAACCCTTGGGTTTCTTTAAATTTAAGAACCGTGCGTGACAAAACTGATCATGTATTTTCCCTTCTTAAAAGTAAAATTAAAAAATACAATTGATTGCTTTTAAAATTGATAATAAAACATACACACGTCTTTGTTTTTTATATTTTTACATTTAAAAAGTTTTGCCTGTTTTGATTCCAAAAATATACTTTTATCACATTTATAACGTAATAAAAATTAACCTTTAAATATAATTCTAATAAGAAAATGCGGTTTAAGTCAATCCGTGCAGCGCAAATCCATAGCTAAATAGCATTCACTAATCCACTTATACCTCATGCAAATGAGAACGAACCATATGAAGTGCTAAAGATGTTAGTTTGGGTATGGAAGGGGCTAAAATCCGTTGGAAGATTTTCTAACTGTATTTAAATCTGGGGGGGGGGGGGGGGCTTGGTCACTACTCTCATGCAAATGAGAACGAACCATATGAAGTGCTAAAGATGTTAGTTTGGGTATGGAAGGGGCTAAAATCCGTTGGAAGATTTTCTAACTGTATTTAAATCTGGGGGGGGGGAGGGCTTGGTCACTACGCCTCAAAATAAAGGAATGATTTTGATAAATAATTAACCTTCTTGGGTAAATACATGTCGGAGGTAGAAAATAGGATGTGTACGTTTTTACGTGGATGACAATATATTTAAATCATATGGTATTTCATTTGTGAAAAAAGAGATGTTAAATTCTCTTTTGACAAATAAACATATATTTACCAATTAGGAAAATCATCGGCGTTAACAAATCTTGGGTACATTTATATAAGTATATCCATGAATATCTTAGATAAAGAATTCTTTGTTTTTCGATTTTCTGATAATGTATAATTTTTTTAAAAAGGCAAAATTATGTGTCAATTTTGTATAAATATATCTATATATATCGAATTTCTGTAATACAAATTATATTTATATCATATATAAAGTTTTTGTTGTAAATTTAAGATTAGGTTTATTTTTAATTTTGAGAGAAAAAAGTTGTAATTCAGGGGCACGAAAATGGGTAAATCAAAAGTATTTCTCTAGCGTAGTAATTGTCATTTAATTAATTTCTTTAGTGACAAAAGTGATATAATTAGTGATAATTTAGACTGGTTAATTTAAGGTCATGTTTAGATGGGGAAAAGTAGTTGAGGAGTGTGAAAGGGTGTAGGATTCGTGTATTATATATAGCAGTGTTACGCACTGACTTATATTGGAAGAAATTAATCTCCTATTTTAATTTTAATTGGCTCGTTGTAAACAGTGCCTAACAAAGGACGACACCATTGAGTCAACAACTTTAAAGATACGACACCCAAAACAGTTTCTAGTTACAATTAATTAAGATTTATTAAGTCTTAAGATAATTACAAAAGAAAAGAAAATATAATTACAATCTTCAACTTACAGTATGGTAGATCTTGTACCGGTACACAGTTAACACAGTTATAATAATGTGCCAATAAATAATGCGAAATAAACACATATGAGCACATAAATACACAAATAATAAAACACGCCTCGTAAAGTTAATAAAATCTATCTGAATCTCCATCTCTTCGTATCTGTCAATCCTTTATATACATGTAGAGTAAGACGCTTCCAGAAGGACCTATGACGTGTTGTTTACGTATCTCGGGAGCACATTCGAGAAGATACCCGGAGACATTCTACCCAATGTGTAATTGGAAGCCGATTGTAAACAAGATACATCAAAGAGATTTCACTACGCCCACAACAAACGTTACTGTCTGCTAGGAGTGTACTGCGAGGTCGAGGAAAGTTCACGCACAGGAAATTGTGCTACATAACAAGCAGATAAACAATTCTCAAAACTTAATGATGCTAGAAATGTAAATATCATTACATTTTTAAAGTTATGAATTGGGATGAGTTTTTTCAATAGCAGTTAGAAATTATTGCAAAAGACCCACCATTTTTATCCCGATAACATCGGGACATTTATTCTAGTATAAATATAAATTTGAATGTGTTCCTATACCATTCATCCCATTGCCATAAACATTTAATGAAATAGTGTCTACAGCTCGAAAATATTTCTTAAGTAGTAAAATTATTTTACAATATTCTGTTTTTGTCCTGGGGCCCTAAATTAATTTTTAGCTTATATTATCTATATAAATATAATTTCCATATACGTCCCGATACTATGGTATTGCAATAAAACTGTGGTGAGTGTTGTGCGCACGCCCGCAGAGGTATGTGAATCAGTACAACCATTTTACTATATTCCGTTTGGGGACGCGGCCTCTAAATTCGTTTTTTCTGATATGAGGTATATACATATAATTTTAAACAGAGCTAATCCATGGATGTAGTCTATGGCTTGACATGTAAATAGTTTTAAATATACATTTGTTTTGTTTTATTTAATTAATGTTTGTTAATTAATTATTTTTTCTAAAGGTTTTTGGTTCATTTGTTAAATTTTATGTACAGGGTGATGAGCCCAGCCCTAGGCTGGGGTACATGCTATATTGTAAAGAAATTGACGTCATCTCAATTCGTTTCTTAATCTAATTCCTGTGGATGATAAGCTCTTTCACTCTGTCTCTTTTAAAGCAACACACATTTACTATTAGACTTCACTTTATTGGCTCTGCTAGACAATCATGCCTTTGCAATTCCGCTCTGACTGTCCGGAGTTAGTGTCTTCTCGTGTCTATCCTAACCACTAACTAACACACATAATCTTGTGAGGGTCTGAGATTACTCTCTTATGACCACGGCTAGTAAATTGGCTATCAAGTCCATCTGTTGAGCTCAGCCATACAACATTTTCCTCACAGAGGGTCCTCCAGCCGCCCTGGCTTCCCCCGGGAGATCTAGTGAGGGACATTCGGTCAACAGGTGCTGTAGGGTCTCCGGGGCCAGACTGCAATGTCGGCAGTTAGGATCTCTGTTGTTATCCAGCCAACAGAAATATGTGCGCAAGGGGCAGTGCTCAGTGCGCATATGAGTCACTAAGCTCTGCTGTCTGCGTCCTAACCCCCACCATGGGCCTTGTTTGCTAGGAGTGGGCAAGTTTGAATAGACGCCTCTGGCGGTCGTGGTGTCTGCCCATTGCCTGTACCACTTCTGCCTGAAGTACCACTTCTGCCTGAAGTGGTCCGCCAGCCAGTTTTTAATTCCCAAATGAATCATTGGTACTTCTGGCTGAAGCTGGGCATCCCGGTTTTCGCCAGAGTGTCCGCTCTCTCATTGCCACTGATGTTGGCGTGGCCAGGTATCCACTGTATTGTTACCTTGCCCCCTAGTTCACAAAATTTTGCACACGTCGTTGGTAATGACGTCGACCAAGTGTGTGGTACCTTGTCTCTTTCCAAGATCTCGAGAGCAGATCTTGAGTCTGAGTAGACAACTACATCAAGCCCCACAAGTTCTGTCCCTTTCAATGTGTCATGAATTCTCTCCTAGGCCCTGTGAGCTCCGCATTGAAATTTGATGCAGCATTCCTTCAGGGCCCCGCGAGCTCTTCTGTTGGTGATCCTCCCGCTGGATACAGTATGAGCTCAGCGTACCCAACAGTTCTTTCTCTCAAGTTGGCAGAGCCGTCCATGAACACTTTCACTGGTATGTGTGTGAACACATCCATGGTCTCAAGGGGAGTCGCTTTCTGAACATGTTCAGGGCTACGTTTCGTCACTGTTGCGTCGGTCAAGGCCAAATGTATAGAGGGACGTGAGGGCTCCGCATATGGTGGGTTAACTGGTATTAGGGTCAGACGTTCTCTATTTTGGGGCAAGTCAACTGTCCTTTCCAGCTCCACGACCTGGTGCATGAAAGAGGACCTATTTAGTCGCCTGCAGCCCACCCAGTTATTCTGCATTTGGAAGGCCGGTTCATTTTTGTCCAGCCACCGGTACCTCTTTATGGTACGTAATATTGACTTTTCCCTAATGATTTAAAGCGGTTCTACATTGGCCAAGACCTCTACAGCAGTGGCGGTTGTGGCCTTGAAAGCGCCACAGATGAATCTCAGAGCCTGTTTTTGGATGCGGTCTTGCTTGCGAAAGATTCGACCGACTTGCTGTAATCCTCACCGACCTTGTGCAAGCCAGTTTTTTCACCAGACTGAGCTTTCCGTTTGCGTGGGAGCAGAGGTCCTGTAAAAAATTATGCATTTCCACATTTTGATCTAATTTGACTCCCAGGTAAACCGGTTGCTTGTCCCGTTTGAGCACAACATCGCTCACCTTGAGCTGGATCTCCTGTTTGAGAATGGTCCACCCGTTGGTAAATAGTGAATAGACCGTCTTCTCGGTGTTAATTTCCAGGTGCCACCATGGCATGTACCTATTGATATCAGAAAGGTCTTGCTGTAATAGCGTTTGAAGGCAGTGGACATCCTTACCGCTACTCCAGATAAGCAATCGTCAACATAGATAGCAGCACTGGTTGTTAAGATTTGAGGAAAGTCATTGATGTATGCAAGGAAAAGAGTGCAACTGAGGGCTGACCTAGCGGGAGCCCTTTCTCGAGAGTTCTTTTCCGCCGAATTTTGTGTTAATCGTCCGGTTTGTGAAAAAACCGGAGATCCACCTGTACATGTTTGCAGTTACTCCAAGGCTTTTGCAATTTCAACAATAGACCGGAACTCCAAACTCGGTCATAGGCTTGTTTGAGGTCAAAAAATATTGCCACCGTATGCAACTTTTTCTCGAGCCCATCTTTTATGGAATGGAGAAGACGGACCACCTGGTCTACAGGCGGCATTCCCTTGCGGAAGCCCACCTGTATAGGGCTGAGACTCTCGGTACTCTCCAGGTACCAGTAGAGCTTCTGATTAACCTTTCTCTCGGCTACCTTCATCAACATCGATGTTAGAGAGTTTGGAAGATAACCGGTCGGTTGATCGCGTTTCTTCCCTTCTTTGGGAATAGGGACGATGGTAGTGCTAGGCCAAGCTCTGGGTAGGATTCCTATTACCAACGATCTGTTTATGATTGACAATATCTCTGTCCTAGCTATCGGGCCAAGGTTTTTGATCATTTCGTTACAGATCTTGTCCGGACCTGGTGCCTTGGCGGCGTCGCACTTGTCGATGGCGGTTTGCAATTCAGCCATAGTGAAAGGTGCGGTAAAGACCTCTGCATGCGGTCCCCACTGTTGGGCCACTTCTCCAATTCGCGGGAGACGGTTAAGGTTTTGCTTCCGATTGTTCTCTGCAAAATGCTAGTTTAGAGCATCGGCATTTTTGGCATCTGTGGTAGCCGTGCTTGATGTCGTTTGCAATGGACGCAGATTTCGGACCTTTCCGGTGCAGGCGAATGAGTCCACCAATCGCCAGACCTTTTTGACGTCTTTCAGGTCGAGTTTTCCGCACGTCCCAACCCATTTTTCATTTTTCGCCCTATCAACCGCCTTTCGGACTTCTGCCGTCAGTCTGTTGTAAGCCGCACGAGCAGCGGCCGTCTTCAACTTTCCGGCTTTGGTCCGAGCTCTCTTCCGTTCACGGACCATCTTAGCCAACCTCTTCAAGGGGCGGGACTTGCAGTTCCCGTTAGTTCTTTAAATTGTTTTCTTTGCCACTGTGAGGATACCACTCACAAAGTCCTCGCATGCAGCATCAGTGCTTTTGGGGTATTTGGAATCCCCTGTTGATTCAGCAATCACACTCTCTGTTCTCTCCTGGAACAGAGTCCACTTGGCTTTGCCAATCAGCCAGAGTCTTTGCCTCGAGCTCAGCTAAGACCAGTGTTACACCGGGGCGTGACATGGCACTGTTGCCCGTGTGAAGCAGCGTTGGTTCACTGTCACCGTTGTGCAGTCTGATCAGGTTGGTCGTGAGCTCAACCCTCTCTAGGTAGCGCCTAGAGGCGTTTTATCGGGATAGCCCATATTTATTTATTAAGACATTTTTGTATAGCGCTTACCTTACAGCTCTAAGCGCTTTACAATTATTTAATATATGTAAACAATTAAAATTGCTAAAGTAAAATAAAAATGAAAAACCAGAGACACTAGAATAGTAACTACAATGTGAAAAATGACTATAGAAACAGTAGCTTAAACATTAAAATGGCTTTAAAAACGAGTACACTTTGGCACGTCTTGGCCTATACTACAGGATCAACCCGAGACGGAAAATGAGGCAGGGCAAGGAGGGTGCATCTCAGATCTTAGGCGGACCTAAACAGATGGGTTTTAAGGGACTTTTTGAAAGTGGACGAGCTTTCACAATGACGGAATTGGAAGGGGAGCTGGTTCCAGAACGTGGGCGCATGGAAGTTGAAGGAGTGTTCACCGATAGTCTTAGTTTTGGTTCTTGGGATTGAGAGGGTTCTATTGTCAATTGAAGAGCGTAGTTGGGGATGTCTTGTGGGGATGTAAGGAAGCAACAGTTCAGAGAGATAGATAGGTAATTGAGGGTCAGTGAACAACATGAAGCATAGATTGGCAGACTTGTACTTGATGCGAGAGGATATTGGAAGCCAGTAGAGTTGCCGCATGTGTGGTTGAATGTGGTCATGTTTCTTTGATTTAAAAATGAGTCTGCATGCTGAGTTCTGTGCCTTCTGAAGTTTGCCTATGTGGTATTGAGGAATGCCTGCGAGAAGAGTGTTACATTAGTCAAACTTACCCCCTACCACTACTCTCAGGGTCAGAGTATCCGTCCCAGCAATGGTTCTGCTCTTTACCTGTTCTGCTGTGAGATGGTTACCAATCCTCGGCACCTTACGCAGGTACAGCGGTAAACTGAAAAGCCCGAGATCTGCAATGGGTGCTTTTTTCAGTAGGGTCTTCTGTAATAGAGCTACGTTCACTTCCCGGCTGTTGAGTATAAGTTTGGTGAGCTCGGTTATTTTCCATCTGACCCCGTTGCAGTTAAGCTGCATAACAACTAAAGTTTTGGGGAGGTGACCAGCGGCACCTTGCCTACTGCTCTCAGTAGCACAAAAGCCTGCATTCAGCCTGAGCCCAGTCACCAATCTGCAGGGGAGGAGGGTATTCGAGTTCCCCTCGCTTAGCGTCATGTTTATTTTACTAGCCATGTAAAAAGAATATTGTGTAGGCCTTATTTTCTTACCTTCTCCGGGTTGAAACTTACAAGTTACCTCCCCCCTTCACATTGGGAGACAGACGTGGAGACGTGAGTTTTTTAACTTCGGGATAGTTAGGTCTACCCTACTAGTCGGTCGCGCCACGTAGAGGCAAAACTCTTGCGCTGAGGGGTCCTTTTTACCGTCTCCTGGCCACTAGACTGTCCGGCCCACCCTCCGTCCGACTAACTCACCCCGGCTTCGCTCGGCTTGTCTCTGCTTTACTCTCCTTAGCTCATTGTTAACTCAACCTCAAATCTAACCATCGCCTCTTATAGGTTCACGCCCCGACTGAAGTGTCTCTAGAGATTACTTCCCCGTACTATTCTAATGACAATTATCTTAGCGCCACCGTCACGCTCGTGCTTGGTGGTCAGTCTCACCTCTGCCTAATTACCTCCACTGCCTTCTAAAGGCTTGATTTATACTAATTCCCTGTCAAATGCGTGCTTTTCTGGGTCTGTGACGTCTGCCACAATCTTATGCGCGTGTGATTCGTCAGTTTCCGACCGTGGGTTTTACTCTTCATCCCTGCCCGCTGCATTCCTCGTCTTAATTTCTCTGCGGTCAGCGTCTGCTGCAATCTTATGCGCCTGTTAGTTGGTCAGAATTCGACTGTGGGTTGACCCCGCACCATTGTATTCCACTTCTAGATTTATCTGCTACGCGTGTCAATCAGCCAAGCACCTGGGCTGAACTCTCTACAATATAAAACAACTTATAATGATAATCACGGATCGAAAAAATCTTTTAATTTATTCTTGTACGCACCTGTCAAATATTTGTCCTGAAGTCAAATATATCGCGTTGTCTAAATATCTTATGATGCTGTTGACTATTTTCGATGGAATGTACTCCTTGGACCTACGGACTAGTTCGATTCAAACAACACTGAATCTGCAAGGTATATAATGCGTTTTTTTTACTTTGACAACACTAAAACATCCATATGGCTCACATTGAAGTTGATACATGAATCCATATGTAGAACAATATTCTACTCAGCAAAACATCTCACCTGAAATCTATCTTTAAAAAACTCGCCTCTCTTCACTCACTCTAACTCACACACTGCCTCTTGAAATCCTGACTTCACTCTTCTGCTAAAATAGTTGTCTCCCCTTTTATCCTCAAAGATTCCCGCAACTGTCTATGAATTTAAAACAGTTCACGAATTGTTGCATGTATATTAGATGGATCGATATGTTGACTGTTGACATGTGCATGAGATCGATCAATATATTGACTGAATAATGACAGGTACAGTAGATGGATTGATATCTTAAATTCGATATCTTGACTGATTTATGATATGTATCTTAGATGTGTTGATATCTTGACAGGGTTTAGGTTTGTATGTTAAATGGGTTGATATCTGGTCCTGAATTTTGGCATGCATATTAGATGGTCGATATCTTAAAGTTGATATCTTTACTGAAATATGCATGTTTATTAGATAGGTCGATATTTTGACTGAATTGTGACATGTAATTTAGAAGGGTTGATATATTGAATGAATTTTGGCATGAATATTATATGGTTTAAAATTTTGACTGAATTTTGGCAGGTTAATTAGATGGGCTGGAATCTTGACTGGATTTCGACATGTATTTTAGATGTACCGATATCTGAAAGTCTATATCTTGACTGAATTTGGCATGTCTATTAGATCGGTTATATCTTGACTGAATCGTGGCATTTATTTTAGATGGGTTGATATTTTGACTGGATTTTGGCATGCATATTAGATGGGTCGTCTTTCTGACTGAATTATGGCATCTGCAGTAGATGGATCGATATCTTAAAATCGATATCTTTACTAAATTATCCCATGTATATAGATAGGTCGATATGTTGACTAAATAGTGACATGTTATTCAGATGGGTCGATATCCTGACTGAATTTTGGCATTTATATTAGATGTGTCGTAATCTTAAAGTCTATATCTTGACTGAATTGTCGCATTTTATTAGCTGTGTCGATATTTTGACTAAATAGTGTCATATATATTAGATTGGTCGGCATCTTGACTGACTTGTTGCATGAATTTAAGATGGGTTGATATCGTGACTAAATTTTGGCATGTATATTAGATGAATCGATATCTTAAAGTCGATGTCTTGACTGAAATGAGGCATATATATTAGATGGGTCGATATCTCAACAGGATTTTGTCATGTTTTTTAGATGGGTAGATATCTTAACTGTATTTTGGCCTGTATTTAAGATGGGTAGATATCTTAACTGTATTTTGGCCTGTATTTAAGATGGGTAGATATCTTAACTGTATTTTGGCCTGTATTTAAGATGGGTAGATATTTTAACTGTATTTTGGCCTGTATTTAAGATGGGTCGCTATTTTGACTGAATTTTGGCATGAATATTAGATGTAACAATTTGCCCCTTTTTGTAGCTGCTATTTAAAATATGGATGGAAGCAACCTATGTTTGCAGGGCGCCATCTATGGGCAAGATCCTGTCAAGATCCTGTGGCACGTTGTACACCGTGCTCACAGCCACTGAGCAGGGCATACCTGTCGCACGGGGGACCGGTGAAAAGGTCATGATGGCAAAGTAGCTGCATAAGGCAGTGGGGATTTAAACTCGGGACTCTGGCTGAGGGTGATATTGCGTAGTGTGTGTAAAAACGGATACTTCGAGTCGGCTACATGTGTGAGAGAATTTTCTGTTGGCTCTGTCAACAGATTATACTTAACATTAAAAATGATTAAGTCCTCAGATCTGATTACTTGTTTGTGATTGTTAAACTGTAAGCCATGCCACCACACGGCTACACATATTAGATGGGTCAATATCTTGAATGAATTGTGGCATGTAAATTAGATTTGTCGATATCTTGAATGAATTTTGACATGTATATTAGATGGGTCGATATCTTGACTAAATTGTGGCATGTATATTAGTTCGTTCAATATCTTGAACGATTTGTGGCTTGTTTATGAGATAGACCGATATCTTAAAGTCGATACCTTGACGGACTAGTGACATGTATATTAGATGTGTCAATATCTTGCCTGAAAATCGGAATTTATATTAGATTGATCGATTTCTTGACTGAATTGTGACGCTGATTCCTTCAGTGTAGCGCGCGTGCGGCCCCGGACATCTAAGGGCATCACAGACCTGTTATTGCTCAATTTCGTGTGGCTAAACGCCACTCGTCCCTCTAAGAAGTGTACGCCATCGGCAATAGAACCACCGAGGCGAACTATTTAATAGTAAGTAAATGTTATACATTTTTTTTTTACAATAAATTTCCGTTAGAAGCGAGCACTATTAAAAATGCAATGTTATTTTACATAATATATTTACTGTAATAATACTCTACATTACAGTACATGATCATTTCTTATTGTTAATTTAAAAAAACAGTAAGTGAATTTTATAAATTTTCTTTTACAATAAATTTCCGTAGGAAGCGAAGCCTTAAAAAGTTGAACAAAAAAACAATGATTTTCATTAATAAATTTGTCGTAGTTATGTAGAAATTGGGCTTGGGTAATCCTTTATTTTAGTGCGTTTTATTATTTCTTGAAAATTAAAATTTTAAATTCATTTTTACCTTATGGAACTTCATTAAAGGTATTTTTAAAAGTAAAATAGCATCTTTTTGTTGGAATACAACAACAATTTAACACATTTTACGAAATCAAAAGACGTACATTTGCATGAATCTTTTGTCTTTCACTGCGCAATTGTGGTCAAATGAGGAGAACTCTTCTGTCCTTAAAGATACCTTATAAAAGTTGCCCAATTGGATGTATCTAGATTAAAATAAATATTGTGTATTCATTTTTTGTATAACTTTGACTATGCCTGGGTGTTCGATATTTATTTCCTAACAAGTAGTAAGTGGTGGGTTTAAGTTTTTTCACAATTAGGTCTCAGATATTTTAGGTACCGTATCTTTTATTATTGTGAAATAAAGATTTTGTTTCACTAATAATTGGATATTCACCAAATTTCTTTACAATAAAAAGAACGTTTATTTAATTTCTGCAAATTATTGTGTATTATTAACTATAAGTACCGGTATAAAATAGGTGCGCTATTTTCTTAATCCCCGGGCACCCTTTTGTTATTCGTCACACCGTGGAAGGATTGTTTATGAATAGACCAAGGTAGCGTGAAAATAAATACTTGTGACAATAAGAATATATTGTTGTACCATGGACCTTTGAAATACTGAAAACAATAACATGGTAGATAATGGTGGAAGACGTTTGTTGTTGGTGGACGATAGATGGATGATTGTGGATGATGGTGGATAACGGTGGATGACGGTGGATAATGGTAGATGACGGTTGATGTTGATGGATAATAGATTGATGACAAAGGAGGACTTTGGATGATGGTGGATGGAGTTGGATTATAGGTAGATGATGGTGGATGACTTTGGATGACCGTGGATGATGGTAGATGATTGTGGATGATGGTAGATGATGGTGGATGACGGTTGATGTTGGTGGATGACAGTGGATGATGGTGAATGACTTTGAATGACGGTAGATGACGTCGGAAGATGGTAGATGACGGTGGATGGCGGTGGATGATGGTAGATGATGGTGGATGATGGTTTGTGGATGATATATGGATGTTGGTGGATAAGTGACGGTGGATGACTAGAGGGCAGTGGATGATGGTAGATGACGGTGGATGGCGGTGGATTATGGTGGATGATGGTGGATGATGGTAGATGAGTGTGGATGATGGTGGATGATGGTGGATGATAGATGTATGACGGTGGATGATGGTGGATGACGATGGATGATGGTAGATGACGGTGGAGGATGGTAGATGATGGTGGATGGCGGTGGATGATGTTAGATGATGGTGGATGATGGTAGATGATGGTGGATGATGGCAGATGACGGTGGATGATGGTAGATGATGGTGGGTGATGGTTTGTGGATGATATATGGATGTTGGTGAATGAGTGACGGTGGATGACTTTGGATGATGGTGGATGATGATAGATGGTGGTGGATGACGATGGATGACTTTGAATGACGGTGGATGACTTAGGATGATGGTAAATAATGGTGGATGATCATGGATGACAGTGGATGATGGTCGATGACGGTGGGTGATGGTAGATGACGGTGGATGATAGTTGATGATGGTGGATTACTGTGGGTGACGAAGGATGACATTAGATGGTGACACATCATTATCCTAAGTAATCCACCATCACACCAGCTGTTCTGCCTGGAACTTCCACTAAGAAGCATTATCCAGTGGACCTTTCTATGCCACCAAAAACCCAGTGGCCTTGACGCCATGCTCCTCTGTGGTATTTCCTATGAAAATATTTTGATTCGCCAAGCTCAACCACCATGGGCACCCCATTATCGTCAAAGCCACCAATCTGAGTTGAGTGCTGGTTCAGATAAACCACTATGTCCTCTGGAATAAAATTAAACCAGTCAATCACAATGTTTTTGTTCTGTATTTGAGACTCGTGCCTTGTAACATCTTGAGGAGGATCAATGGCGAAACAGTATATGAGAATGACTAATTTAGATAATGGTAGATGGCTCCGAGTAAAAAATGAGCCATCTCGTATACATTTCCTCAAATCACAAGTCGAACACTTCCATATATGTTTGTCAATACATTGATTGTGGGTTGCAAGTTTACAAGCCACATTGTAATTGTTGCATTCCATTTTGTTCTTTAAAAGGGAGCGCCTTGCCAGAAATTCATTTGTTGTATTGACATTATTTGACATTATCACAAAGTGTGCGCATAAGCCAAATCTCAGTCCGAAGTGCTGCATCATTATACAATTTCCGTTGGATCAACAATTTGAAAACTATTTAATCTTGGTCGTCCGGCCATTTTCAACAAAGGGATCCCACTACCATGAATACCGCAAAATGGGTCCGTCCTATTATATATAATTATAATCACCAGCCCTCACTCTCATTTTACTTCAAATTAGTCAACTTGCTCATTCGCATACGAAAAAGAGGGAGGGTTGCTCAAAGAAGAGCTGACCAATCACGAACAACTTATTTGCTTACCGTCCGTGTGAGATGACCAGCAGTAAATGACCCCACGCTATGGACGATTTCCTCCATCCCCATTTCTCCGTCGCCACAAAAGTTCAAAACAAACTGGACGCATCATCACAAATTCGTGCCCCCCCCCCTTTCCAGATCCATTCCAGATAGTTTAGTCAACACCAGCTCCGCTTCCAACATCAGCTCCGCTTCCAACATCAGCTCCGCTTCCAACATCAGCTCCGCTTCCAACACCAGCTCCGCTTCCAACATCAGCTCCGCTTCGAGCTCCGAAAAATTAATAAAAGGAGGGGGATGATCACTGGCCACGCCATCAAATTTAACATGGCGGATCCCTTGCAGGTCTTAAAAAAATTTTGCGGATCCCAAATAAATGTATTACTGAAAAAATTACGTCATGCAACAAGAGGGAAGGGGGTCGAAATTCGCGATATTTTTGCGTAGGTAATATATGGATGGCCTCTTACAAGTTAAAAACTTAAATGTTGTATATATCACATTTTATGACGTTATATTGACTTTTTTTGTCGATACAAATTTAAACATATAAAGGCATTTAAAATGGAAGTGCTCTTACATGTAATGTAGTTTACGCTTAATGAGCATATATAAAATATTAGTGACTAATAAAAATTTACCAGGTCCCAAGTTTTTTTACCAGGTCCTGGGACGCCGCGGGACCTAGTGTAGTGTCGCCACTGGTGATGATTGAGAATGAGAGGTGTTGCTTGGTTTTATTGTCATTAATGTCAGTTAACTATGTTATTAACTGTGCATTTGAAATACACGTATCGGCAAGATAATAGATAGAAGAGTAGAAGAGTGGGGCAGAGGTTATAATTAATACTATTTCGTTTAAATTAAACGGGAATATTACGCATTTTCTTTTTTGTTAAATTAATGTATCCTATCATCATATCATTTATAGGGGTGTTTTTTTTTACTTTAATTTTTAATTTCAATGTAAATTAAAAGGCCGTAGAAGTTGTTGTTTTCCGAATTCTATCCCGGGCAACGCCGGGTATATTTGCTAGTTAAAAGAAAATATTTTTTAAACTCCGAAATATAGGGTCTTTTACCAGATGCAGCTCCACTCCAGCTCCGGCGGTTAGGAACCTTACTTCCAAGAATCTAGCTTCGCTTTGCAGCGCCGCTATTAATTCATCAACATCAGCCCTAATTAAACAAAGGTGTTACATCAACACCATGCGCTCGAGCTATGCCCCTCCGTTGCCTTGTCGATCGTGGCTTGGACATCGGCGGTCGCTCTCTGATGTTGGTAGAATTTTATTATGTCGAGACTCCATGCTTGGCGTCTTTTGCCTCTACCCGTATAGTTCGAGCTATGGGAGAGAGAGAGGGAAAACAAAGGGAGAGGGAGCGTACGTGATGCCAATCATCACGGTTTGAGTCTGGGGGGAAAGGGCGAGGAGAGTGGGCGTCAAACTCATTATCAGATTCATAAAAACACAACGTTGGAAATCCATTAGAACAGTGGTTCTCAATCTTCCTAATGCCACGACACTTTAATTCAGTTCCTCATGTTGTGGTGACACCCAACCATAAAATTACTACTTCATAAATACGTTTTTTTCTGATGGTAGTGGTGACCCCTGAGTTAGGGTCGTTCGACCCCAAAGGGTTCGCGACCCACATGTTGACATCAGCTGCATTTTAAACAAGAATAAACGCTTGAGGTTTGTCATATTCATTCTCATTGTTTTTTTAAATACCAAACCTTATTCCTGGTACAACTATTTATGTGAGTGTGTGTAGCGAGGGGGGGCGAAAAAAAAGGGGGGGGGCGGTCTGAGTGTACATCATTAGTTAATACCAAATGGCATGAAATAATTTTAACTCTCATCTCTTAGCCAAGANCCCCCCACCATGGCTTCAACGCCAAGGGGCTACCCGTATAGTTCGAGCGTTCCGTGAGAGAGGGGGAAAAAAGGGGGGGGGGGCATACGTGATGCCGATCGTCATGCTCTAAGGGAAAGGGGAAGATTACCCCCACCCTCCTGCTTTACGTCCACCATCCAAGCTATGACCTTTTAACCTTCATACTGGCACAGATCACATTAAATGGGCCTAGAGTGTATGGACACCATGATGGGGCGACGGCACCTTCAACGCTCAGAGACATTCCGGTCCCTACGCCTACACCACTGTGTAAGCAGATGCCCCTGAATATGGCATAATGATTGTCTTTTATTTTTACATTCCTTTAACCGTATGAATAATACTTTTGGTCTGAGACTAGAAAAAAAATCTGGCCACACTTCAGCGAAATGAACCAAAACAATAGTAGCCATGGATTGTCTTTGTAAATACATGGTTTATATTAAAATTTCACTTTAAAACCACTGCAAAATACATGAAAAAAAATCTGAAAACAATATATACATGTTAATGTAGCCACCGAAGTGTTTTAATGTAGTTCCATGAGGTAAAAATAAATTTTTAATTTTATTTGTATAGAAATAATAAAACGCACTAAGAATTTAGACATTACATCCGGTTCAAGACCCAAGACAAGCCACAATGGCTAATTTCTCAGTAGATCTACTTCTACTGCTTAAATTTTCAGTCCACGTTTCGCTTCCATTGTATCTCCGTTCTGGGTAAATTTCATTGCACTAGAAGATTGAAACAGGCAATAGTATAATTGTATTAATAGTAAATTTATTTTTAAAGAATGATTTTAATTTATTTAAATTTGAATCGAGTTTATCAGTCATAGTGATAGTTCGAACGAAATTAGGTTACGAAGAAATGGGCTATGTCATGGGTGGCTGGTGGGTAAATTCCGGTTATAGTATTCATTTCTACTTATTTTATAAACTATTACAAACTAAGAAGATTAGACCAAACCTAGAGTCTCAACTGGTTAGGCTTATAGTTTTTTAATGGTCTAGACTTAGACTGCAAGTCACATGGCAAATTGCCATAACTTTATAATAATAATGATTTTGATAGTCATAGTTTATAAACTAAATATTATAATGAATTGAATAGTTTTATAGTAAAGGGGGCCTATGCTATAATATGCCTAATCCTATTCCATACCAAAAAATATTATTATAAAATAAATAGTCTTGAGCCAAATTGTTAATAACTTTGATCGCTATGATCTGGGAAGTGACGAAAACCGGGTATCGTGATTTCGTTGTCAAAATGGTGACCTCCACTTGTTAATTTACCAAGGCCAAGGGTAATGTTGTTTAGGATTATTTTTGCTAAAGTTAGTTTTTTAATAAATTCTATTTCTGCCCTCAACTTAAAGCACACATGTTTCTTGTTCATTTCACACTTTCCTTTTAGAAAAATATTGATGGTTTGACTTTGAAAATTAATGGTAAATAGTAGCTAATTAGACTTATTCATAATTTTTGTGTGGAAAATATAAGTTTTAAAAAAAGAAAATACAAATGTTAGATGAAGGCATAGTTAACAACATATACAAAATTCGTGAGGTTAGGACCAGTGCCTAGGTGAGAAATTTTTGCACAAAATTTTTGTCACGTGTCCCAAAATAACCTATTATCGATAATGAACATTTTTGTAGTAAGTAGCTTGATTTACACTGGAAATTCAGTACCCACTAATAATATTTTAAAACAAAGCAACCATTTAATAGCACTAATTCCTTTTATCTGTTGCTTTTATTTTGAGTGCTGAAGTGGGATAAATAGCCCTATTCTTATTGTATTATGACAACTAATAGTATAAATAAATATATATATATATATATCCATCCATCCTATAAGCTTAGTATAGTGTAGCCTATTGTAGCCTATAGGTCTAGTACCATCCCAACTTATTATTGCAAGACCTATTAATAAACAATTAACAATTATAGTTAATGTTATTTTAGGCCATGTACTCATATTTTATTATTTAATGGAAATTATGATTCTTCAATTTTAAAAAAAAATGTTTAAAAAAAATATTCACTTACCTTTGTTATTGAAATATCCTGAATTCACTCACAAATCACAATATTCCACAAGAAACTTATATAATCCTCAGTATTCTTTAAGAAATAACACACTTTTGGATACAGTAATCCAAGAATTTCTTAAGCTTTTACTAAAGAACAATCATAAAGGCTTGTACTTACCTCAAGCAAATGACTAGAACTTATTTTAATTTCTATCAACAACCAAAGTTGATACGTGTTGTTTTGTGAAACAAGATTACAAATTTTTTGGTCATATTCTAATGGGACTAAAATACATACATAGAAAATGGTAAAATAAAAAGTATAATCGTCAATTTTATATAAATGAATCAAATAATCCCTGTATTATGTGTTTATACTGATAAATATTAAAGAATTCCACAGAAACTTTGAAATTAATATCTAAAGAATATTATTAGTATTATTAAATTAGGGAAATTTAAAAAATTTACATTTTAAAAAAAATAATTAATTAATACAAGTAAGTGACGAGTCAGCATATTTGATTCATTTTAATAACGAAGTGGTTATGCGTAGCCGACTGCATATAACCCTGAGAGTAACACGCAGCCGGCAAGTCACATGAGGTCTACATTCTTCCTGTATTACAGTATCGATCGATAAAGGTGTCTTTATCGGGGGGGGATGGTCGAATGGTATAAACTGAGCAAACCTCAAGTTAGTGGTCCTGAGTTCAATTCCAGCCAAAGGCCAGTCATGAATATGTGTTAGTTGTTATGTTTGTTCTTGAGAATGAAGCAAAAACAGCTAGGCTTATTTTTTTATTTTGTTTTGGCTAAAAAATGTTAAAACATGATAAGAATTATTAACTTGACCAATGTAATGTTAACGATGTTATTCTTATAATTATCAAATATTAATATATGTTTGTGTTGTTAACATATATTTGTGTTGTGAACTAATTTTGTGGCAGATGAAATCATGTTTCTCTGGTACAGTAATAAATATAATCAGGGGTGGAGAGTAGCAGTAAAAAATAGCTGTAAGGGCAGGGCGTTCTGCAGAGGGGGCACTTTAAGTAATGCATTCACACAGTTATAGTTTTGCATGGAAGCTGAAAACTGTTACATTTAGGTCACCAAAAAAAAAAAAAATCATAAATGATATAATTTTAAAAAAAAATAGAATGTATTTCCTGAATTAGTCAGTAAAACATAGTCATAGCAACATATAAAAAACCTAATCAATCAGAATACAGAACTAGACTTAGACCATGGAAATGCCTTTTAAAAAATCATCTACTTAGGCTTAGACTCTAAGAAATGTAGACTTTGACTTAGACTTATAATTATAATATATAAGATACAAGAAATAATACTAATAATATAACTAATATTAATACTATTACTATCATTCAATATTAATTAATTCAATTAAAATTTTACGTTAAACACATTCAAAGTTCTAGTTCAAAACAACCCGTCATGCAGCTCATTACGCATAATACTTTTTTTTTATTGCCAAAATAGCTTTAATAAACCTTATTTGGCTAAATTCCCAGCCGACTGCGTATAACCCTGAGAGTTATACGCAGTCGGCTGTGAATAACCCTCGGGGTATGCGCAGTTGACTGCGTATAACTCTCAGGGTTATAGGCAGCCGACTGCGTATAACGCTTCCCTTTTAATAAGGAAAATTATCAAGATTAAAAAAAATTTTTGCGGAATAATAACAAAAACTAAAATTTTATTTTGTGGCGTTATTTAGAAGAACGCATATTTTAACTGTGTTCCCTGAAAATATCATATTTTGTCTCATTTTATAACAAAGTTATAGGCATAGAAACAATACCAATATGAGGGTGACGAAATGTGGAGGAAAATCCCATAGTGAAAAAGGGGTTTTGAGGTCCTTACTAAAAAATTAATAACTTTTGAACCACTTGAGCTAGAAAGTTGATCTTGATATCTTGTAAACCATTATATGGGCTCTATACGGCTGTAGTATTTTTATATTTAAAAAAAAATTTGAAATTTTAATCAAAGTGCCTATAATAAGAATGAATTTGAATATGTTAAAATTAAAATATTTAACAACTTACTTTTCTTTTTCAATATTTTCAGGCTTAGAGCCTGTTTTAATAAAATGAGTCTACTTTATACAATAGTTATTTAAAAGTAGATATGACCTAGTTTTGTTATATGCCTAGCCTATATATGACATGTTTTAAAATGATTTTCATTTATTTGCAAACTTAGGTCAAAAGAGAGGAGAGACAGTGCCACTGTGGAGACAAAAAAGTTAACCCTACCAGCAAAAATACACGTCTCAACAAAGTGTTTTCTGTATTACACCGCACTGGGAATCTTTTAGACCTATTTGAGCTTCTTGGAAAATTTGATTTAATAATGAGTAAACATCTACATGTAAGCATTAGAATTAGAATATAGCTTGCTGTGAATGGCTTTTTAAAATCTAAACTCCACTCATTTATGATTCATCTAACATTCATATCAAAACAAAATACTAACCATTTAAGTTTGATTTTACCATTTAGTAAACAATTTAATCTTGAAATTTCAGTTTCTGCCTGTTCTGTTGACTAAGATATAGCATATGGATGGCAAATAGGATATTATGATGAGATTGAAACTTGCGTCAAGACCTATGGATATGAAGGTGAACCTTTGAGTTTGAGTTTTATTTCAATGGTAAGGCTATTTCATTTAATATTATAATAAATCATTTTTGTTTTTAGTCAGGTTGACATGGTTTTTACATTTAAATTCTCCAATTGAAGATTTTTTTTCCTTATTACATATCAAGACAATACTGTTTTAGCTCTGCGAGGAATAAATAAAGTGGATATATATTCTATCACTTATAACGGTAAACTTTACTTAAGCAATGAAGAATTAGTGGTTATTCTGGTAACTCTTGTTGTTAGAGTTATTCAGTACTTATGTTACTCTCATACAGATGACACTAATGAGTATAACTTGAATATCATAAACTTTAAACTTGCTCACTTTTATATCTAATGTAAGTATATTCACGGCATCCATCTTATAGCATTGTTAATGCATCTGGCTGCTTTAAATTTTATTAGACTTTCATTTTGTATTATTTTTGTAGACTCATTTGTCCTCTATATTTACAATATTTGAATCAAAACTATCACTAAAATCTTAAAAACTTTATTTTCATCCTAATGATTTCATCTCTACAATTCAACAGCAGTCCAGTTTAATATACAGCTTGATGAATGCCGGTACTCTTGAGTCTCAAGGGACACTCTACAAACTGATGTCAAGAAATGAAGAGATATGTCCATCTTGTTGACAAGAATTTATCAAGATTGTTTATAATGCAACAGTGGAATGAGGTAAGTCCCAGTATACAGTACAACTTGGAAATAACAGACCTTTAAATAGCTGTAATATTTAAGAAAATTCACTCAGGATTTACCTGGAGTATGCACAAATTTTACTCTAGTTTCAACAGCATGAGTTTTAATAGGTTTAATTGTGAATTGTTTACATGTAGAGATTATTCCATTTTGTAACTACTAGTTATTGAAAAGATTTTGTCCACTCTTTGGGCCACTGATCTATATGTAATTAAAATTGACATCATTTAGACTCTGGCGGTTTTATATTCTTATACTTACATGCCCTATTTTATGAACTGGTACCTGAAGTTGACAATTTTAGGGTTGCTTTACTTAGGTTGTTATACATTTCAACTTACTTTGTTTTAAATTACCAGTTCCTATTTTGACGACAAAGTGACCATGGATTTTTGTTAAAAAATTACTTATTATATGTTAAGGATATTTTACACATTCATTTGTCATTCTGATAGGGGAATGTCTTTAACTTTCAGAGTTCGCCTTCTAATTTAATTTCAGTATTTCTTCATAGAATTTTGTCTGGTTACTACCCCACTCCCAAAAAAAAAACTTTTGCAAAAATAAATAACTTTAAAAAAAAAAAAAATCAAATGCTTTCTTCTATGAAATAAGTAGTGGTAAAAAGTTTAAACACCTTTTATGTGACTTCACCTTTTAAGGTGATTGGGCTGGGCATGGACTAAATAATTTTGTTAAAACTGGAGTTTATAAGTCTTACTTGATGTATACAGTGAAACCTGGATTTAATGGACCTTTTAAATAGCACTGATCCTAGCATATGCAATAAATCACAAATTTAAAGTTTTGTTAACCTGCAAAAAGCATAAATTGTGCGAAAATTTCAACAGTATGCATAATCAATGGAATTTCATAAATTTTATTGTAAATTGTGTAGACATAGAAGTCATAATTCTATTTTGTAACTTTTAGCTCTTGATAAGATTTTGTCAATGCTTAGGGCCACTGATCTATATATGTTGTTAAAATTAGCATCATTTAGGCTTGGATTTTTCATATTTTATGCCATATCTTATTAACTGGTACCTGATATTGACAAAGTCTGGGCTCGCTTTCCTTAAATGTTTTAAATGTAAACTGTTTTTTTTATTTTAAGTTCCTGTTCTGATGCCAAAGTGAAATGGATTATTATCCAGATTGTTTATAATGCAATGATGGAATCTTATTCTAAAGGGTAAGAACAATATATTTTTATTTTGAAATATGACTTTTCTTAAGTATATAGTGATTCCTTACATGTAATGGCACTTAGAATATTTTAGAGGGGGTGGTGATATACTTTTTGTAATGTAGTGGAATGTTTTTAGTTTTTAGATCACCTTCTAACTTAGGTAATTCTCAATATATTTTTGACTTGTAACCCCTGGTATATACTACAGCAATTGTTTGTAACCTTATTGCTTGAATTATTTTTTTTTTAAATTGAAAGAATGTTTTCTTATTTAATATAGGTAGTGCTAGTATGCGAGGTCAGGTGACATAGAGTTTTAAAGTTACCTGGTGGGCAATGGACCACACTGCAATATACATTGTCTTTATGTATCTTTATGTAAACAGTCTAACCTGGATATAATGAACCTTGAAACCGCTCTGCTTGTGACATATGCACTAACTCACTATATACCAAAATATTTTAAAACTTTACTTAGCCTCCAAATAGCAACCATTTTGCTTTGTTACCTGTGTAATGCATTATTTACAGGATTCACTGTTAATAATTGTGTAGAGGTCTATATCATAATTCTTTGCAAAACTATAATTGCCTGGTATTGAAAAATTTTGGGAATAGGGCTACTGATCTAAATATGTTAGAAATTGAAGCTTCTTATTAATTTAAATTCCATATTTTATGAACTTGTACTTTATATAGCTTATTTAAGTTTATCTTCACTTAGTTTTTTAAATTTTCAACTTTAAAATATTATATATATTTCAATTTTCAGTTCCTGTTGTGATGATGATAAAGGCACATCAACTTATATGGGATCTTGCTATGTCAAGTTGAAGGGTTTGGCATTTATAAAAAAAGGTTTGGCTAATAACTTTTTTTCCATTGTGGTATAAAGCTCGTTGAGTAACTCCCATTTATCAATTCAGCTCATGTTTGTAGCTTACAAAAATAGTTGTTTTTTTACTTAGGAAACAATTTTGAGTTATAAATTATCACCTTTTTTGAATTCAATAATCATATTCCCAATGCAATAGCTTTCAATGTGGAATATTATGTAGGCTAATGCTCTAGTGCAGTGGTTCCCAAACATTTTGACTCCCAATCCCAGGGCACTTTTTATTATTACTTTCTTTTGTTTTATAAATTATTGGTGTTTAGTAGTATTAGTAGTAGGAGCAAAGTATTGGCAGCAACCCCTTCAACATGCTTTCAGAGCCTGCAAGCCTTAGAACAGCGGTTCTCAATCTGTAGGTTGCGACTGCTTTTGAGTTAGAGCAACCCTTGCACAGGGGTCGTCTAAGTCCATCGGGAAACACATATTTAAATTTATCAAGTTGCATTGAACATCATTTTAAAATTGGGGGTCACCACAGCACAATGTACTGTATTAAAGGGTCGCGTCATTAGGACGGTTGAGAACTACTGCCTTTAAAGGTTGTAAGCTATTACTCTAGGGAAATTTTAATAAATAAACTATTTTATTTATACATAAACATTACTCAGAACATCAATGTGGCCTGTTGTGTTATAATCTGTTTTTGTTTCTTTCTCTTTTAGTTTCATTTTCAAAACGCAGCTATGCCAGTATTGTTCGGACAAGTTGAGATAGCAGTATTATAAAGAAAAGTTGAGATGAGATGACAGTAGCCTTTGAGTAGATCATGCCAATTTTTGTGGACATACAGCGGTTGTTTAGGAAGTCTTTAATCCACCAATAAATTCTTCCATTGACACCTCGGCGCAGCATTTTCACTAGAAGGCCAAGTCTCCAAACCCTGTCGTAGGCTTGCTTAATGTCAAGGAAGACAGCCAATGCGCTTTCCCTAGCTTGGAAGCCATCTATAACATTTTGTGTGAGCCTTATGACTTGAAGTTATTGATATAGGCCTGAAACTATTGATGTGTTCTGGCTTCTTACCCTCTTTTAAAATGGGTGTGACAATGGCATGTTGCCAACTGATGGGGATCATTCCTTCTTCCCAACTTCTGTTTAGTATTTTAAGGACACAGCTTTTGGCATTGCTTCTGTGGTGATCTGACTTTTAATATATTAGTGAGGAGTATCTCTCGTATGAGATCTCCTCTTGGCTCTCTGTCTAGGGATATGTTATTTAAGCCAAATTACCACACAGACATAATAACCTATCTATTTACATATAGTATAGACTGAAACGAAGTCTTAGGTAAAGGAGAAATAACTATGAGTATTTATTGAATAATAATATTTACAAAATTCTTTACGCACTCCTGGTGCTTAACACATAAACATAAAACGGATTTTATCCGAATTAGAAATGTATATTAATGCAAAGCAAGTGTCCCTAACATACAAGCGGTATCATCATAAAAATGCTAAATTTGCTCAAGTTCTATGCTCAATATTGGTGGACTTATCCTTTATAGTTCTAGTGATGATCTCGGTGGATCACACAGTAAGGGAGTTCCTTCAGTTCTAGAAGCGTGTCCCTGTTCTGAGTTCTAGAAGCGTGTCCCTGTTCCGGCCTTCGGAGCAGTTCTCGGCGCAGCGAAGTCGGAGTTCCCGGTCGTAGATTCCGTGGAATGTCCCGCGACAAATCGTGGTAGTGAGAGTCCCTGAAACTCGAAGTCCTTTTGGTAGCTGGCAGGTAGTTTGGTGTAGGATGTAGCTCAATCCCCTAGCGCCAGCTCAAGGTAAGTCGGTCCAGTAATAGAAACCAGGCTAAAAGCAAAATGATACAAAAATGGATAAATATCCAAGCGAATAGCCATAAGCTGATAAGTCCCGTTCCACTAGCAACGAATTCAGATCGATGTATGGAAGGTGATATAGCTCGTGCATATACATCCAAATTGGGGATGGAATTATAAGTCTGATCATTGTCGGCGTAAGCAGATCTTGCTTCGCGACAATGTTGGACCAAGCAAACATTTCAATTAATAAAGTATGGGACATGGTAGCATTAACAATCATTAAAATTATAGGTACATGATAATGATATTCATATTGTCTTCTTTTTAAAAGAGACATGTGCACTTTAGAGCAACTCCTACCATTCCCGTGATGGAATGGCGGCGGGTCGTAGCACGCGGCAAAAGCAATAATCGAATTCATAATATCAATATAGATGAATATAGGCATTATTAAGCCATTCATGTCTAAGTTCACACTGTTTGACGGTGAAACCGCGAATGGCTCATTAAATCAGTCGAGGTTCCTTAGATGACACGATCCTACTTGGATAACTGTGGCAATTCTAGAGCTAATACATGCTTAATAATAATAATAATAATAATAAGTGGTCTTATATAGCGCGGTACCCCGGCCTAGGGCTGGGCTCACCACGCTGTACATATATAGCAAAGAGGCATAATCATAATATTAAAATAAAATACATAAATGAAATAAAAACAACATATAAGCAAAACAACACCATAGGTATATTCATCCACCCACACCAGAAATTTTTACAAGGAAACCCATGTACGTTTATCGGTTTATAGGAGGAGAATCAGTCAGAGTAGTATAGTTTAAATAGATGTGTTTTGAGTGCAGTTTTGAAGGCCTGTGTGGTTGTTATATTGCGGATGTGTAGTGGCAAAGAATTCCATTGTTTGGGGGCGCAGAAAGAGAAAGATCGTTCACCATATAATTTAGTGCGTGTCTTGGGAACGGACAGAATACGCGAGTCTGCGGAGGAGCGAAGTTGTCGAAGGGGTGAATAGACAGAAAGAAGTTCAGTTAGATAGGAAGGGCAGGAATCCGAGAAAAAGTTGTGACAGAGAAGAGACAGCTTGTAGTCAATGCGTGCCTGTATAGGGAGCCAATGTAGTGAGTGGAGTAGTGGAGTGACGTGATCGCGTTTTTTTGCCTTAAGAACAAGCCTAGCAGCAGAGTTTTGAACTTTCTGCAGTTTTTCTATAAAATGTTTCGGTGAACCTGACAGAAGTGAGTTGCAATAGTCAAGACGAGAGAGAACAAGAGCACAGACTAGAGTTTTTGTTGCGCTAACTGTCAGGTAGTGGCGGATGGAGCTGATCTGACGGATGGCGGTGTATGCCGAACGACAAATGTGAGAGATATGTTTATCGAGAGACATGTTGTTAGAAAGAATATAACCAAGATTCCTAGCAGAGGGTGTTAAATGCGGCCAACACATCGTCCACCGCCAGTAGCCGTGCCTCTGGTGATTTCATACCAAGTGCATTGGCCTAAGGCATCGTCCATTGCCATCACGCCTAGTCTCTGGTACTTCAACCAATATAAATGTGGCTAAAGCATTGTCCGTCGCCAGCAGCTGTGTCTCTGGCGCTAGCATAACTTATACATGCACCCAGCAAGTCCTCTATTGCCAGTTGCCTCTGGCACCATCACACATTTTGCATGAGTTAAAAGCATCGTCCATTGCCATGAGCGGTGCCAGCATACCTTTCAATTGAGTCTAATGCAAAGTCCATCGCCAGTAGTCGTGCCTCTGGTGCCAGCGTACCTTTCAAATGCGTTTAGCGCATCGTCCATTGGTAGTAGCCGTGCCTCTGGGGCCAGCATACATCTCTTTTGCATCTAACTCATAGTCCATCACCAGTAGCCGTGACTCTGGTGCCAGCATCCCTTTTAAATGCATCTAACGCATCGTCCACCGCCAGTAGCCGTGCCCCTGGTGTGTCATCATACCTTTTAAATGCATCTAACGCATCGTCCACCGCCAGTAGCCGTGACTCTGGTGTTAGCATACAAGTCCCATGGGACCCAAGCATCGTCCATTACCATGAGCCATGACTCTGGTGCCAACATTTCACTCATAGAATAAACGAATCGCCCAGTACCAGTAGCCGTGCCTCTGGTGCTAGTGTGCCTAGCATGTGACCCAACTCACTGTCCTTAACCAGTAGCCGTGGCTCTGGTGTTAGCATATAAATTCCATGGGACTATAGCATCGTCCGCTGTCATTAGCTGTGACTCTGGTGCCAGCTTACTATTGTTTAAGGAAAAAGGCATTTGCCTTGGTATTAACAAACTTTTGCCCTATATTTTCAGATAAATAAGAAGTGAAAGATAGATGGAGGCAAGCACCTCAACCCGTGCAACGGGTAAGAAGAGAAAGAGAAAAAGGGACTATAAGGCTATGAATGAGAGACATCGGGCCAAACGTCAAAAAGTCCAACACCCGCGTTTGACTGCGCTCACAGAGCAAGAAGGGTGGAATAAGAAATGGGCACGAGTGGTCAGATTTCACAAAGGTTCTAACGAACAAATGGTTTCCTCAGAAAGTGACATAACCCACAAGTCAATAAAGGCTGAAGCTGGCAGCCTAGTCATTCTAAAACTCAATGGCCTTTGGCCGAAAGAAGACTTATTAAAAGCTGAGAAAGTGGACGTGGCTCTGATACAAGAGAACTGCCTAAAGAAAAAATCCATAAGGATAGCTAACTACGTTACCCATACGTGCTCATGTGAAAAATGCCACGGACTAATAACTTTAGTCCAAGAATCACTGACCACTCGACAGATCGAGTCTAAGTGGAGAAAACCAAATACGGATGCAATCCACCTACAAGTGTGGAAGAACGGGGTATCGTACGATATTTATAACATCTACTCCCCTCCCAAAGAGATAGTAGACATGGAATTTAATAATTCTACATTTAATAGGACGATCATTGGCGGTGACTTCAATGGTCAAGCTACCCTTTGGGGGTATAAGCGAGTAAACAATACCTGCAAGAAACTGCTGGAACTCTGCAACTCGACGAATCTAAATATCTTGCAGAATAACATGTCTCCTCCACCATGCATCCATAGTGGTAATGGCAGAGAGTCACGTCCGGACCTCACCATAATCTCGAGTGACATAAGAAATAAGTCCAGGTTAAAAATCCTCAAGGATATAGGAAGTGATCACCTTCCTATCCTTATAACGATTGGCAGGGATATCGTAAACGTGAAAGGGCCTCGCCCAAACACTGGAAATAAAAGAGTGCGAACTGGCAGAAGTTCGAAAGAATGAAAAACACATACAACTTCCTCTCAAATGTCAGGAAAGGTTCCCTAGATACAATGTTTGAGAAATGGTGTGGTGGTGTACTCACTGCGGCTAGACGGTCAATCCATGTGGGGAGTAGTAGCCATAAAAAAGGGACCTACACAAACCCAGAGTTGTGTAAACTCATAAAAAAGAGACAATGTGAAAGAAAACGGGTACGAAGATCAGAGACAACTCTGCGAAATTACAACTCGCTGTCCAAAGAAATAAAGAGTCTGTCCACCAAGCTCAAAACAGAGACTTGGCCTAATAAGTGTAAAAATCTAGATCTAAAGAAAGACTCAAAGAAAGTCTGGAGCTTATTAAAGAACCTCACAGGAGCCGCCACTCCACAAAACCCAAGTCCAATTCGTTCTAAAAGTGGGAGACTAGCCACCTCCGACTTAGAGAGAGCACAAGTTTTGAAACAGCACTTCGCTGAATCAAATAAACAGAAAAAGTGGACCCACGATGGGAAGAATCTAGAAAGTGAGTGTTCCATTCTAGAAAAATCTCTAACACTAGATAAAAGCTCGATCATGGCAACCAAGCTGATCCGAAGGGAGTTTGAGATAGCCTTCAGAAAATGCAAAAATGATACAGCGGGTGGTCCAGATGGCATCACTTACAATATGCTGAACAGGCTCGGACCTAAGGCAAAAACAGCCCTGTTCAAGCTTATATCCCTCTCATGGGAAACAGGCAAAATTCCCAAACAATGGCAAGAAGCAAAACTAACGGCATTCTTGAAAAAGGGGAAGCCTCCCGACAGCCCTGGGAGTTACAGGCCAGTATCCTTGACATCTTGCGCTGGAAAAATTGCTGAACGCATAGTGAACAGAAGATTGTACTGGTTCATGGAAAGGAATAAACTGATAAATCATAACCAGTGTGGCTTTCGTAAGAATAGACAGGCGACGGACCAGATTATTAGACTCACTCAGAATAATAAATGGTTACCACAAAAAAGAGAGCACGATTGGAGTCTTCTTAGATCTGTCCCAGGCTTACGATAAGGTCTGGAAGACAGGGCTTAAGCTCAAAATGCTAAGGCTGGGCATCTCGGGCAAGATGTACTGGTGGATCTGTGACTTCTTAAAAAACAGATAAATCAAAACCAAATTTGGCAACCAAACATCTAGCAAAGCAAACCTAGAGGAGGGCCTCCCTCAAGGATCGGCACTGAGTTGCCTCCTTTTTCTGATTTATATCAATGACTAACCGGAAGTAGTGCAATCAAAAATTGCATTGTTCGCCGACGATATTGCCCTTTGGCGAACGGGTCCCAATATAGAAGAACTAGATACTGTCCTACAGACTGACATGAATAGGATTAAGTCATATTCCAAAAAGGAAGAAAATCGAACTGAATGTATTGAAGTCTACCTACACCCTCGTTACACTAAGCAGGGATGCTACGAAAATTCCTTTTCAGATCAGCTTCGGCAAGAGGCCACTGATCAAGTCCGAAAAAGCAAACTACCTAGGGTGCACGTTGGACCCTAAACTCCACCTTCATAGTCACATTGATGACATGGTAACGAGAGCTAATGAAAAGCTACAATGGTGAGGCTGTTGGCGGGCACAAACTGGGGTGCCTCGGCTAGCACATTAAGAGGCCTTTTCATTGGTGCAGTCCGGTCAGTACTAGACTACAGTATGCCTTTCTTAAACATCGCAAGTGACACGGCACTGCAATAACTCGATCTCATCCAAAACCATGGCACCAGGCTGATATGTGGGACCTTTAAAAGTTGCCCAATCTCTGCTGGTGAAATAATGGCCAACCTTGAACCGCTGAGTGTAAGACGGGACAAGGCAATGCTCATGGCACAAGAGAGATTTCTGAGATTGGATGTCTCTGACCCTTTCCATGAGGTAATGCTCGACCCACCAGGTACAAGGATAGGAAAAAAAATCCTTTTTAAGCCTCTGCACGGAGCTAAAAAAGAAAATCATAATCCCAGAAAAAAGGGGTAAGCTAAAATCAGTAACAAAACAGAGACCTGACAATATGGTGGTCTTCAACCTTCTCAAACAGCCCGAGTCTAACCCAGAAACCCTAATAAATAAGCCCATGAACATACATTGACATGAAATGAAAATGCTGGGTATGGGGTGCACATTCAGCTACCAGATGGGACAACCATTAACAAGTCAGGGGAGTGTAGACGTTTCTATACATCCCAGGAAGCCGAACTTAAAGCATTCAAGGTGGCACTAGAAATCCTTTACAATCTAGCCCCCACACTGACTTACAATTATCCAATAAAGATATACACGGATTGCCAAGGCCTCATCAAAGACCTAGAAGAGCAGGCAACCAAAGTCAAAATAGCCCAAGTTTACAAATTAATAGAAAAGCTGGATCCTGCAAGCAGGTGACGACTCTCAATAACTTGGATAAAAAGTCATACCAAATGTGATGCACACAACAAAGCAGATATGTTGGCGATGAATGGGTTAAAAAACCCAGGTCCAAACAAAAAAGTGTCGGGGGGCGAAATGAGGACATTACTCAAGGCACAATTCAAAAACGTGTGGCTCAAAGAATGGTCCGAGATCATTCATGGAAGGAGAGTATGGACCCACCTTAAGGGCCCGAGTCCCCAGGACCAATGGTGGTCCTTGAAACGAAGTGAGCAAATAATCATAGCCCAAGCCAGGACGGGCCATTGTCCAACAAAGGAACACCTGTACTCGCTCAATAGAAGTAGCAGTAGCCTTTGTAGATATTGCAAAATAGAAATTGAGAGCATTGATCATATTAATACATGTGCTTCGCTAGCAGGTAAAAGGAGAGAAATACTTGGCAATGAAGCCAGTAGACCTATCCTAAATAGGCCTCTAAATGATTTAAGAAAGAGTGCCAACTACCTAAAAGATGTCCTATAGGACGATTACAAGAAAAAAAAAAAAATAATAAAAAAAATTTTTTTTGCTGGGAAAAGCTGGTATAAAACTTAAAACTGATGGATAGAGAAGACCACTAAGCCGGAGCAAATTTTGAACAAGCGTCTGCCAAACACGTGGGGCAGCATCGCATCTAGTATCTAGGTAAACAACACAGCCCCGGGAGTAGCCAAGGGCTCAACGCTGAAAGGGGAAGGGGCCTTGGCCCCCAAACCAATCGGCGGGGAGTATTCTCCCTGCAACCAAGCAAACATAAGGTTGAGGCAGCAATGGTGACATTCGGACAAGCCCAAAAATTGTTCAAAGGTGGATCCCTTGCAATGGAGTAAGCGAATCCTGATAGTATGAATCTTGGAACCGGGTTGAGAATCGGCCAGAAGAGCAGAAATGCTCGGTGCTGCTGTGTCGGTCAAGTCCAGGTGCCAGCACCAAGACTCGAAATCAGAGTCAGTCAATGTGAGTGGAGGTTTAACGCAGGTTCGAATCCTGCCCCGGCAAATAAATATTCATTATTTATTAAAGTTGACGGCAGTGGGTTAAATGCCACCCGGTGACCCACTAAACCTAACCACACACGATTGCCTTTCCACTCATGTTGTGACCGCAACAAGTTGGTGTTTCTTTTTGATGTTTTGTAATTGCTGGTGTTTACATTATTTAAATATATTCCATATCCTCCTGAGTCCCGAGAGGCAAGTTAGAGTGAAATCAACTTGACACCTATTTTATTGTGCTATTAGTGATGCTAAAAAAGACATTGAAACAAAAAAATTTGATTTTGATATTTGATTTATTTGATGTGCAGTCCACTGGACATCGGGATCCAAATCATTTTTTGCCATACGTAAAAAAACAACAAACAATTGATTACAAAACTCAATCACAAATGTTGCAGGGTTGAACCTTTTGATTATTTCCATCAATGTTTTGATGAACAATTCTACACAGACACAGACTTTTCACCAATCTGCATACTGGTTCCGTTACAGCCGAAGAAATAAAAAATTTTCTTGGAATTAGCATGGAGATGTCTTGCCTGATGTATCCCTCAATACAAATGTACTGGACAACTTCAAATAGGGTGCCAAATATTGCAGAATCGATGGCTCCAACTAAACAGTGTTTACTATGGTCAAAAAAG
>CAXITT010000638.1:6842-22257 GCA_964033795.1 Lymnaea stagnalis | reverse complement strand
ATATTGATTCAACAAGTTGCCCATCTCTCTGATAATCCAGATATTGATTCAACAAGTTGCCCATCTCTCTGATAATCCAGATATTGATTCAACAAGTTGCCCATCTCTCTGATAATCCAGATATTGATTCAAATTCTTTTTCAAGATGTAGCAGAGAAGAATCTTCAGCTAAATGCAGGGTGCGCTGTTCAACTAGCAAAGCATTTTTGTGTTTGGTTTCCAAAAGGAACTGCTTCAAACTCTTTCATACCAAATGCAAGTGAATGAATCTTTTGTAAGCTTAATTCGTTAACTTTGAGATTAACATCTGACAAATCAGGATCAAATTGGTTATGCCAGAGGGAGTGACTTTCACCTTTTTTTGTTGTCTTTGGACAAAGGTTCTTCGTCTTCAGATGATTCATTTTCAGAGTTTGATTCATTGTAATCCATGTCGTCATCTATATCGATTTCATCAGAGGATGAGGATATTTCTCTGATATCTGACGATTGTTCAACATCACAAATAACTGTTGTTCTGTGTGGTATTTTCTCTGAGTATTGCCTACAACTGTAAAAAAATAAAGAAAAAAATCAGGTTGCATAATGAAAATAATGAATAATAATAAATATATTTTTTTAATAAATTATCACAATCAGGGATGTTCTTGAAATTTCAACAAACTAAATAAGGCCTTAATATTGTAGAATGCCTAAATTAAAAATATTCCCACTTGAGATACAGTATTATTATTAGTTAGTACTAAGTTTAGTGAACTGTAAACCTAGGTACTTCGTAATTTTCATTATTTTTTTTATTTAAAAATCTATTAATAAATTTAAAGAATATATAAGAGATGTAACTAAATACTGACTAAGATATGTGTATCTAAATGAGTAATTACTTTGATAACAATGATACCATTTAAACACAGCTAAAAATGACATCGATTTCATAGAACTATGACTACGCCTTTTATTCTTATGTGTGTTGTCACCGTTTCACCGGTGTTGTTGTTTTGATTTGAGTCCTGTGTCCAGTATACTGAACACCTTTTTCAATGATGAAATAAACTATGATATAATGATATATGAATAAAAATCCTACTATATTCGTATTCTTTGACATATAATTGTCTGAAAATAACATTAAAATCTTTAGATTGATTTAAATCTAATAAATAATAGCAAAAAACTTACCAGCACCCCCTGAACACGAAGCTACTGCCCCTCTGTCGGCCATCTTAAAATTAAGTATTGTCTATCTCGGCGTAAAAGTACGTGAAACTAGTGTAAAAATGTGTCCAGCAGGCTACACAAGAGGATCTAAACGAAAATTAGCTACCAAGTTAGAATAAGACATAGAAAACTATTGTCCAGTGGGCTGTACGCCTGGACTCAGGAGGATATAGGATAGTTAAAAGCCTTAATGGATTCATTAACAGAACATATACCATTTACATATTCAATATATGTACATTATGGGAAATGATGCACACGTTAGTTTATTGTGGGTAATTTTCAGAGTGCGTAAACCCTATAAAACTCTACATTTCTTTTTGCGCACTAAAAAGATGCGTAACAACATCGCACCAAAAATCGCACTACTGAATGATTTGAGAAAAACGGAAACAATTATATTGAAAACGTAAATAAAGAGTCCAACTGTAAATCTTATGCAGATATACAAGTGAATTCAACAACAGTAAAAAAATACAGAACTACAGACATGTCAGCAATGAATGATGTAATATCTACTAGTGCCTTAAATGTCAGCAGAAAAAGGAAACGTAACAAGGTTTGGAGCATTATTCATAAAAAGAGGCGAGTAAATAAAAAGGTGAGGAAAATGAAAGAGTGGACTCAAAACCAACGACCTGCCCCATCTCTATCTCTATTTAATTACAATGACCCTGCCCGCCTAACGGTACTTCAAATTAATATTAATGGCATATGGTCCAAAGAGTCTAGGTTACTAGGTTGGCAATGTTCATTTATGAGGAGAAAATTGACGTAGTGCTGGTCCAAGAAACGAGGTTGCGAGGAAAGGACATCACTATCGAGGGTTACAACCACTTCAAGTGTGGCTGCCAAAAATGCAATGGCCTAATGACTATTGTTAGAGGTGACCTCACAGTAAAACTCCTCAAATCAGACCTAAGAAAAGCCAATTCGGATTGCATAGCCATAAAAATTTGGAAAAATGGCAAAGCATACAAACTCTTAAATATTTACTCACCCCCAAAACTAACCATTCACCTTAACATGAAACGAAAATTTTTTCACTAGAACAATAATTGCTGGCGATTTTAATGCCTAGTCAAAGAAATGGGGCTACAAAAATGAAAATGCTACCGGCCTTAAAGTAAAAAAACTATTGCAAACTTCTAACTTGACACTCCTCCAGAGTTGCCAGTCAAAACCAACTTTTTTACATAGTGGCAATGGTGTTGAATCCAGACCAGATATTACCCTAATATCACATGACATAGAAAAATGCAAAACATGGAATGTCCTTGGTGACATTGGTAGTGACCATGTCCCAATCCTATTATGTATCAAACTGGAGAACTCACAAGAAGACAGAAAAGCTGAAGACAGACCACTGCTATGGCAATATACAAAAGCAGATTGGGATCTTTTTGCTAGAACAGGAGACACCATCGTTAAAGGATACAAAAATAATGTGAAAACCTCAACAACAATTGACCAAATGTATGAAAACTTGACAAACAGTGTTATAAAAGCCGCTATAACAGCCATTCCCAGAATGAGGAGAAAAACAAATTTAAAGCTCCAAAACCTGCAAATCTCCAGACTCTCTCAAAAAAGAAATCATGCCAGAGCAATGGCATCAACATCAAAGTTGAATAGAATAGTGTATAATAAACTAACAAAGACCAATGGAAGAAACGAAGAAACTTTGCGAAAACATAAACCTACGGAAAAATCCAACAAAGGCTTGGCTTGGTCACTAGTCAAAAGATTAAATGGCCAAAACAAAATAAATAACCCCAGCCCAATAATAAGTGAAGGGAGAACACACGTGGAAGACAAAGGCTGAGCGGAAGTATTAAACAAGCACTTTGCTTCAGTGGGAAAAACGAAAAAATGGACAAGGACAAGTACACTACTGGACAAGGAAAGGAAAGAAAGGGAAAAGAACATAATAATAGATGAAGAAAGCATAATGTCATCTCCCTTTACACAAAGTGAACTACAGAGGGCAATCTCAAAATGTAAAAAGAACACCGCACCAGGACCAGACAAAATCTCTAACAACATGATAAAAAACATAGGACCTAAAATGAAAAATTACTTACTGGACATAATCAACCAAACCTGGAAAAGAGGAGAGATACCCAACAGCTGGAGGCATGCTGTGGTAACCCCTATTCTAAAAGAAGGCAAGAACCCATCAGAAGCAGACAGTTATCGTCCCATATCCCTTACGTCATGTGTCGGGAAAATAGCTGAGCGGATGATAAACAGTAGGATGTACTGGTTTATGGAAGGATCGGATTTAATTCATCCGGACCAGAGCGGCTTCAGACGAAATCAAATTAATCCAAAGTATCCATGACGGGTTCCAAAAGAAAGAAAACTCAGTGGCAGTGCTACTGGATTTAAAGGCAGGCGTACGACAGAGTGTGGAGAAAGGGACTGCTCTTAAAAATGTTGAGAATGGGCATCGATGGTCGACTATATAAATGGATAAAAGACTTCCTAAGGAATAGGAGTATATCTACCAAATTTAGGAATGAAACGTCAAAAAATATCTCAGTAATGGAAGGACTACCACAAGGATCGGCACTGAGCTTGCACTCTATTCCTGATATTTATAAACAATATGCCACAAGAAATAAATTGCCGAAAGGCACTCTTTGCCGATGACGTCGCAATCTGGCAAACAGACCAAGATTTAAATAAAATACAGAGCAGCCTACAAGAAGATTTAAACAGAATAAGAACTTACACAAAGAAGTGGAAGATAACGGTCAACATCTTAAAAACTACTTTTACCATCTTCACGCTAAACAGTAAACTAAACACAGAAAACTTTGATCTGCATTTTGGCACTAGGCAGTTATCAAATGCACAATACCCCAAATACCTAGGTGTTACTTTAGACAAAAAACTGAAACTTCACAAGTTTGTTCAAGAATTAGTGGCGAAAGCGGAAAATAAACTGACCCTATTAAAACGACTTGCTGGCACATACTGGGGAGCCCAAGCAAGTGACATGAGAGCCTTATACATAAATTTAGTTAGATCAGTTATAGACTACACGGCACCGATTCAAAACTTAACTAGTAAGACAAGCCAAGATAAAATAGATTTCATCCAGTCACGAGCCATTAGGCTAATATGTGGAACTATGAAAAGCTCCCCAACAGCGGCTGGGGAAATTTTAGCAAATTTGGAGCCCCTAAACCTAAGGAGAGAAAAAGCACAAATAACTCTTATTGAACGGCTAAGAAGACTTAAACCTGGAGACCCTCTGAGAACCATGGCAAACGAACCAACTCACTCAAGGATCAAACAAGAATTTTTTCTCAGCGGCTGCAAAAGACTTCAATCACGGATGGAACTACCCGGTAAAAGGAAAAGGCTTAAGGAAGTACAATCAAGAAGACCCGACAAAATAGTAAACCTAAATATTAGATTAGGAAATGCAAAAATAGGAAGTAAAATTTCAAAACAATCAACATCAGCCTCAACAATAATAAACACCTATAGCATGGACATGAACATGAAAATACATGTTTATATTGATGGGGCAAGAAACAAAACTGGATCTGGGTATGGTGCAATAATAATACTTGATCAGCAAAGCGAACCATTAGAGATGTATGGTCCATGTGGAACCTTCACTACAAGTAACGAAGCGGAAGCTATCGCGTTAAAAATGGCTCTGGACAACCTAATTGAAATCTTCAGAACCCAACCTGCTCAAAGAAAAGACATTGTCATATTCACTGACAACAAGATCATATTAAGAAACTCGAAGAGAGATGAGCCCCGACCACAAATAGCGAGCATCATCCGAAGGACAAACAGCATAGATAGAGATTTCAAACTTAAAATCTTCCTCCAATGGATCCCAGGACACTCTGACAGCTTGCTCCACAACAGAGCTGACGAGATTGCCAAAGATGGGTCAAAATTAAAACAAACAGAGCACCACACATCTCTAGAATCGCTAAAAGGAAGACTTAAAAGCATCTACCGAGTTAAATGGATCAAACAATGGGCAAACTGCAACACAGGAAGGTCCGTGTGGAAATACCAAAAATCTCCCAACAATTCTGATCCATGGTGGTCACTAAGAAGGAAAGATCAAACCACCATTTCCCGAATCAGGACGAAACATTGCCCAACGAAATCCTATCTCAAAAGAATGGGAAAAGCTGAAGACGAAAACTGCAGACACTGCAAAAGAGAAGTGGAAACTGTAGAACATCTCGAGATATGCCCAAATCTAACTGAAATCCGAAGAAACATATTTGATTCAAGAACACCAAATTTCAGCCCCTAAAAGATCTGAAACGGTTAGCCGACTATTTTGGAAAAGCACTTGCAGAAAATAAATAGTGTAGATTGTAGCTTGTCGTGGTGGAATAAGTTATCTCGGCGAAGCTCTTGCTGAATAACTTATAAAAAGTCCTAAGAATACAAAAATGGTGTGACCAAATAATGAATACTATAGACAATTGCAAAACAAATACAGCATGTGGTGCGGACCGCATCAGCACCAACATGCTGAAACATTTAGGCAGCAAAGCCAAAAGCTTACTACTTAATATATTAAATAGAAGTTGGGCAGATGGCACTATCCCCAACAGTTGGCGGCATGCCATTGTCACACCCATTTTAAAAGAAGGTAAGAATCCAGAAATCATCACTAGTTTCAGGCCAATTTCAATAACATCATGCGTCAATAAATTGGCCAAAAGGATTGTTAACTCACGCCTCTACTGGCATATGGAGTCGAAGCGGCTCATCTACCCCTAACCATGGTGGTTTCAAGAAAAACAGAAATTCCTTAGACCAAGTCATAAGGCTCACACAACATGTTATAGGTGGCTTCCAAGCCAGGGAAAGCACATTGGCGGTTTTTCTGGATATCAAACAAGCCTATGAAAGGGTTTGGCGACTCGGCCTTCTAGTAAAATTGCTAAGACTAGGTGTGAATGGAAAACTTTATTTCTGGATAAAGGACTTCCTAAGCAAACGAACCATGTCCACCAAAATTGGCATCATAAATTCAAAATCTAAATCCATAGAAGAAGGCCTCCCGCAGGGATCAGCACTCAGCTGCCTGTTATTTCTCATCTTCATTAATGATATGCCTGACTATATAAATTGCAACAAAGCTCTTTTTGCAGACGACGCTGCACTTTGGGCCACTGGTAAAAATGCACATGAAGTAAGCGCCATGATACAAAACGACCTTAACCATGTTGCCAATTTCGCCAAATCATGGAAAATAGAGATCAATATAGAAAAGACTGTGGCCAGTGTTTTCACACTCAGCCCAAAGTTCAAAAGCAAATCAAAGACTCTATTCCTGAATAACATGGCATTGATGTATTCAAAAAAACCCAAAATATTTGGGTATCATCTTAGATGAGAAATTAAAATTACACAAGTTTGCTGAAAATGTTGTTCAAAGATCTGAAAAAATGCTAAACACAGTCAAGAAATTAGCAGGTACCAAATGGGGTGCAAACGCCCCTGAACTGAAAACTCTATACTTAAACGCCGTTCGCTCCATCATGGAGTACAGTTTGCCCATACAAAATTTATTGAGCACCACGTGCCTAAACAACATAGATACAATACAAAACAAAGCAATCAGAGTTATAGTAGGTACAATGAAGAGCTCACCTATAGCGGCAGGCGAACTATTAGCTGGAATAGAGCCACTCCATTTAACTAGAAAGAAAGCTCAACTCATCACCATCGAGCGTTACAGGCGCCTAAACATAAACGATTAGGTACAATGAAGAGCTCACCTATAGCGGCAGGCGAACTATTAGCTGGAATAGAGCCACTCCATTTAACTAGAAAGAAAGCTCAACTCATCACCATCGAGCGTTACAGGCGCCTAAACATAAACGACCCGTTACATTCAATGGCTCAGCAAACCGTTCATAATAGAATAAATAAGGCGTCTTTCCTGAGCAACTGCTTCGCACTTGAACGAACAAGCACCTTTAACATACCTCAAAACAGGAAGAAAATACGCGACGTTCCTAAAGCTAGGCCCGATTTAAACATCAACATGCTCGTACGATGTGATGTACCTGATGGATGTGTGGGTGACCCGGACAACGATGTCAGAGCGTCAACCATAATACAGTCTTTCAGCACTGCAGACTACCACCACATCTTTGTCGACGGAGCCAAATGTGCAAATGGCACCGGGTACGGAATTTTCATAAATTGGAGACTTGACCAAAAAACACCGCCCCTTGAATTGTCGGGCGTTTGTGGTATACATTCCACCTCTAAAGAGTCAGAATATGAAGCCATAAAAGTTGCACTGAAAGTGATTCATGAATCTTTCTCAAATAATGCAATCATACCATACAATTGTGTTATCTTCACAGACTGTCAAAGTTTCCTAAAGAACCTACTATCAAATCTGCCAGTACCAAAACTGACTAAAATTAATAGTTTCATTAGGAAAATAACCACTACCTTCAACATCCAACTCATCTTCCAATGGATCCCTGCCCATTCAAATAATGAAGTGCATAATAAAGTACACAACATGGCAAAGGATAGTGCACACACACACCCAAAACAGGATGACAGAAAAGTATCTCTTGAAGCGGCAAAGGCCATTATAAAAGCCCAAATAAAAATGAATGGACAAAACAATGGGCAGATGAGACCACCGGGAGAAAGGTGTGGAACGCATTGAAAGAGCCAGCATCAGCATCATCAGACGCATGGTGGCGCCTAAAGAGGATGGAACAGACCATCATCTCCAAGTTAAGGACCGGTCACTGCCCAACCAATTCATATTTGCATTTGATGGGGAAGATGGGCACAAGCCTCTGCAGGCACTGCGAAAGGGATACAGAAACAATTGAACACCTGTCGGTGTGTCCACACTTATTTGAAGCCAGGGAATTATTCATGCAAAACCAAGCTGGACCAGTATTATACGGAACAGAAGAACAATTACGTATGACAGCCAATTTTTTCAACTACGCTTTAAACGAGTAGCGCCTTAAAGTATGTGACGTCGCATTTACTTTGTAAAGAAACTTTCTAGTCTGAAGTCTGATGAATGATGACCGCAGATTGAATACTAAAGGATGTAACAAACATTTCCATATCCTTTCATATCGTGTATCGTGTATCGTGTATCGTGTATCGTGTATCGTGTATCGTGTATCGTGTATCGTGTATCATGTGCCGTACGTCATGTGACATACTTTTAAAGTCGAATGTCGCTTGACATGAGTGGAAAACTATACCAGTACAGCTCTTGCTGTATAGTTTTTAAAAAAACGTCCATGTAGTAGATAATCCATTTCAGTAATGCTCTCACTGAATGGTTTTGTTAAACAGTCCAGAGTGTGGCAAGTCTTGGTCGACTTGTTATAACATACAAACAGCCATTTCAGTAATGCTCTCGCTGAAAGGCTTTGTAAAACAGTATCGTGTGAGGATAGTCTTGTGTTACTTGGCATAAGTGACAAACAGCCATCTCAGTAATGCTCTCGCTGAATGGTTTTGTTAAATAGTCCAGAGTGTGGCAAGTCTTGGTCTACTTGGTATAACGTACAAACAGCCATTTCAGCAATGCTCTCGCTGAATGGTTTTGTTAAACAGTCCCGAGTGTGGAAAGTCTTGGTTGACTTGGTATCAGTTACAAACATCCAGTTTCAGTAATGCTCTCGCTGAATGGTTTTGTACAACAGTCCCGAGTGTGGAAAGTCTTGGTTGACTTGGTATCAGTTACAAACATCCAGTTTCAGTAATGCTCTCGCTGAATGGTTTTGTACAACAGTCCCGAGTGTGGAAAGTCTTGGTTGACTTGGTATCAGTTACAAACATCCAGTTTCAGCAATGCTCTCGCTGAATGGTTTTGTACAACAGTCCCGAGTGTGGAAAGTCTTGGTTGACTTGGTATCAGTTACAAACATCCAGTTTCAGTAATGCTCTCACTGAATGGGTTTTGTTAAACTGTATCGTGGGTGATTAGTCTTGTGTTATTTTGAAAAGTGACACACAGCCATCTCAGTAATGCTCTCACTGAATGGTCTGTAAAAATCATTGGTGTGGAAAGTCTTGGTTGACTTGGTACAAGTGACAAACAACCATTACGGTATTGCTCTCGCTGTATGGTTCCTATAAAACAAGTATCGGTAGTTGTGTGTGGACAGTCACTTAAAAGTGTGTGGCACTACACAAAATTACAAAGTGTAAAATACAAAATAAATGGCAAAGCACGATTAGGACAAAGATATAGTCATGGCCAAGGTCAAGGCCAAAGAAAAGTCGTTTCCTTATTGGTACATGAGCCATGAGAAACTTTACATATGTGTTGCACCACGCTAAATCTATCTCGGTATAGCTCTTGCCGAATAGCTAGCTGAACGTCCATGCGCTCCTAAGGGTCATTTCAGCAATGCTCGAGCTGAATGGCCTTTAAATAAAGTCCCATGAGTGGACAGTCTGATCCATCCCAAAAGTGTACGGCACTGCACTCAAATAAATGTCAAAGTCAAAACTTTAGATAGACAAAGTCAAAGTAAAAGACAAAGGCAAAGGCAAAAGGCAACGGCAAAGGCAAAGACAAAGTCTAAACAGAAATGTATTGTGGATGATTTGATGATTTTCTCTCTTTACTTGAGACATGAGTAAATTACCTAGAATGGTATAACAGGCAAAACTATCTCGGTACAGTTCTTGCTGGATAGTTTTGTAAAATGTCTGGAGCTGTGTCTGTGTACCATGGCTGCGAATGTCTTTCTTATTAAGTGGAAAATTTTAAAAAATGGTGGCATATTAAAGACAACTTTGGAAACTTATTAGTTTTCCAATTTTGCAAACGTACATACAAAAGTCTCTTTTCCTTGATTGCTAAATAATCTTGTATTTTGTTGCTGGAAATGCTGGTAGAAAACATAAAAGGATAACCATGTTTCCAAAATCTAGAATATATGCTGGTTGGAGGCTGGTGAATGTTTTTATAAAATAAAATGCCATACAGGATAGCGGACAGTGGCTATTGGAGTGGAGTTGCCCGGCAGCTGTAAGTCAAAGAAACGTCTGTTAGGCGCCCTGTCTAGTCGGAATACTCTTTCCGGGGCACATTAGTACAAGCACAAATCAATCTGAGTGGGATTTGATGCAACTAGACAATCTCCCATCCCTAAGGATTAGCCGAAGGGAAACGACTCTGAATACTGTGACCCAGTGTCTGGTTTTTCAGAGTGCACTCCTCGGTGGCCAGATGTAGTAATTGGCAGTAGTTAGATCGTGGCTACATACCAAAGTGGTTACATCTGGGACGGGGGCCCGTATGTATAGGGTCTACGTACCAGAGTATGAAACCTGGCTACTGGGTTGAGTGCCGGCCAAAGGAGCGAAAGCTCGGAGCTGCGGGGTCGGTCAAGTCTTGGTGCCAGATGTCTCGAATTCAGGCACTGTGAGTGGAGGTTTAACGCAGGTTCGACTCCTGCCCCGGGCAAATAAATATTAAATTTAAACTTAACGGCAGTGGGTAAAATGCCGCCCGGTGACCCATAAAAAAAGAAAAAAAAAAAAAAAAAAAAAAAAAAGCTGGATTAAGCTGGTAATAAGAAAGAGAGGAAAATCCAGACAGGATAGCAAGGGGCTGGAACAACTAAGTGCAGTTGAAGTGACAAGCAAGTTAGTGCCCAAACCTAGGCGGCGTAAGCTGGGGCAAAAAATTCAAGAGGCGACTACCAAACAAGTGGGGTAGCATCGCATCTAGGTAAATACACAGCCCCAGGAATAGCCGGGGGGCAAGGACTCAAAGCTGAAAGGAACAGGGGTCTTGACCCCCTAACCAATTGGCGATGAGTGTCCTCCCTGCAACCAAGCAAACATAAGATTGATGTAGCAATGCACCAATTAAGGCAACATGTCAGGACGCGTAAGCTCCATTGTCCAATGAGTAGCCATTGCGATGGTGTGAACAACTCCTGATAAGTATGAATCTTGGAAACGGGTTGAGGACCGGCCATATGAGCAGAAATGCTCGGAGCTGCTGTGTCGGTCAAGTCCAGGTGCCAGCACCAAGACTCTAAAGCAGAGTCTATCAACAGTTAACAGTCAATGTGAGCGGAGGTTTAAAGCAGGTTCGACTCCTGCCCCGGGCAAATAAATAATAATTATTTATTAAACTTATCGGCTGTGGGTTAAATGCCGCCCGGTGACCCACTAAACCTAATTCATTGACCGCTCAAACATTGACCGCAACAGGTCTGTATTTTCTTTTAATTTTTTTTTAAAAGCTGGTTACCATTATAAATAAATGCCATATAGGATAGTCAAAATTAAAGTATGGATTCATGAAAACATATTTTTAAAAGCATACTGAGTGATTATAGTTGCACACCAAATATTACGCTATTGTTTCAAAACAAAGCGCGCCAATCATATTGAATGTAAACAAATACATTTCCGCCCACAGTGTTATCTTGTCAACACAACAGCGTTTTTTGTTTAAATTCTATGTGCTTTTTCCAATTTCTTCAAATATTGAATACTTCTTTTGATATAATGGACACTTTGAAGAGTGGTTCTCAACTGCAAGCTAAAATGGAAGGTAGGAAAAGAAAGAGACAGAGAAATTGGCGTGAAGTCCACCAGAAACGACGAAAAGTAGATAAGGTAAAGGCAATCGCTGATTTGAATAAAGGTACATGGCCATACAATTGTATAACACAATCAGATGACGACCAACTAATTTGTTTGCAACTTAATATAAACGGTCTCTGGTCAAGAGATTCAAAACTTGCTGTTTTGTTATATGAGCATAACGTAGACATTGCTCTAATACAGGAAGCAAGACTGAAATCAAAAACTGTAAAAATTGAAGGTTACACACCATACTTATGTAAATGCAAAACTACATGCAGGGGTACTATAACCTTCATAAGAAATGGCTTAACTGTGGAAAGACTTGATACAAAATGTGTACCGCCTGCAACAGACGCGGTAGACATTAAATTATGGAAAAATGGTAAATCTTTCCGTTTCGTTAACATTTATTCACCACCCAAAATGACTTTTGATTTGAACGAATCCACAAAGCATTTCAAGAGAACCATCATTGCAGGTGACCTAAACGCCCAGTCAAGACAGTGGGGATACAAATGTGAAAACACAACAGGCAGACGTGTTTCAAAACTGTGCGCCTCCACCAATTTAAAACTACTACAAAGTTGCTATTCCAAAGCGACCTTCACTCATAACAGCAACAAAGTAAAATCGAGGCCAGATATGACTATGGTGAGTGAGGACATACACAACTCAATAGAATGGGATGTCATAGAAGACATTGGAAGTGACCACCTTCCAATATTATTAAAGATTACATGTCAAAATGCCAATGTCCCGACTACACATAAGCCTGTCGAATGTTTCAAATGGCAATACAACAAAGCCGATTGGAAAAAATTCAAGCAAGTCAGTGATATCATGACAAGTAAATTACAAAATTTTATTGGTTCAATAGACGAGCAATATGACCTATGGGTTGATGGTATTATCAATGCGGCTAGTGTTAGCATCCCCAAATGCACTAACAAAACCGGTGGCAAAAAAATTAAATCAAAGTCGCTAACAAGTCTTGTAAAGAAGAGAAATGATGCAAAGAAAAATAAAGACAAGTCACAGTTTCAAAAAAAAACGCTACAACCAGATCACCAAGGAAATTAAGTCACTGACACAGGAGTTAAAATTAAATACATGGAGGCACATGTGTGCAAACCTTGATATGAAACAAAACCCAACAAAGGTGTGGATAACATTAAAAGATTTAAACGGAGAGTTATCCACAGGAAACCCAAGTCCATTGATAGTTGACAACAAAAAACTAGTCAATGATAGTGATAAAGCAGAAGCTCTCAATATACACTTTGCAAATGTAAGCAAGAAACAGAAATGGGACGAATCCAGCATAAACATCAACATTGAAAGAAAACAAAGAGAGCTTGAAATGTCCCAGTGTGTGGATGAAGATAGCCTAATGAATAATCCATTCACCATGATAGAATTGGACAGAGCTATTGAAAATAGCAACAAAAATACAGCATGTGGTGCGGACCGCATCAGCACCAACATGCTCAAAAATTTAGGCATCAAATCAAAAACCGCATTACTTATCATTTTAAACAGAACTTGGGCAGATGGCACTATCCCCAACAGTTGGCGACATGCCATTGTAACACCAATATTGAAAGAGGGCAAGAAGCCAGAAAACATAAACAGCTTCAGGCCAATTTCCATTACATCATGTGTTAGTAAATTGGCAGAAAGAATTGTCAACTCACGCCTCTACTGGTACATGGAGTCTAATCACCTCATCCACCCAGACCAAGGCGGTTTCAGAAAGAACAGAAATGCCTTGGACCAAGTAATACGGCTAACCCAAGATGTCATAGATGGCTTCCAAGTCAGATCAAGCACATTGGCGGTTTTTCTTGATCTTAAACAAGCATATGACAGGGTTTGGCGACTCGGTCTTCTTGTTAAAATGCTAAGACTAGGTGTAAATGGCAAACTTTACTTCTGGATAAAGGACTTCCTAACCAATAGAACCATGTCCACCAAAATTGGCATCATAAATTCAAAATCTAAATCCATAGAAGAAGGCCTCCCGCAGGGATCAGCACTCAGCTGCCTGTTATTTCTCATCTTCATTAATGATATGCCTGACTATATNCACCAAAATTGGCATCATAAATTCAAAATCTAAATCCATAGAAGAAGGCCTCCCGCAGGGATCAGCACTCAGCTGCCTGTTATTTCTCATCTTTATTAATGATATGCCTGACTATATAAATTGCAACAAAGCTCTTTTTGCAGACGACGCTGCACTTTGGGCCACTGGTAAAAATGCACATGAAGTAAGCGCCATGATACAAAACGACCTTAACCATGTTGCCAATTTCGCCAAATCATGGAAAATAGAGATCAATATAGAAAAGACTGTGGCCAGTGTTTTCACACTCAGCCCAAAGTTCAAAAGCAAATCAAAGACTCTATTCCTGAATAACATGGCATTGATGTATTCAAAAAACCCAAAATATTTGGGTATCATCTTAGATGAGAAATTAAAATTACACTAGTTTGCTGAAAATGTTGTTCAAAGATCTGAAAAAATGCTAAACACAGTCAAGAAATTAGCAGGTACCAAATGGGGTGAAAACGCCCCTGAACTGAAAACTCTATACTTAAACGCCGTTCGCTCCATCATGGAGTACAGATTGCCCATACAAAATTTATTGAGCACCACGTGCCTAAACAACATAGATGCAATACAAAACAAAGCAATCAGAGTTATATTAGGTACAATGAAGAGCTCACCTATAGCGGCAGGCGAACTATTAGCTGGAATAGAGCCACTCCATTTAACTAGAAAGAAAGCTCAACTCATCACCATCGAGCGTTACAGGCGCCTAAACATAAACGACCCGTTACATTCAATGGCTCAGCAAACCGTTCATAATAGAATAAATAAGGCGTCTTTCCTGAGCAACTGCTTCGCACTTGAACGAACAAGCACCTTTAACATACCTCAAAACAGGAAGAAAATACGCGACGTTCCTAAAGCTAGGCCCGATTTAAACATCAACATGCTCGTACGATGTGATGTACCTGATGGATGTGTGGGTGACCCGGACAACGATGTCAGAGCGTCAACCATAATACAGTCTTTCAGCACTGCAGACTACCACCACATCTTTGTCGACGGAGCCAAATGTGCAAATGGCACCGGGTACGGAATTTTCATAAATTGGAGACTTGACCAAAAAACACCGCCCCTTGAATTGTCGGGCGTTTGTGGTATACATTCCACCTCTAAAGAGTCAGAATATGAAGCCATAAAAGTTGCACTGAAAGTGATTCATGAATCTTTCTCAAATAATGCAATCATACCATACAATTGTGTTATCTTCACAGACTGTCAAAGTTTCCTAAAGAACCTACTATCAAATCTGCCAGTACCAAAACTGACTAAAATTAATAGTTTCATTAGGAAAATAACCACTACCTTCAACATCCAACTCATCTTCCAATGGATCCCTGCCCATTCAAATAATGAAGTGCATAATAAAGTACACAACATGGCAAAGGATAGTGCACACACACACCCAAAACAGGATGACAGAAAAGTATCTCTTGAAGCGGCAAAGGCCATTATAAAAGCCCAAAT
>CAXITT010000637.1:447286-459854 GCA_964033795.1 Lymnaea stagnalis | reverse complement strand
TATATATATATACATATAGCTTATAGATTTTGAATCTGTCACTGTAATCCATATATGTCGCTAGAATAAAAACTAGAAATAAAAAAATAAAATCAGTGTGACCTTGACCTTAACAATGTTTTTGTTGATGGAAAAAAAATCCTGTTGTTTTTCCCTACTCAGTGGCGGCACTAAGAGAAAACTGTCTCTGGGCATCTCCCTGATCGGCAACCCAGCGTTGATTATGCTGGATGAGCCGACAGCTGGGATGGACCCCATTTCAAGACGGACTGTCTGGGAGGTCCTCAATTTGATTAGAAAAACTGGTCGAACCCTCATCCTCACGTCACACAGGTAATGATGGGAGTGTATCTTACCTTGGTAATGATGGGAGTGTATCTTACCTTGGTAAAGATGGGAGTGTATCTTACCTTGGTAATGATGGGAGTGTACTTACTTGGGTAATGATGAAAAGGGTGGTTGTTGTGTGATTGTTGAATAAAGTTACATGCAAATATCGCATTAGGATCCCTATCACGGCCGTGCTACACAATCTCCTCAGCGTTTCACAGAATTCTGACAAATTTAATTTGTTGAGTGACCAGCAGAATGAATAAAGTAGACCTTGAAGCTATAGAATTCCTTTCCTCTCCAAGACGGTTTTACAGTTTCAGATTGTGGTTGTATTGTCGGTGATGACAGCTGAATGAAACACGACAAATGGCATGGAGAAGATGATGAAATCTGAATGGGGAAGTGAAATCATTTAAATGAAACACGACAAATGTCATGGAGAAGATGATGAAATCTGAATGGTGAAGTGAAATCATTTAAATGAAACACGACAAATGTCATGGAGAAGTTTATGAAATCTGAATGGGGAAGTGAAATCATTTAAATGAAACACGACAAATGTCATGGAGAAGATGATGAAATCTGAATGGGGAAGTGAAATCATTTAAATGAAACACGACAAATGTCATGGAGAAGTTTATGAAATCTGAATGGGGAAGTGAAATCATTTAAATGAAACACGACAAATGTCATGGAGAAGATGATGAAATCTGAATGGGGAAGTGAAATCATTTAAATGAAACACGACAAATGTCATGGAGAAGATGATGAAATCTGAATGGGGAAGTGAAATCATTTAAATGAAACACGACAAATGGCATGGAGAAGATGATGAAATCTGAATGGGGAAGTGAAATCATTTAAATGAAACACGACAAATGTCATGGAGAAGATGATGAAATCTGAATGGGGAAGTGAAATCATTTAAATGAAACACGACAAATCATGGAGAAGATGATGAAATCTGAATGGGGAAGTGAAATCATTTAAATGAAACACGACAAATGTCATGGAGAAGATGATGAAATCTGAATGGGGAAGTGAAATCATTTAAATGAAACACGACAAATGTCATGGAGAAGATGATGAAATCTGAATGGGGAAGTGAAATCATTTAAATGAAACACGACAAATGGCATGGAGAAGATGATGAAATCTGAATGGGGAAGTGAAATCATTTAAATGAAACACGACAAATGTCATGGAGAAGATGATGAAATCTGAATGGGGAAGTGAAATCATTTAAATGAAACACGACAAAGGCATTTTGACGATGGTAACTGAGTTAAGAAAACATAAGTCATGTAGAAGTGAAAATAAAATAAGACAAATGTCATGTAGAACTGGTGACATTCGAATTTTTTAATATAATATCGACAGGGGCGTCATTTCTTTTTTTTTCAAAAAGGCGGGGGGGGGGCGCAAAACCAAAAACTTGGTCGGCTTGTTAAGCTGTTCATTACTTGAGGCGCCACGGGACATAGAAATTTAAATAAAACCTGTAAATTAAGGGGGGGGGGGGAAGCCCCACACTGCTCTACCCAAATGACGACCCTGCTAAGAGACGGCGGTGCACTTTGTGTTCAACATGTTTGAAATGTTACAGCATGGAGGAGTGCGATGCCCTGTGTACACGGATAGCCATCATGGGCAAGGGGCAGATCATGTGTCTGGGCAGCCCCCAGTACCTTAAGAACAAGTACGGCCAAGGCTTCACCGTCATCATCTACGCAACAGTCGATGACCAGTGTCAGGTCGTTCCCTTGGACGACGCCATTCAGTTTATAATCAATACGTTTCCAGACAGCGAGGTGAGATAAGCTAAATCTTAATCCATTATCTGCCCTTTCTTTTTTTTTTTTTTTTTTTTTTTTTTTTTTTTTTTGTTTTTTTTTTTTTTTTGCTGTTGCGTTTGTGTGCTCCCCGAGACAACAATCTTTCCTTTGACAGGGCTGTGTGATTAATGTGCATCTAATTCTTTTATTATTTGCGAATAGCTTCACGTTTTGAAATCGAAGTTTTATTTATTGACAGATTTTTAACCAAATGGACTCCTATGCTCACTTGCAAGTCCCGGAAACAGAGAGATCGCTGGCTGATGTGTTTGAAACCTTACAGGAAGCTCAGGATAAGTTTAACTTCGCCAGATACACTGTTCAACAAACCAGCCTGGAGCAGGTGTTTCTAATGTTCATGAAGAAGACACAAGGCGTCTGATGGATAATAAGTTTGGTTCTTTTGTTTTTTTCTTAACGCTCGTAAATGTTGTGACGAGTTCATTTGTTACAACTGTTTTAACATTTAAAAACGCACCCAGACGCACAACATATTTTTACAAGCCTTTGAAATGTGAAACACGCCTGACAATGGTATACTAAATTAGTTCACAGTGGATTATAACTAAATCAATGTTCTTGTGTTCACTCAGTCTTGAAATCTTCTTTCTTGATCAGCACTTCGTTATTTTGACTTCCCTTTTTGTATTAAGTTTCAGTTCCAATTCATTTTGTAGGTGTTGCACCGTGCTAATTTGTTGGAGTGGGAAAGATGACAACCTATTAAATGTTGATGATACAAAGCTCCATCGTTTTTGTTGTTTTTTTGTGTGGTGTGTTAACACAATAGTTCGCAATTCAAAAAGCAAGCAACCATTTTTTTAAGGGGATGGAGAAGGGAGTAAGAAATAGAAACTGTAAAAAATTATATTAAAAAATACATGAGGTGATTAAATCATTAATGAAATTCAGTTATAGACGCAAAATTTTCAAAGTATTTTAGTCGATGTTGTTCTCTTTGACAGAGGCAAGCAGTAGCAGTTGACCAACACTGGCGGTCAATCTAATACGTTTACGCCATGCCCCCATATTTTTTTCAAATTGTGTTTTTTTATAAACTAGAGAATATACCGTAAATAGTTCCCATCTCCTTTCACCCATATGCTATCAAGGTGACAGTGAGAGTCTTTAAAGAAAAATAATAGAACTCACCATATTGACTGAACCTACATTACCCCCCCTCCCCCCCCCCCAAACCTTTCCGCCCAAGATACTTGTACAGTTCTAATTGGCCCAATTAATTTTGTTTTTTTATAAACTAGAGAATATACCGTAAATCGTTCCCATCTCCTTTCACCCATATGCTATCAAGGTGACAGTGAAAGTCTTTAAAGAAAAATAATAGAACTCCCCATATTGACTGAACCTACATTACCCCCCCTCCCCCCCCCCCAAACCTTTCCGCCCAAGATACTTGTACAGTTCTAATTGGCCCAATGATAAGAATTGCTGTATTTAATCAATACCAGCTCACTCGCTTCAAGCCACTATTACATATTAAAGGCGATTACTTCAGGTCTAATAAAAAAAAAATTACTTTTAAAAAAACCAATGGAAAATTTTATTTTTTTTTAAATTAGGTCAATGATAGCTAAAAAGTATTTGAAAATGTCAAGAGGTGTCACCCGTCCTTGTTGGCCGATAAATATAAATTATTATTTTGTTTAAATATTATCAAATGGCAACTTATATTTGTATTCTTAAATTTAGAATCAATTTATTTTCCTTGAGTAATTTCAGATCCTATTTCATAATAGAATAATCGGCTGAATTTCATCATTTTCGTTCAATTATTGCAAAAAGCGTTTAACCGGTGACCTAAATGCAAGCTTGAAAAAATCGAAGGTTTAAGTTTCCGTGAGCATAACGTCTCTCAAATTAAGTGTTAACCGTTAGCGATTTAAAAATATTTTTTTTTAAATTGAAGGCCTTCAATTTCTTGGGCGGAACTGATCAGTAGGTCAACTGAGTTACAGTACTTGCATCTTCATCTTCCAAGAGCATTCATTGACGGGCTGACTGTTACAAAAACAAAAAAAAAACCAAAAAAAAAAAAAAAAAAAAAAATTTACCAAAAAAGGCTCAGTTGAGAGTATCTGGAGAAGTCGGTGCAATATTAAAACTTTAACCAATTGCGTTAGTTTGAACCATGGGTTCTCAAAGTGTGCGGTACCGTCCTTGGAGGGGGGGTGCGTAATAATTCTCAATAGATTTAGGAGGCAGTTAAAAAGTGGGGAGTGGTGGTGTTTTTTTTACATTACGACTTTTTTTGGTCACCAACCCGAATTGTGGACAGAGGTTAAGCAGCCCCCTTCATTAAATCCTTTATATTAACTTCGTTTTTGTTCTTGGGTGGGTGGGTGGCTGGCAGGCTAAATCTTCGGACGGCTAATTCGGACCCACTTCCCGTCAACCTGTTAAGTTGCCTGGCGTTGGACAAGTGGTGTCACTTTCATAAGCCGATTCCAAGCATTTACGACTGTTTTAGCAGTTCAGAAGTTAGTCACCATTATTACAATGATTTAGTCTTAGTGTTATGAATCAAACTTTTTTTGTTTTCTTCTGAAAAATAACCCTTCTTTAAAAAGTTGCATCAACTCTGGATTAAAGTTATCTGTTCATTTCTGAAATACTACCGGGTGCTGGGGTCACCAGCCCCCCCCCCCCCCGGGGGATGGGACCCGTCAACCTTCAGTGGTAACTCGACTGAGAGAAGGGACACCTCCTGCGATGCCACTGGTGCCAAGCTGTATCATCCACATAATGTTCCCCTTGGGCTTATCCAGCGGCGCGGAGAGACGCGATATGCTGTTGGGAACCTAGAAGGCCTGGTGGAATTCGTCTAGCGAAGTCCACACCATCGTCACCTTGTGACGGGACGGACGCCAGCACTTACAATCAAAAAGCCTTTGTTTGTTTTGGAATACATTGTACTGTGTTATTGTAGTTATGTGTACATATTATATTGTGCTATTGTAGTTATGTACATACATTATATTGTGATGTTGTCTTCTTTACAACATTGTATCCTGAATAATTAATTTTGGGGATAAAACATGGGGGGCGCTGGGGGGGGGGGATTTTGTGACGCTCTGGGGGTGGTGGTCGAAAAAAATGGCTTTGTCAGTTGGTAGCTATATTTAGCAAAAAAAAGTTAAGTTAAGACAATACATAATAGGAACATGGGGGGGGGGGGGGGGGGGGGGGGATTTTGTGACGGTCTGGGGGTGGTGGTCGAAAAAAATGGCTTTGTCAGTTGGTAGCTATAATTAGCAAAAAAAAGTTAAGTTAAGACAATACATAATAGGAACAATGGTATGCAATTTATTTGTTTGTTTATAAAGCCAGCTGTTGTTTTTTTAATATGGCAGAACATATCAAATATGTATCATTATTTGTCTACAAAATAGAACGTCACTGTGCTTGAACAAAAAGAATGTCCTTGACTCTTTACCGCAAGGGTTCAATGATGTGAAACTCACTTTGTTCTAAGTTACCGAAACATATCATCTAAGTATTGGTTTGTATTGGTCCAATGTGAGTTAATCAACCTATCCATCAAATACTCGTGACCTATATTTCATGTTAAGGTTCAAGTGTGTATGTGATTGCTGTTGTTTATTTTTAGTAACGACGAAACCGAAACTTGGGCATCCAACATTTATTACACACAAGATCGATACTTGGAATTTTAAAAGCAATATCGATACATGATATTTTCAGTGAGATCGATACTTGACAACGCCAGCTCACAAGACAGCGCCGGAGCCATCAATGGAGTCACCGTCAGTAGCAGCGATAGAGTATTTTGTTGTCTGTTATGTTACACCTGCAGGATTGGTGGAGTCGACCGTGGAGTCGGTAGCTGAACAGTTCGCCCGGTTCATGACAGACTCCGTTCACATCCCTGCATTCTGTGAACATTTTAAAATTTAATTAAATTTGGAAGTGAAAATATATTATATTATTTTATTTTTTAACTAATTTTTGTCCATAAAAATTATTAATAAAAAATGGATTGACACGGATGTACAGTCACAAAATGGATTGACACGGCTGCACAGTCACAAAATGGTTGACACGGCTGTACATTCACAAAATGGATTGACATGGCTGCACAGTCACAAAATGGTTGACACGGCTGTACATTCACAAATGGAATGATATTGCTATACAGTCACAAAATGGATTGACACGGCTGTACAGTCACAAATGGATTGACACGGCTGTACAGTCACAAAATGGATTGACACAGCTGTACAGTCACAAAATGGATTGACACGGCTGTACAGTCACAAAATGGATTGACACGGCTGCACAGTCACAAAATGGATTGACACGGCTGTACAGTCACAAATGGATTGACACGGCTGCACAGTCACAAAATGGATTTACACGGCTATACAGTCACAAAATGGATTGACACAGCTGTACAGTCACAAAATGGTTGACACGGCTGTACATTCACAAAATGGTTGACACGGCTGTACATTCACAAAATGGAATGATATTGCTATAAAGTCACAAAATGGTTTGACACGGCTGTACAGTCCAAAATGGATTGACACGGCTACACAGTCACAAAATGGATTGACACGGCTATACAGTCACAAAATGGATTGACACAGCTGTACAGTTACAAAATGGATTGACACGGCTGTACAGTCACAAAATGGATTGACACGGCTGCACAGTCACAAAATGGTTGACACGACTGTACATTCACAAAATGGTTGACACGGCTGTACATTCACAAAATGGAATAATATTGTTATACAGTCACACAATGGTTTGACACGGCTGTGCAGTCACAAATGGATTGACACGGCTGCACAGTCACAAAATGGATTGACACGGCTATACAGTCACAAAATGGATTGACACAGCTGTACAGTTACAAAATGGATTGACACGGCTGTACAGTCACAAAATGGATTGACACGGCTGCACAGTCACAAAATGGTTGACGCGGCTGTACATTCACAAAATGGAATGATACTGCTATACAGTCACAAAATGGATTGACACGGCTGTACAGTCACAAATGGATTGACACGGCTGTACAGTCACAAAATGGGTTGACACGGCTATACATTCACCCCCAATGAATATCACTGAAAACTCATCACATTAAATGACATTCTACACTCATTTCCTAAAGGCCCTTACACTTTTTTGGGATGGAAAATTCCGATACCAATCTCCATGTTCATGAATATTTTGTTTACTGTTATTTGTCAGTTATCTCATGTCATCATGTCATCATGTCATCATGTCATCTAAGCTTTTTGATTCCACCCCTTTTAGCGCATTTTATCGCGCGTCTAATACCATCCACGACTGCCATTAGATGGGGCATCACCGATACATCGAGATATATTGAGCATAAATTTACAGGACATTTTCTGAAGTCAGTCGTATGTGTTTTATGGCCACAACGTTGGGCTATTTTAGGTTGGCAATGTATCAATTACTTAGTGGATGTGGTGAGGGAGACCAAAGACCTACATGGGCTGTAATGCCACAGGGATGGATGGATGTGGTGATGGAGACCAAAGACCTACATGGGCTGTAACGCCACATGGATGGATGGATGTGATGAGGGAGACCGAAGCCTTACATGGGCTGTAGCGCCACAGGGATGGATGGATGTGGTGATGAGACCGAAGCCTTACATGGGCTGTAGCGCCACAGGGATGGATGGATGTGGTGATGAGACCGAAGACCTACATTGGCTGTAGCGCCACAGGGATAGATGGATGTGGTGAGGGAGACCGAAGCCTTACATGGGCTGTAACGCCACAGGGATGGATGGATGTGGTGATAGGACCGAAGCCTTACATGGGCTGTAACGCCACAGGGATGGATGGATGTGGTGATGAGACCGAAGACCTACATTGGCTGTAGCGCCACAGGGATAGATGGATGTGGTGAGACAGGCGGAAAACCTTTCATGGGCTGTAGCGCCACAGGGAGGATGGATGTGGTGAGACAGGCCGAAAACCTTTCATGGGCTGTAGCGCCATAGGAATAGATGGAAGTGGTGAGGCAGACCAAAACCTCACATGGGCTGTAGCGCCATAGGAATAGATGGAAGTGGTGAGGCAGGCCAAAACCTCACATGGGCTGTGGCGTCAAGGGATGGATGGAGCAATGTATCAACCAGCGGAATATTCAGAAAGGCTTGCTGATGTTATTCCATCACTGGGATACATTGAAAGTACAGCTGATGTAATTTCATCTCTTTGACATTCTGAAAGTCTGGCTGGTATTATTCCATCAATGGGATAACTCTGACATTACTTCCGGTTTTGTCTCCGTCCATAGGTTACTCTCGACGTTCTTGCTTGCCAAATCAAATGATCAAGACATATGACAAACTGTAGAACGTCCTAGAATTGTGGGTACCGGTTAATAAGTAGATTTGTATATTTCCAAGAAGTCCCACGCAAATTTTTCATTGATTCGTCTTACTCTCTTTTTCATGTCAAGCAATTTACTAAAGCGAAATATTTTCTGGTGCATTTATTTTTTTTATCGTGTCGAATTTCTTTGGCCAAGTGACGCTTTTCACCCGAAACGGTCGTATATTTCTTTAAATATATTTATATATATAGTACTTTTTTTTTATTCCGGCTTCCACATATCTCATTGTTCTGAATATTTTCTGTCAAAAGGCTTGACTTCAGTCGCTACTCTATTATCTTTGTTCCACTTACTAGCGTTCCTGATATATCTCATTGGTCAACTTACTAGCGTTCCTGACATATCTCGTTGGTCCACTTACTAGCGTTCCTGACATATCTCATTGGTCAACTTACTAGCGTTCCTGACGATCGGCTGGAAATAATTGTACCCCTCGATGGTCGTCTTGGTGCAGGTATACGTCACACACCTCTCCTCCCACTCCTCCCCCACCTGATGACAACCAGTGCCACCGTCCTCACAGCCTGCAGAAGAAGCATCGGGTGTTGCAGTAAGATTTCAACTCATCAATAAAAACACTCAGAGTAAAAGTGCACAGCTAATGTTAATGGGAAATAAACTTATTTAGAGAACAGCATTGGGTCTCCTAATTTACTATTTTTAAAAAAAAATTAAAAAATTGCGTCTATGTGTGTTTACACATTAAATCTGAAATTAAACTTTGTAAACAAATTGCTTCTAGGAAAGTGAGCAAGTGAAAGTGGCTTTTGTAAATAATCAGCAAGCGATTTGTACCTCACATGTTCGGGTTGAAGATTATGTTTTAATCGTGATACCTGAATAATGGCATCAGGAACAGGTGAGAAATCTATAAAATATTCTACTGCGTTTGCAAAAAACTTTACAGAAAGTGAATTCTTATTTAAATTATTTCGAGCCATTCACTGACACGCCCTCGACCATGACGTGGCACGCCCTCGGTCATGACGTGACACACCCTTGGCCATGATGTGGCACGCCCTCGGCCATGACGTGACACGCCCTCGGCCATGACGTGACACGTCCTCGACCATGACAAGGAAATAATGCAATCTCTCCACTTTCAGCTGACTTGACTTGAGTCAAAACTTGTTAAAAAATAAAGCTTGTTGACACTAAAGATTGTTTTAACCATAAGGCCTGTTAACGCATAAGATTGTTTAACACTAAAGCTTGTTAACACTTAAGATTGTTTAACACTAAAGTTTGATAACACTAAAGATTGTTCTAACACTAAAGCTTGTTAACACTAAAGATTGTTTTAACAGTAAAGCTTGTTAACACTAAAGATTGTTTTTAACACTAAAACTTGTTAACACTAGAGATTGTTTTTAACACTTAAAGCTTGTTAACACTAGAGATTGTTTTTAACACTAAAGCTTGTTAACGCTAAAGATTTTTAACGCCAAGATCTCGTTAGCGCGTGAGGTTGTTAGTTGAAAGAGGAAAGTTAAATCAGAATGATGATTAAATATGTTGGAAATGAAATTATAAATTTTAACCACTGCTCTTTTTGTTTCAGTTCTATTGATCAATTTATAAATCATAACATGCTTTTGAGTTTGAGTGAGCCTTCACTAGACCCTGGTGCTTTAAGATTTTTCTTCCTCTCCAAAAAAATGCTATGTTCTTTTCCATACATCAAAATATCAAAATAAGTTGTTGTTTGTTGTTTTTTTAATGTTTATTTTACAATTAGTTGAATTAGTTCTATAAATGAGTGGTTGCTTTTATTTTTGGAGGTGATTTTGGGGGGGGGGGAGCTAGTAATATTGACTCGGGACACTTGGCGATTGGGGCACTAGACGATGGGGCGCTGGACGATGGTGCCACTAGGGCAGATTTCAAGGCAGTGATACAGTTGGCATGGCAAGAAGGGGCTTTAAAAAAAAAAAAAAAATTCGGAGCACAATTCGACTATGAATAAAGACAAAAGTTAGAAATTGTTGTACTCAAATTCCTAAACAATATAATGACATCAACTGCACTCATCGGTACTCATCGGTACTCATCGGTACACATCGGTACTCATCGGTACTCATCGGCACTCATCGGCACTCATCGGTACTCATCGGCACTCATCGGCACTCATCGATACTCATTCGGTACTCATCGGTACTCATCGGTACTCATCGGCACTCATCAGTGTACTGAATAGAATTGACGTTAAACGGATCGATGGGATTTGTTATTGAAATCCGCAAGGCGCAAACAAATGAACACTCATTAACTTTTCCGGTTTTATACTTTGAACAAACATTCAAGCACCAGAAAACTCTCCAACTAAATTGTTCTCATTAAATGATTTACTGACATCAGAACGAACAAAAAAATTTTTTTTTTTCACTTCCGTTTTACTCTACATGATCACTGTTAATCTAATCAATCTATTGCAGTGGTTCTCAACCTTCCTAATACCGCGACCCTTTACTACAGTTCCTCATGTTGCGGTGACCCCCACCCCCCCAACCATAAAATTATTTTCGTTGCTACTTTATAATAAATATGGGTTTTCGGATGGTTTCATGCGACCTTAGAATAAGAGTCGTTTCACCTCCAAAGGGGTCGTGACCCAACAGGTTGATAACCGCTGATCTGCATGATTCTGTTAATCTGGTCAATCTAATAGATGAAAAACGAACGTTTCCCTTTTTAAAAGAAAACACATAAGACAGAGGCGTTGAATTTACCCTTATGCTAACTAATGTGTCTGACAGGACAAACTGGGTTTAACCTCTCTTTTTTTTTTTTTTTTTTTTAGAGGAAGAAAAAAGGTGTGTCCTTGATTGAATCTGGCGAGTGTCCACCCACAAAACCACTTGAATAGATTGAGTCTGACGTCATAGTTCCCCGACAGATTTATCAGACGACTTTTTCATCTTGTTCTCTGGGCTGATTCGTGGGAAGTGTTAGTCACCACTGTGTGCATGGCCGAACGAACGGAGTGGCGGAAGGGGCGTCAAGGGGACACTCGCACCGGGCGCCAAAGTTATGGGGCACCAAAAACTGTCTTTAGAAAGATAGCGATAGTGAGATCAACGATAAAAATCGATCCTATGTCGGCTTTATTTTACGTCAAAAATCGTGGGTTTATTAGTCCACCCAACCCGGGACGGAACTTTTTGTTCCTATATATGGATGGGCGCCATTTTCAGGCTCGGCCCCAACAGGCACGGCCCTGACTAAAAGTGATGGCAGTGGGATTTATCAGTGGCGGGTATCCTGGAGACTAATGCAGGATGTTGTGTAGGTGGAATTAGGAGGGAATAATATTATATCTGTAATGTGTGTGCACGCGGCGAAAAATTATTTGAAAAACTTGATGACGTCATTATTGGAACAACTTGATGACGTCATTATTGGAACAACTTGATGATGTCATTATTGGAACAAATTGATTACGTCATTATTGGAACAACTTGATGACGTCATTATTAAAACAAGCTGATGACGTCATTATTTGAACAATTTGATGACGTATTTATTTGAACAATTTGATGACGTATTTATTTGAACAATTTGATGACGTATTTATTTGAACAACTTGACGACGTCATTATTGGAGCAACTTGACGACGTCATTATTTGAACAAATGGACGACGTCATTTTTCGGAACCACCTGATCACGCCATTATTTGAGACGAGAAAACAACCAGAGAACAGGCATAGAAAGAAACTAACCGATTTTTAAACAATTTTTAAAAAAAATAATAATAAATAACCAACGATTGAACGAAACAAATAAAAAAAATATTTAAATGTACCTTCTGAATAGATGAAACTGGAGCCAAAGATGCACTGGTGTTGCAAACATCTGGACATGGTCGAGTCCACGAAGACTTGACCATGTGGTATTAGCTCCCCATTCACGTCACAGTGGGATCCTGGAGCAGAAATTAAAAAAAAAAAAAAAAAAAAAAAAAACCCCCTCCTC
>CAXITT010000637.1:326996-447196 GCA_964033795.1 Lymnaea stagnalis | reverse complement strand
GGGGGGGGGGGGGGGGGGGGGGATCATTACCATTACATTGTTAGGGCAAAGTTATTACCATTACATTTTTTAAGGAATGAGCATTACCATTACATTGTTCCTATAAAACACAGAACTGTGATGAGGCTACGCTTACGGCAGTGCCAGAAGACAAGATAAATATATATATATATAATCTTATCATCATAGAAATCTGGAGACATACCATGAGAAGGCAACATCACAGATATATCAGGAGACCATTTAAAACTAAAATATCATAAAAAAATAATTGTTAACATAGTAAGTTTTTTAAAGTTTTAAATCTTCTGTGTATTACTAACAATGTTTTTTACTCATCCCTCTATTGTTCATGTATGTTTCAATGCCATGTCGCTGACGGTGGGGGACGGAGATAAATCTCTGTTAGCGGGGCAAAGAAATATTAAAAGCTACTCCATACGACACTTTTACTATCCGTGGTGTTTACTTGGATGAATTGGGCCGTTTGTCTCTTCTTTCCAAACTCTGCGACATTATGGACATTGTGATGTCTTTCCTAGAGGCCGGCCGATTTTCGGTTTCGGTTTTAATCACGCTCGGCGTGGTTTCAGGTTTCAGTTCACTTTCGGTTTATTTTTGGCTTCGGCCAAAAGTGATTGGTGCGTTCGGTCGCCTACCAGAAGTCAGGCTGTCACCCTGTCGGCCGGCAATCCGGTTTTCATTATTGATCGAAAATGTTGCTTTCCTCGTATGTTATATGACTAATCCTCTGCGAGCACTGCTGACAGCCGCATGATGACCTACTTGTCCAATATTTCCAAAAATAAAAAGTCAATTAGGCTACAGCAAAAAATGGTATTTTTCTGGGGGAAAAAAAATACGGGAATTGTAATATTTACATTCTTATTTAGGTTTTAATTTTTATCCAATTTAATATTTGGGAACGATGGGATTCTTTGACTCATTCGTTTGTAATATTCACGGCTGGACTGGGGAGTTCAAGCGGCCCGGGGGGGGGCCTATCTTCATGACTTTTATTTTCCTTGGGCATTATTATATCACCGGTCCTGCCTGCCCATCGGGAATCTTCGGTCGGTCATCTTAACGTCTCTAGGAATGATTCCCTACCCTTCACGTTTCAACCTCAGCAAATCGGTTTTGAAAATCGGTAGATCAACTATTTTCAAAAATAACTTGACATAAGAGTCTAGAAGAATCTTTTCACGTCCGTAGCATCATCGGTTTGAGGATGTGTGTAGGCTAAAAAAAATGTATCAACCTAACCCCCATCACCCCCATCACCCCCATCACTACCAACACCACCCCCTCCCCACACACACACATACATACACGCACACTCTCCTCTTTGTCCACTCGTCAGAACTGTAGTGCTAAAACGGCCATTTTTTAATTTTTTTTTCGATTTTCAACGAAGATTTTAAATCCTGACATATCGTGGAAGGTCTACCCACATTTTGCCACCTTTGGATGTGAGATGTCTGAAAGTCATTCCTTAGTGGGTGTTGACGTCGTAGCAGCAACAATGTGGCTATCAAATGTGCTGCTCCTATGTTAAACGCAGTGAAAAAGTAGCTATCAAATGTGCTGCTCCTAAGTTAAACGCAGTGAAAAAATAGCGATCAAATGTGCTGCTCCTATGTTAAACGCAGTGGAAAAAGTAGCGATCAAATGTGCTGCTCCTCTGTTAAACGTAGCGACAATGTAGCGATCAAATGACCTGCTCCTATGTTAAACAGTTTTGGCTGAGCATTAATGAGGCAACCATCCATCCAGTCATTCAGGACAAATTCATTCAATTGCCTTTGACATTAACACAAAACTTTTTCCACTCAATGGGAAAGAGTCTGGTTGTTAACTTTTACTCTTTGATTCTCCCTGTTATTGAGCTCTCTCTCGTGGGTGGTTGGTGTTTTGTTGTTGTTTTGTCATCTGTGAACGTCAAGGTTTGGAAATACTTTTTTTTGGGAAACTGATTTTATTGACAAGCCATTGATTAACTCTTTCTTGATTTAGCGCAGTCGGTTAATTTTTTTTGTACAAAAATAAAGTGAAGTCTCCCGCGATTAGAATCAGCTCATCAAATTAGTAGCTTCAGAAAACATGTCATTTGATTTCTCAACGTTTTCTTTCTTCTTCCCTTTGGAAATCTGTTTATAAATGCTGAGCTCTGATCGTTTGAGGAATAATGTTGTTACCAATTATACACATGGTGATAATTTGGCGACGACTGGCAGCAGTGAGGTAATCGCATTCTTATATTGCAACAGTGAGGTAAACACATTCTTATATTGCAACAGTGAGGTAATCGCATTCTTATATTGCAACAGTGAGGTAATCACATTCTTATATTGCAACAGTGAGGTAATCGCATTCTTATATTGCAACAGTGAGGTAATCACATTCTTATATTGCAACAGTGAGGTAATCACATTCTTATATTGCAACAGTGAGGTAATCACATTCTTATATTGGGTATTTGATGCCAACGATATTTGTTTACTTCCTGTGCTTCATGTATTCCTTTTATCGAAGAATGCGATAAATGCAAAGATGTCGTTAGAAAAGTCTCACTAGTAAAATTGTACAAACTTCAGTCTCTATAGGAACTTCTCTTAGTTCGAGTCCGTCTTAGCACCAATTGCATCTATTCTCAACGGCTTGTTTTCACTCTGCTTTGGTCTAATTAATTGGGTGTTCAAAAAAAAGTTATCTATCTATCTATCTATCTATCTATCTATCTATCTATCTATCTATCTATCTATCTATCTATCTATCTATCTATCTATCTATCTATCAATCTATCTATCTATCTATCTATACATCTATCTATCTATCTATCTATCTATCTATCTTTCTATTATCTGTCTATCTATCTATCTATCTATCTATCTTTCTGTCTATCATCTATCTATCTATCTATCTATCTATCTATCTATCTATCTATCAATCTTTCTATCTATTTATCTATCATCTATCTATCTATCTGTCAATCTATCTATCTGTCTATCTATCTATCTATCTATCTATCTATCTATCTATCTATCTATCTATCTATCTATATATCTATCTATCTATCTATCTATCTATCTATCTTTCTATTATCTGTCTATCTATCCATCTATCTATCTTTCTGTCTATCATCTATCTATCTATCTATCTATCTATCTATCTATCTATCTATCTATCAATCTTTCTATCTATTTATCTATCATCTATCTATCTATCTGTCAATCTATCTGTCTATCTATCTATCTATCTATCTATCTATCTATCTATCTATCTATCTATCTATCTATCTATCTATCTATCTATTTATCTATCTATCTATCTATCTATCTATCTATCTATCTATCTATCTTATTTATCTATTTACCTATCTATCATCTATCAATATATATATATATATATATATATATATATATATATATCTATCCATCCATTTATCTATATAGACATACATAAAGTGTCCATCCATCCATCCATCTATCTATCTATCTTTATATATATATATATATATATATATATATATATATGTATATATATATATATATATATATATATATATATATATATATATATATATATATATATATATATATATATATATATATATATATATATATAAATCTATTTATCTATGTATAAATCTATCTATCTTACTATCTATCAATCTCTGTCTTTCTCCCTTTCTCTCTATCACCCTTTCAATCACAAACTCACACAAAGTCTCCCTCACAATACAATTTGAATGAATCAAATCCTTCTCATGTAGACCCTAATTGTCATAGACGGCATTACGAAACAATGGATGACGTTGACAAATGATGTTCAGAATCCTATCCGAGGTTTCTATTTGGTCTCAATGACGAGACATCAGGCAAATATATAGAGTCTGTGCCCCAATGACGTGATATCAGGCCAATATTTAGAGTCTGTGCCCCCATGAGACGCCTCTACTTGTGTATCTCTTTCAATACATTTTCCTACTGGCATTATCCGAGCTTTGGGGCAACCATCTGCTGCACACGCCTCTGCCACTTTTCTTCTCTCCTTTTACTCACTCACATTCCAGTAGTGTTTACTGTTTACAGCAACCTGCCAAGGGGGTTGAACTCCTATAACAATTAGCTCCCGTTATAGCTACCCGCTTTATTTGTCCCCCCCTGACCGCCGACAGCCTTCAAACCGCCTCTGACTGTAGGTCAACAACGTGTTAAATACCTTGTCAACTCGGGCCAACGTCTACCACAGCATTAAACAACAGCAGCTACAACGACATCAAAAATAACAAAAACAGTGTCAACAACAACAGTAAGAGCAGCAACAAAAACAATTTTTAAAAAATAATCAGCAATAACAACAAAAAAAAAGCAACAACATCAACAACAACAGCAGCAGCAGCATCAACAACATCAATAACAACAACAACCGGGCTTATGGCGAAAGGTGAACAGTTTTAGTCAACGCTTATATTGGCATTATCTGGTATAATAAACGAAGTTATTCACTACCTTAACAAAAATTCTTTCCTGGCAGTCTGAAAATTGCATAAAATTAAGAATTGTATCATGATACTCTATGTATGTCATGAGTCAGAACTTGGGGTGTCGAAGAAAAGTCTTCACTCCAACATGGCTTATAATCGCTGTTACAGCATAGTATAGGAATAACTAGATATTTATGGAGACTTACGTTTACTAACTACGGCTCAGCGGCCATGGTAGAAATACAATGAAGACCCACTGACTAATGAGTAAGAGATATGCCCTGCCGTGCCAAACGTATCCCAATCAATTACTTACGACTTACAAACTACCGGCATCGCTAGGCGATAAATCGTCTCATTACAGAGCATGGACACGAGACCTATTGCCAGATTATTATTTTTTTTATTTCCCAAGATTCCTTTAGGGTCGCACCATCAATCTTCACAACGCAAAATTAAGTACAGAAGCGGTGGGGGGCTCCCCCACGGCAAATTCAAATAACGATATCAAGGGGAGATAAATCATCCACTTACCAGGTCCGTAGTGGCCGTACATGAGTTCCGAGGAGCGCCTGTGACGTCGTGAGATGCTATTAATGACTCCCAGAATTGCAAAGAGGGTCGTAAAAAACAACGTCCATCGGGGTAGCATGGCTTTGGTTGTGTAGCTGTAGGCGTCCGTTTACTGGTGGGGGCGATGATTGGGCCGACTTGCGAAATGCAAAGCTTGTGTCTGAGTTAACTTCTTGTCTGGAAATTTTTTTTTTTAATTTTAAAAATGAGGACCAGGAACCTTTTTTTTTTTGAAGAGAATAAATAAGATGATGGTTATGAGGTTGATAAAAGAACATGAACAAATTTATAGATCGTCCCCGTGACGCATCTGAAGATGCCGGAGAGTGATGGTAACGAAATCGACCCAAAGTGCGACGACATGTCCAGACCCAATACGTATGATTAATACTTATGATGATTTACGAAGTATCTCCCTCCCCTCCCCCCCCCCGGCCCGGGATATACTTTGAATGGATCGTGTGACCACAGCACGGCCTATGAGAACCACTGGTTTAGCTTACGACAAAGTCAAGTCCTTGCGCTGTTTCGTGTGTTTTGGTTTGCGGGAGAAAAGTTTGTTTCTGAGCGTCAGTGTTAAACTTTTGTAAATAGTTGCTGAGCAACACGGCTATGAACACTGTCTCCACGATAGAATCGTAAAATAGTCTATGCCTAGTGGGTTGGGTTTTTTTATTGTTGTTTTTTTTTTTGTACATTGCAGACGGCAATCAGGAATAAATTTGTTATCTCATCTATTTTTTTTTAAAGTTACTGCAAGAACAAAATTATTGGCCCAAAATTATATAGAGTAGAACCCCCGGTAGTGCGCGCACCGCTATAACGCGAATTGGGATACCAGGCATTCATGCCATGACTCACTAAATCTCTTCCTTTGTTCGAGCATTCATTGCTGTTTACAAAGGAGGTGGGGAAAAAGAGTATTTAAAAAACGTTTATAATCTCGTACAGCACAATAGTACAGCAACACGATAACACAACAACATAACAACACAATAACAAAATAACAATTTTAAAATGCGCTAAAACTAGTTCTAATCAACACAACAAAGCTCACTGGCCACGAGAGATCAAAACTACATTTCTTTTTAACGACATCGCATCACCTACCTTCCAACCTTAGAAGATCACTAAAGCTATTCGCTCGCAATATTGTAAGACCCTGCTATGAAAGTGATACTTTTTTTTTTAATGATCCCAATGTCAGCGTTATAAAACGGGTTGCGCTGTATTTGTCTTACGTCCAGTACGCCACACCTTCATCCTGACAGCTCTTCGCAGTATTACGTAAAAACATGAACCTGCCAGGGAATATTTCGTAGAGTTTGGCCAAAAATTACGCCACGCCTCTCTTTTAAAAACAAGCATTGCACCGAATCCGATAATTAACCCAATATCCGTTCAAGAGGCGTCTGTTTTTCAAGAGGCGTCTGTTTTTCAAGAGCCTTAATGTAATAAAAAATGTTCTCTCGTTCTCGCTATGACCTTTACCCCAAAGCTTGTAAACGACTATTCTTTCAACCCCTGTCCAGAAACCTGTCCAAGTGTTCACACAGCAGTCGCCGTTGCCATCAAGAGTGTGATGCTCTTAGAGTATTACATGACATCTCACTATCCACTCCCCCCCCCCGGGCCGTATCACATGACCGGGCGTTCCACCAATCCGATTATTGCTACGCTATTGATTTGTATGTTGACTTAAGTTTAATGCGTGCAGCTCTCCTCTCGTCATGTTTAGCGGGGCAACCTCTTATTGAATGTCTTCGAAGGTCATGTTTAGCTGGGCAACCCCTTTTTGAATGTCTTCGAAGGTCATGTTTAGCTGGGCAACCCCTTATTGAATGTCTTCGAAGGTCATGTTTAGCGGGGCAACCCCTTATTGAAAGTCTTCGAAGGTCATGTTTAGCGGGGCAACCCCTTTTTGAATGTCTTCGAAGGTCACGTTTAGCAGGGCAACCCCTTATTGAATGTCTTCGAATGTCACGTTTAGCGTGGCAACCCCTTATTAAATGTCTTCGAAGGTCACGTTTAGCAGGGCAACCCCTTATTGAATGGCTTCAAAGGTCACGTTTAGCGGATCAACCCCTTATTGAATGTCTTCGAACGTCACGTTTAGCGTGGCAACCCCTTATTAAATGTCTTCGAAGGTCACGTTTAGCAGGGCAACCCCTTATTGAATGGCTTCAAAGGCCACGTTTAGCGGATCAACCCATTATTGAATGTCTTCGAAGCCTTGAAAGAAAGGTCTGCCGGTCACGACAGCCATCCGCGCACCTACTAAACTGTGAAGTCAGCGCGTGGGAAGTGAGCACGCCCTCTAAACTGCGAACTCTATTGCACCCAAAAGAGTCTTAAGTCAATGCCCCTCATACACTCTGGCGTCAATGCACCTCCTAAATTCTTAAGTCAATGCCCTTCATACACTCTGGCGTCAATGCACCTCCTAAATTCTTAAGTCAATGCCCTTCATACACTCTGGCGTCAATGCACCTCCTAAATTCTTAAGTCAATGCCCTTCATACACTCTGGATTCAATGCACCTCCTAAATTCTTAAGTCAATGCCCTTCATACACTCTGGAGTCAATGCACCTCCTAAATTCTTAAGTCAATGCCCTTCATACACTCTGGCGTCAATGCACCTCCTAAATTCTTAAGTCAATGCCCCTCATACACTCTGGAGTCAATGCACCTCCTAAATTCTTAAGTCAATGCCCCTCATACACTCTGGAGTCAATGCACCTCCTAAATTCTTAAGTCAATGCCTCTCATACACTCTGGCGTCAATGTAACTCCTAAATTCTTAAGTCAATGCTCCTCCTAAATTCTTAAATCAGTGGTCGGAAAATCGCGGTTCGCGAGCCGCATGTGGCTCTTAAGTGATCTGAGTGTGGCTCGATCAGCCGGCCACAAATCAGTTTAGACTGCGAGAAACATGGTTCTCGACGGGTTCTTCAAAAGTAATGTGGCTCTTAAAATGTTTTTAATCGTCCTGCTGCTGATTTTTTGGCTCTTTTGACGAATGAGTTTGCCGACCACTGTCTTAAGTCAGTCCACCTCATAAACTAGGAGTCAATAGAACTCGTAGAGTTCGAAGTCGGTGCACATCCTAGACTCTGAGGTCAATGAATCTGAATTGAAACCCCTCACTGAGTGAATATTATTGCCAAACGCGTGTTCAAAGGAGGTGAATAAAGATTATACGAAACATAAGTATTAAACAGGTCAGAGTCGGACGCAGACCTGGAAGCCCGGAAATGTCAATTGCAAATACCCGGATGTAACAAATGAACGGGACGGGTCCTAGGTGTTAAAAAAAAACATGCACATTCATGCAAAAGGGAATTTTTAGTGGCTAATTTTCTTTTTGAAATTACAACCACCCAGCGACCAGCAGCACTCAAGGCGACCAGCAGCACTCAAGGCGACCAGCAGCACTCAAGGCGACCAGCAGCACTCAAGGCGACCAGCAGCACTCAAGGCGACCAGCAGCACTCAAGGCGACCAGCAGCACTCAAGGCGACCAGCAGCACTCAAGGCGACCAGCAGCACTCAAGGCGACCAGCAGCACTCAATGGAACCAGCAGCTTAATGTCGACCAGCAGCACTCAAGGCGACCAGCAGCACTCAAGGCGACCAGCAGCACTCAAGGCGACCAGCAGCACTCAATGGAACCAGCAGCTTAATGTCGACCAGCAGCACCCACGGCGATCAGAAGCACTCGCGCACATCTCGTAACTCCGTTCCATGTTTGATTTTTATTATGTTTATAGTTCAAGATTATATGCTAACAGTGCTATCAAGCCGTCGATCCGTGATACCTACTGGTTCTATACGTGCCGTTTTGACTTTTTTTATTAATTCAATTTTCATTTAAAAATTTAATTTGTTCGTTTTCTACAGATAGCTATCGAATTGTAAAACCGACTTTTGACCAAGCCTTTTTCAGGTCAAAGAACTGCATCCGGTTCAGCCCTATTGAAAAATAAAAGGGGATGTTGGTGGAAGAAACGTGGACCAATATAAGGAAAGTATGAGTCAGAAACTCTGCGATGATGGCTATGTACGCTAACATTATGAGACACTAACTTTGTGTAGTTTCTCTAAACACCTGACATGTGTCCAAAATACTCAACTCCAGTTTCGTGGCCAAATTTTGCACGTCTGTCTCCTCAGACTTTCGCCTGCCAAATGAGATCGTCGGCTTGAACTCCATTTCATTTTTTTTTTTTTTGAATATTCTAATCCATGTGGGTGGAGACATATGTATTTTTCCATTTCAGCTAATGCCATCGGGGCGACGAATATATGCTAACTAACCGAACGTAAAATACCCCTATCGCCACGGCCGTCCTTCGCTGCACTCTCTGCTGGGCTTGATGGAATACATCAATTACTCATCGGCCTGCCAACATGCAAATCTTGATGGAACTGTACTGACATCCTCTGCTGGGGGGGGGGGGGTCTCGTCTGCATTTAGATTTTTCAAATATAATTTTTCCGCTCTTTCCCCGGGAGCTTTCTGTTTGGGCTTTATACCTTGGTTTTAAGTGTTATCGATCAGGGGGCGGAGTCCATGAACCAGGGGGGGGGGGGGGAAATAACAGCAGCATCATTGGAACACGTCACGTGGGTTTTCAATTTATTGATGTTATTTTGTTGTGATCTGATGTTTGTTTTTTTAAACTCAAAGTTGTAGTTTTGGTTAGTTGTTTTTTTCTCTTCCGTTTGTCGCATGCGGCCCGTTTGATCAAACGTCCTTGACTAATTGCTGCACAGGGAGTGCTGGAACTGTTTGGTGGTTAAATCCTGACAGTGATCAGCTTCTTCTGTTGTGATGACACCGGAGCCAGAGAAAAAAAAATATTGTTAATTTAAAAGAACTGTACCGTTTAAAAGTGACATATAAAAGTAGAACCTATAGACAGCTTACAGAAGCCGTGATATTCTGCAATTAAGTTTAACATAACAGACGAATCATTTCGCGTGAAATCAAGGTATCATCGCTCTCATGAACGACTACCTGACCTTTCTGACACTTTTAACCGAGGGCGTGGCACGCGAGGGACGCAAGGAGTTGATTGACCTTATTGAGAGCGGCTTCTAGATTGATATTTATGAAATGTTTCAAAATGAAAGGCGTTTATTTGTTTGTTTTTAAATTCGTAAGGAAATCTGACTTTAGGTTCAGTGACGTCAATAGGGATGGCCAACCCATTCATTCCATTCAAATTAAATATTCACGCTAAATTATCAGTTGACTTCTAATCCAACGATTTTACATTCCTTCAATTGTGTTATTGCCATTTGAAATGCAAGCGAGCATATTGGCGCAAACTGAAATGTACAATGTTATCTGCTCTTGCGCACCAGATGCTCTTACCAGAGTGATATGGCTTTTTAGGCCTTGCCAGTCACGACTCCTCTAGAGCAGGGGTTGTCAACCTTTAAAGTGCCATGATCCTTTCATAACATTTGCCCAGTTAATGCGATCCACAACCAAGAGCATTCCTAGACACTGAGGAATGGGGATTTCGAATTTTTTTAAAGTGGAGGCGTGGTATTGACCATAAACGAATTTTCCAAATTTTATAAATTTATGAATTTTTCGGAATTCCGTTATTCGGAATCCCAATTTGACATGATTGTTTTTGGCGTAATTTTTGTTTCGCAGAAAAAACTGTTTTGCATAAAATACTTTTCGCAGATTTCTATTTTGACATAAACATTTTTTTTTGCAGGAACAAACATAAAAAAAAAAAAAAAAAAAAAAAAAAAAAAAAATAAAAAAAAAAAAAAAAATTATAAAAAAAAAAAAAAAAAAAAAAAAAAAAAAAAAAAGAAAAATATCTAAAAAAACATACATTTATAAATATCGAAATTTAACTAAATATTGACATCTACCGAATGAAGACTGGTATACTCTACCCAAAGTGTAGTGGCAATAAGAAATTAGCGCGATCAATGTAAATAGTAGTTCAATTGTATGATGAAATCTGGTGCTAAGAGGTTAAAAAATACAAGTCTCCAAGAGAATTAAATTCCAGAATCTCTCAATCGACTGCCCGGCACGGCATCCAATATATCTGAAAGAGAGTTTATTGGGGAGAAGACATATTACGAACGTTTACAGGTAGTTTAAAGCGGGCCTGTCCACTATACGGCCGGCGGGCCACACACATACACACACACATTTTGGGCTCCCACTGAAATTTCGCCGCGTAAATGATGCATTGATTCATTTTATCATGTCCTTCATTTCGGTAATAAATAAGAACAAATTGGACACTTCTGCTTCTGAATTCAATGTTAACCTTTATATATATATATATATATATATATATATATATATATATATAGAGAGAGAGAGAGAGGGAGAGAGAGAGAGAGAGAGGGAGAGAGAGAGATATCCACATCTGCGGGAAATTAAAACCACGGGCCCTCATGCTTATATATATATATATATATATATATATATATATATATATATAGAGAGAGAGAGAGAGGGAGAGAGAGAGAGAGAGAGAGGGAGAGAGAGAGATATCCACATCTGCGGGAAATTAAAACCACGGGACCTCATGATCTGATGTATACATTTATCTAATGGTGAACATTCCTATTTACAGGGTTTTAAAATATCACAAGTGGTTTTACGAATGTAATCATTGGCATCGGCATCAATACGAATCAGTTAGATTTTTCTTTTTTTAAACTGTTATGTCCCATATTCTTTGAAGCTGACATACGCGATAAAACCATTTTTTCCAGGCTAATGTATTCCTTATCGTCAGGCTAATTGCTGCATAGAATTGTGGACAGAAATTACAAAGTTAAAATATTGATTACTCAGACTGGTGAAGGCGCAATCAGTGTTTCTTTCGGAAAAATTCCTGCGGGAAACAAGGTTGGGGGGGGGGTGCGGATTTCAGAATTTCCGGTGGGCAGTGCCAGTAACCAGAGGCATTTGGTAAGGGGTGACAGATGGGATTGACGTGCCCGGGAGCGAGACTAGCGGGGCGCAAAAAGAAGTTGTGATGGTATTCGTGGATGAAAATAATCGGTCTCAGGGTTGAGAAAGGGGGGGGGGGCGTAAAAATTCATTTTATCCCCTGGCACCACACAATCTAGCTACGCATCTGCCAGAGGCGTAGAAAGAGTGAGGGCGGAGCACGTGGTCCGTCAAGATGTCCCTTTTTCTTTATACGGAGGGGGCGGCATTTTCGACCAACTGCAGAGTTTTTATCGTAAATGAGTGTGCGGCCAAAACTTTGGGCCTCCCAACGCGGCAATGTATATATCTGCACTACTGCTAGCCATGCCACTGGGCAGTGTATTTATCTGCACTACTACTAGCCATGCCACTAGGCAGTGTATTTACCTGCACTACTACTAGCCATGCCACTAGGCAGTGTATTTATCTGCACTACTACTAGCTATGCCACTAGGCAGTGTATTTATCTGCACTACTACTAGTTATGCCACTAGGCAGTGTATTTATCATCACTAATACTAGCTATGCCAGTAGGCAGAAGAATATATATAAATTTTTATCGGGAAGTAGGGCAGAAATCGAGGGCGCTGATGAATCTTGAGCAGAAGTGGGTCTTGGGGAGCTAACCTTCTCAAAAAATTTTTGGGTTTTTTTCGAAGTCAAGAGGTGTATTTGGGAGTATCACTGAACTCAATGTTTCTGTAGACTGTTTGATCGGGAGAAGGAATCTTTTAAGCGTTCAGGGGAGGCATTATGGCTCGCAAATATTGAATATTGAAAATGAATTCACTCCAGTTGTCAGTTGTGGCGTGCACCATCTTTCGTTGCAAGATGTGTGTGTGTGTGGAGGGGGGGAACCGAAAAAGTGTCAGAGGCCCTCGAAAAGTAAAAGCGAGGGCTCTCCTCGACCTGCTTGTGTTATACAAATGTCTTTTTTATTTTACTTAATGGTAACGTGGCATTTATATTTTAATTAAATTATTTTGGGGGTTAAATACTTGTTTAATAAATGAATTTTCACCAACAACAAAAAGGCTTCTATCACACAATCCACAATCTTGGAATCTTGGTTACATTTTCTGACATGTCTCTCAATTTCCATATTTCTCACATTTGTTGCTCTGCTTACACCGCTATCCATCAGCGCGGCTCTATCCGCCACTACCTCACAGTTAGCGTAACAAAAATACTATTCTGTGCTATTTTTCTCTCTCGTCTTGACTACTGCAACTCTTTTCTGTCGGGTTTACCAAAACATTTCATAGAAAAACTGCAAAAAGTTCAAAACTCAGCTGCTAGGTTAGTTCTACAGGCAAAGAAACGTGATCACGTCACTCCACTACTTAACTCACTTCATTGACTCTCCATACTGGCACGCATTGATTACAAGCTGTCTGCTCTCTGTCAAAACGTTTTCTCTGGTTCCTGCCCTTCCTATCTTTCTGAAATTCTTTCTGTCCATTCATAAAGCTTCGTTCCTCCGCAGACACGCGTATTCTTTCTGTTCCCAAGAAACGCACTAAAACATATGGTGAACGCTCTTTCTCTTTCTGCGCCCAAAGACAATAAAATTCTCTCCCATTACACATCTGCAATATACCGACCACCCAAGCCTTCAAAAATGCACTCACGACATATCTCTTCAAAGTCTACTATTCCGACAAATTTTCACCCCCTCTGACTGATAAACAAATCTTGATGCTGCTGGGTGCCGTCCATGGCTAGACAGTGGTCAATAGTACTTGGGTGGGAGAGGTCAATATTTGTACATGTTTCGTTTTAAACAATTAATTTTATGTAACTGGTTTTAATGTCAATATTTTTTTCTTTCTCTTTTTGCTAATTTTTATATGAAGCGTGGTGATCCTAGTCCGAGGCTAGGGTACCGAGCTAATTGAATCTTCGATATATTTTAACATATTTTTAACATCGATCTATTTTAACGCATTTTTAAAGCAAATCCACAGAGTTTAATTTTTAATTTAAAGGATTTAGGGAGAAGAATTTTCCTAAAACTAGAAACCCAAAATAATATATATATAGTATTAGCATGATAATTGAAATGATAGTTCACAAAACGTTGTGTTTTTTTGTTGTTTTTTTTTTGGTTAGTTTTTTTTTTTTTTTTTTTGGTTATTTTTTTTTTTTTTTTTTTTTTTTTGGGGGGGGGGGGGGGGGGGTTTTTGGGGGGGTGGGGGGGGGGGGTGGGGGTTTTTTGGGGGGGGGGTGGGTTAAACATTCACTTGGATTCTTGTGGAAATTTTTTTTAATACGTGCAAAAAGGTAGGGGCAGTTTTTATTATTATGATATTTTAAAAAATAATACATCAGTTCGGAATTTAATGAACATAGGCTAGGGGTTTTTTTAAGAAAAAAAAAAATTTTTATTCTGGGAAACTTTTTTTTTTTTAGAAAAGTAGCACATATAAAGGAAACACAAATGCTTTCGATTTTTACACTAATTGATGAAATGCCCCCCTTATTGTATGCGCCTGTTAAATTCTTAATTTTAAAAAAAAAAATTTCTATAAAAATAATTCAAGTTTCATTTTATGATCTAGCTGAACCTACATGGAATCACGCACGTTTAGAAATGATGCTATTAACTTTATTTGTTAAAGCATTATGTCATCTTATAATTCATAATAAACCCTCATCCTGCTTTAAAAGTCGTGCTTTGATTATTAGATATAATTCGAAAACAGATTGCACATGTTTAATAATTAGCAGGAACTATATTAAAGGTATAGAACTTTGTATTAAAGTCTTGGTAATTTAATACAAAATTATTAAAGTCTCTGAACTTGTGAAGTTACAGGCAATACATCAATAAATAACGCTATATACACAAACAATTGGTCAAATATCGGCTTATAATCAGGAGCGGCCAGTTTTTTGGAACAGCACAATATTTGTAATCGAATAGTTTAAGCCTCTAGCACAGCGTGTCTCAACATGTGGATCGCGACCCCTTTGGGGGTCAAATGATCCTTACACAGGGGTCGCCTAAGACCACCGGAAAACACATATTTATGAAGTAGCAACGAGAATAATTTTATTGTTGGGTCACCATAACGTGAGGAACTGTATTAAAGGGTCACGGCATTAGGAAGGTTGAGAAGCACTGCTCTAGCAAGGTTACGTGCCCCCTTTCCCCCCGGAGCGATGCCTGAAAGAAACACTGTTTATGCCAAATTAATTTTGATTTTTCTAAAATTGTTTGCAAAGTAAGAATCGAAGAGACTGGGTGGGATGAGAAAGCTTATACGATAGGAAATGTGCACAAATCATGGAAATAAAATGAGACCAAGCAAAGAAATACCGAGTCATTGATAGATTATTTAATTCAGTAGAACGACCTTTTTCTCCATCTTTATTTCATCCGTTAAAAGCCCTTAAAGTTTAATCCCACAAAATTGATGCTGTTATTTAACGGAATGGACCATCTCAAGCGAATTTATTCTCTTGGCTCCGTCTTGAGTGGTCATTAGATTCTATTAGTCCCTGTGCATTTGTCCCCAACGCTCAAGATCCAAGCGATGTACGAAAATAGTATCAAAATAATAGATTGCTGCTATATTGGCAAACCAAAATCATGTTCTGTTGAGCGTGTGTCAATCAACTGAGATTTGAAAACTTTTTTTTTTTTTTGGTACCTTTATAATGGCTTTGACGAAGCGAGAATTTGTGTGTTTTTAGCAAATAAACTGTTTAACACAAACAGACAGAACAAGCCTAAGTACTATGTGTTCACGAGTTATGCCCAGTAAATTTCCGTTCTATCAAAATTCCGCTCAATCAAATTTCCGTTCGATCAAATTTCTGTTCGACCCATTTCCTTTCGATCAGATTTCCGTTCGACCATTTTTTTTTTTTGGTACATTTATAATGGCTTTGACGAAGCGAGAATTTGTGTGTTTTTAGCAAATAAACGGTTTAACACAAACAGACAGAACAAGCCTATGTACTATGTGTTCACGAGTTATGCCCAGTGTATTTGAGTCGTGTCCAGTATCATTGAATCGTGTCCAGTATCATTGAGTCGTGCCCAGTATTATTGAGCCGTGTCCAGTGTTATTGAGTCGTGTCCCATATCCGGAAATTTGTTTGAAAGAAATTTCTTCGACGGAAGTTTGATCGAACGGAAGTTTGGTCGAATTTTATTTTCAGTTCACAACGAAAATACAGATAAATAAATAAGTTTTTGCATCAACGATTGAAAAGAACATGCCAAAATAATTCGAAATAAAATTCATGCAATATTATATTTGACTTATTTAAATAGCCGTTTGGCTACCAGCAGTTTTAAGGGATGCTTTCTTTCCACTCGCAAGATCATGGGATTTTTAAATTTTGTATCTTTATACCCTAATTTTTTCATGACCCTCTCGCTCGGTCAATCCAGTCTGCCTAATGCTGACCTGTCAGATCGCATAATGAGTTGTTGACACAGAGCTTTAACTCCTGTATGCTGGGTTCAAAAGAGGGGGGAGGGTGGGGGGGTAGGGTGTCGAGTGATGGGGAAATAAGAAAAGGTGACAAAAAAATTAAAAAATACCCCTTTGCTTAACTGAAGAATTATGGGAATTGTTGGGTCAGGGCATTTCTTAAACTAGACCCGGGGTGAGCCAACTTTTTTGCGGGGGTCCACATTGACAAATGTAAAGTTATTGGGGGAGGGGGGCCGCATATATATTATGTCCAATTGTTTACATGTCGATAGTCATGTCTCTCTATTCAAATCGGTAAAATCGCATTTGAGCATTACATGACAAAAGTCAAGGACTGTTTTTTAAAAAAAAAGAAAATTAGAGAAAATATTTGATCCAAAATGTTCAAACAATCATAACGGTACATGAAAGTATGTAAAATTCAACAAAATAATTTGAAAGAAAAGTCTTTTTTTTTTTTAATTTCTAAATGAATCCGAGGGCTGCATAATATCAGTTTCAGATTAGCATGCGGCCCGCGGCCCGTGGTTTGCCCATCCCTGAACTAGACTGATCCACGGACGAAATCGACTTTTTAGTTTCATGCCTGGGTAGAGCGCGAAGTCACTAGGCACGGACTATTTTAAGGATTCATTTAAAACAACAACAAACATATTCTTTTGTCGATAATTTGCTGATAGAAATTTGTATACTAAAAAGTAGAAAATAAAACAATAATAATATATTAAACTCAAATTTTAAAAAGGACTTTCTGTTGAAGACGAGTTTAAAGGCACTAAAAAATTAAACTTATTTTCATAAAATCCATTACGCAAAGAAAGTCAGTGCAGAAAAATGTTCAAAATTTTTAAAATAAAATAAAAAATCTAAGTTTCCTTTACATTCAATACATTCAATTGGCAACCCTTGCCTTCATAATGTAAGTAACCACACGTCGCACAGACTTTCTTTGCGAAATGAATTTTATTATATTTTAAGAAAATTCTTTTCTACTTTTTAAGTGCTTTTAACTCATCTTCGAAAGCAAGCTGTGTTGTGTTGTTGTTGTTTTTTTTTGTGTGTGTTTTTTTTAAAGTTTTTTTTTCATTCTTCTTTTTTTTTTTAAAAAAGGGACCTTTTTATATTTTTCCGGAAACGTGGGGAAAAAAACACAAACAAAATAAATAATGAAGCATATTTCTATCGACCCCGAGTTAATGAATGGCAATCATCATCAATTAAAACTGTTTATTAATAAGAGGTGATTTGTTGCTGAATCTTAGCGCAGTTGTGAAGATAAATCATTGACGAAATCTGACAACAGGCTCTAATCAATATATTGCACTTGAAAACAAACTATTCTACTTCTTATCATAGTTCATCAAAGTTATACTTATTTATTTTTTAATTGTTTAAAAATACTGGACTTAGTTTGTTTTGGTTTTTTTCTTTAAATCTTTCTTTTTGAAATGAGAAAAAAAACAATGATACTTACTTGTTTTTTAGTTGTTGTTTTTTTTTTTACTTAGTGTTGCTGCGCTATACAACGTGTACGCTTTCAACTGCCGTAGGTTCCTAACTCTCGCATCAGATTAGCTTTACAAAACTGACTTAAAATGTAGGCGTTGACTAGATGGTGAAAGTTAAACGTATCTCTTAAAGGAATAAGCTACGGACGTCCGCTGAATTAACGTCCCGGTGTCCTTTCGCCTAATGACCGCCACGCGTCTGATATAGCTTTAGGGTGGGGAACAGAGGGGAGGAAATGTCGTGTTGGAACTACGCGGGGAGGAGGGGGGGAATGATCACGTGCTCAGCGTGGCATGTGCGAGATGCATGGCACCAGATCGTTCATTGAAAAATAGAGAATTCGAGAAAATAGAAGCCAGGGATTTAGTGAAATAGATGGTGAAGCGCTAGTGAAATAGATGGAAAGGTGCTAGTGAAATAGATGGTGAAGTCCTAATGAAATAGATGGTGAGGTGCTGTTGAAATAGATGGTGAGGTGCTAGGGAAATAGATGGTGAGGATCTAGTGAAATAGATGGTGAAGTGCTAGTGAAATAGATGGTGAAGTGCTGGTGAAATGGATGGTGAGGTGCTAGAGAAAAATAAATGGTAAGGTGTTGGTGAAATATATGGTCAGGTGCTAGTGAACAGATGGTGAGGTGTGATTCCCAAACTGTAATCCGAGGAGCCCTTAGGGCTTTTCTCTTGCATTTTCTCAGGGGCTCGTGGCTGGGGATCTTTTTGACGATTCGCCGCCGCCATTTTACCACAGTCGTTTCACACCCCACCCCCTCCCCCGGGCCATTGTTGTGTATAAATCTATGTGGATATGTTGGCTTGTTTGAAGGGGTTATAGAGCTGAAATTTCCCACACACGTTCTAAATTATCCTAGAATCATTCAAGCTGTCCGGTTGGTACACGCTGGCGAAAATGAGGCGCTCTTCTTTTTTTGTCCTCCTTCTATGTGCTCTAGAAATGAAAAGTTGTCACGATTTGTAGCTGTGGCTACATACAGGTCGGCCATGGACGCTCAGTGCATGTTTTTATTGACGCACAAAAATGAACATCTTTCCTGTGCGCGGTGCGTAAGACAGCTTTGCTCATTACATGACAATATTGTGTTGAGTGTTAATTTACTCTGACGTATGAACAGGGCCGGCCCTAACAATAGTGGGGGCCCTATGCGAAACGGATTGCGCGGGGCCCAGTCTGGGTAAGGATAAGGATAATACATGAAAATTAAGATTTTGTATTAGAAAATAAATTAGCGCGGGGCCTATGAAAGTGCGGGGCCCACTGCGGCCGCATAGCTTGCAGTGGCCTAAGGCCGGCCCTGCGTCTGAACGTTGTCAAACGTATCATGATTGGATAATTATTCTCAGACCGGTGTGGGCGAGCCTTTTCTTCCAAACTAACCACAGTTGAGGTGAAGGAAAAGTACAAATTCGCTACACTATAAATATATATTATAAAACACTACTGTTAATTCAAATTGCCGTCCATCATTTGGTACTGAAGCTTCAATAACTCTTCTCCTCCCATGTCCGTCCATCATTTGGTCCTGAAGCATCAGCAACTCTTTGACTGCCATGGCCGTCCATAATTTGGGACTGAAGCATCAGGAACTCTTTGACTGCCGTGGCCGTCCATCATTTGGTCCTGAAGCATCAGGAACTCTTTGACTGCCGTGGCCGTCCATAATTTGGGACTGAAGCATCAGGAACTCTTACCATAATTTATTTCATGAGATTTTTTTTTTAGATACATCCCTATTCCCCACGCAACTGTCAATTGAGTTTGTCTGGAGGAGTCAAATTTGGTGGAGCAGTCAAGTGCTGTAGTCAAGTGCTGCAGTCAAGTGCTGCAGTCAAGTGCTGCAGTCAAGTGTTGCAGTCAAGTGCTGCAGTCAAGTGCCGCAGTCAAGTGCCGCAGTCAAGTGCTGCAGTCAAGTGCTGCAGTCAAGTGCTGCAGTCAAGTGCTACAGTCAAGTGCTGCAGTCAAATGCTGTTCGCTTATCAAACTTTGTCTCGTTGTGGACTTCTGCGGGTGGTGTCTTTACTGGTGTTCAAAAGCTGGTGCCAGGCCCGGGACCAACTCTTTTACAATTTCCCAAGGATGCGGTTTTAAAGTGACGCAATATGACCCAGTCGCTTACTCTCTTCTGTGTCTTACCCTTTCTCTCTCTCTTCTCTTTCTCTCTCTCTTGCCCACCCTCTCTTTCTCTCTTTCTTTATACCTACCCCCCTCTCTCTCTCTCTCTCTTTCTTTCTCTCTCTCTCTCTCTTGCCAACCCTATCTCTCTTTCCCTCCGTCTCTTCTCCCTCTCTCTCTTTCTCCCTCAAACTCTCTCTCTCCCTCTCTCTCTCTCTGTTTCTCTCTCACACACAAGCACACACACACACAATTACCAAGTAGCTATATATCTAATCGTCTTTACCTAAAACTAAGGGCAACAACTGATGGACCACGTTATTTCTAAAAATAAAAGGGCCACCCCTGATAGACGACACTACATCTGGTAAAATCAACTACTCATTTATACCACGTTACATCCGCATTCTATCCCATGGTTAGATATTTCAAGCTGCACACGCGTTCATTTAATCCCCACAGTGCTCTCTTCGATACAACAAAAGATTCGTCCAGTCCATGTTCTAATATAAGAATAACTTAAAATAATAAACTGAGCTCTTAGCCGTTTGAAATAGGTAGCAAAAAATTAATGCATTGAAGCGTCTGGACCACATTGATAAGTGAGTGGTGAATAAAGCAGTGACGTCATTGCAATGGTTGTCTTGATACAATAACTTCTATTGGGCCATAAATAGCTCACCCTAAAATGGGCTTTGAAATGTCGTGAATGTCGTAATTAAAATAAATCAATGAAGCCCAATAAGCCATACATATAGATCTCCGAGTCTGTTTTGACTCGAGAGGTCCTCGGCTGGGCACTCCATTGACATGAACCAATTTGATGTCAAGCCATCCTAGAGGTCAGTTCATGGGTGGAATAATGAAATAACATATTATGGCTCTAATTATAAACTCATATTGACATAAGGTCTTTAATGTGTTCATAAGTAGTTTCTTCTCTTTATCTTTCCTCCTTCCTACTTCCCAGAGAGAGGGAGAGAGAGAAGGAGAGAGAGAGAGAGAGAGAGAGAGAGAGAGAGAGAGAGATGGAGAGGGGGAGAAAGAGAGATTTGGAGAGTGAGAGAGAGATGGAGAGGGGGAGAAAGAGAGATTTGGAGAGTGAGAGAGAGAGTTTGGAGAGTGAGAGGGGGTGAGAGGGGGAGTTGGAGAGTGAGAGGGGGAGTTGGAGAGTGAGAGAGTTGGAGAGTGAGAGAGACAGGGAGATAGACATAGAGAGAGTTGGAGAGTGAGAGAAAGACAGGGATACAGACAGGGAGAGAAACAGGGATGAGACAGAGAGAGAGAGAGAGAGAAATAGAGAGTTCGAGAGAAAGTTGAAAAATGAGTGAGAGAGAGAGTTGGAGAGAAAGAAGAGAGAGAGAAACGAAATAAAAAACAAAGAAAGACACAACACGAGATGGAGAGACTAATTATAAAAAGTGTTGGACTGCGATAAAGCTTTAAAATAGATTAATAGACACGAACAAATTGTGTCAATAACAAATAAGTTATGCTTTAATAATAATTATGCATTATACACAAGTAAACGTTTCGGCACATGCCTTCATCAGTACAAACAAACAAAACACATTTAAATAAGTATAAATTAAATTTACATAATATCAATATACATATCTTACCTAAAACAGAAACAAATAGGAGAGGGTGCTAAAACCAGACAAAAACAAAGTAAAGAGGAGTAGAAAGGAAGTGATTTTAACATAATTTTAAAAACCCAACAGGAAAATACATGGCATCTAGGTAAAATTGTGGATTTGGTTCACTCCATATGGAGACAACGTACCAAATTAATCATTATTAATTTGTTCTCCATATAGATTCTATATGTAGTGTTACTAGTATAGAGTATACCAGAAACTTTCCTTTGTGTATAATGTATAATTATTATTAAAGCGTAACTTATATTGTTCTAGTGACACAATTTGTTCGTGTCTTATTAATCGAGATGGAGAGACGAACACTATGACTTTAAGGAAAGGCGTCAGAGAGGGAAGTGTGACCAGGCAACACCATGGCCGCCGACACTGGTGGCCGACGGTCTCCCATGTACAAACAACACACACTTGGAGATGCTCGTGTTGTCGCAAGGGCCTGGTGGCGAGATAGACAGTAACCCTCTCTAAAAATAATCACTCTGTCTCTACCCATCTTGCCCCTCTCTTCTGTTCTTCTTTCTCTACCCATCTTCTTCCCCCCCCCCACCTTTTTTTTTTCTTTTTTCCCCTCCTTTTTTTTTTCTTTTTTTTTTTTTTCTTTTTTTTGTCTTCATTTTCTGAAGTCATTTAGAAGGAACTGAAACTGGAAGAATGCGTTCAAAATACTTGTTCGTTTGTCCTTTGCTTTTCCTATGATCTTCCCTGTAGCTTGTGATTGGTAGGCCTTATTCTCTTCACTGAGAGTGATTAAACTTGGTCCTCACAATGATATCCTGAGGTCTTTGAGAGACGTTTCGGTTACTGTCCTCATAAGTCTGACATCAATGTAATATTACACTTACCCTGGTGTTGCAACAGTTTGTACCATATAAATTATTGTAGTCATTAATAAGTTTCTGTGATTTAACCAGTTGTAGTCTTGATCAGAGCATGATGATACTGACTGGACTACTTCAACAGCATCATGATACTGACTGGACTATTTCAACAGCATGATGATACTGACAGGACTACTTCAACAGCATCATGATACTGACTGGACTACGGTACTTCAACAGCATCATGATACTGACTGGACTACTTCAACAGCATGGTGATACTGGCAGGACTACTTCAACAGCATCATGAAACTGACTGGACTACGGTACTTCAACAGCATCATGATACTGACTGGACTACTTAAACAGCATCATGATACTGACTGGACTACGGTACTTCATCAGCATCATGATACTGACTGGACTACTTAAACAGCATCATGATACTGACTGGACTACGGTACTTCAACAGCATCATGATACTGACTGGACTACTTAAACAGCATCATGATACTGACTGGACTATTTCAACAGCATCATCATACTGACTGGACTATTTCAACAGCATGATGATAGTGACTGGACTACTTCAACAGCATCATGATACTGACTGGACTATTTCAACAGCATCATGATACTGACTGGACTATTTCAACAGCATGATGATACTGACTGGACTATTTCAACAGCATGATGATAGTGACTGGACTATTTCAACAGCATCATGATACTGACTGGACTATTTCAACAGCATGATGATACTGACTGGACTATTTCAACAGCATGATGATAGTGACTGGACTATTTCAACAGAATGATGATAGTGACTGGACTATTTCAACAGCATGATGATACTGACTGGACTATTTCAACAGCATCATGATACTGACTGGACTATTTCAACAGCATCATGATACTGACTGGACTATTTCAACAGCATCATGATACTGACTGGACTATTTCAACAGCATGATGATACTGACTGGACTATTTCAACAGCATCATGATACTGACTGGACTATTTCAACAGCATCATGATACTGACTGGACTATTTCAACAGCATCATGATACTGACTGGACTATTTCAACAGCATGATGATAGTGACTGGACTATTTCAACAGCATGATGATAGTGACTGGACTATTTCAACAGCATCATGATACTGACTGGACTATTTCAACAGCATCATGATACTGACTGGACTATTTCAACAGCATGATGATACTGACTGGACTATTTCAACAGCATGATGATAGTGACTGGACTATTTCAACAGCATCATGATACTGACTGGACTATTTCAACAGCATGATGATACTGACTGGACTATTTCAACAGCATGATGATAGTGACTGGACTATTTCAACAGAATGATGATAGTGACTGGACTATTTCAACAGCATGATGATACTGACTGGACTATTTCAACAGCATGATGATACTGACTGGACTATTTCAACAGCATGATGATACTGACTGGACTATTTCAACAGCATCATGATACTGACTGGACTATTTCAACAGCATGATGATAGTGACTGGACTATTTCAACAGCATCATGATACTGACTGGACTATTTCAACAGCATGATGATACTGACTGGACTATTTCAACAGCATGATGATAGTGACTGGACTATTTCAACAGCATGATGATAGTGACTGGACTATTTCAACAGCATGATGATACTGACTGGACTATTTCAACAGCATGATGATACTGACTGGACTATTTCAACAGCATGATGATAGTGACTGGACTACTTCAACAGCATCATGATACTGACTGGACTATTTCAACAGAATGATGATACTAACTGGACTATTTCAACAGCATGATGATACTGACTTGACTATTTCAACAGAATGATGATACTGACTGGGCTATTTCAACAGCATGATGATAGTGACTGGCTTATTTCAACATTATTTTGATACTTGCTGGCTTATTTCAACATTATGTTGATACTGAATGGTTTATTTCAAAACTGTGTTGAGACTTACTGGCTTGTTTCAACATTATGTTGATACTGACTGGCTTAGTTTAACATTATGGCAAGCAGCATGTTGAGACTGACTGACTTATTTCAACATTTAAACAGAACATATCTTAAATACAACGCAATAAGTCAGGCGAATGCATGGATGAATTAGAATGGATGAGTGGATGAATTGATATGTATCTTTGCGATTTTAAGGATCACTGAAGCGTTAAGTCCTCGTTGAGTGGATGGTGAGCGAGAAGATGGCTCGATTATGTGGATCAGGGGTTCTTGCCTTTTTTTTATTTTGGCCTCACCGCACCCCCTCTCAATGTGAAAACATTTCACGGCATTCAATGTCATTCTATTGTCCCCTGTGTATCCTTTACAATACGTTGCATTAATCCGGATGATAAACGTGGAAATGATATTTAATTTTTTTTTTATATTTTTTTTTAAAGTATCAGTATTATTGAATGTTCCTTGCTCATTTTTAAACACATGAATTCTTTTTCAAAAATACTCTCTCTTTCAGATTCAGCTTTAGAATCCTGCAGAATGGAAAACTGATGGCAAGTCTCAAAACAGGGGCATAACTGTGGAGCGGTCTTTACGATGGAAATTCAAGTTCAGTCCATTGGTTTCTGAGTACAGAAGACACAAAAATCCATTCAGCGGCCAGATAAAAAATATTGTGTATCGGCAATGATAAAATTCAGCCTCCATTCACAGGGCCGAGCAATGCAATAATCTTTAGATGTGGTCTTTTGGAAATGCTGGTTTATGGTTAGAAGAAAAATATGCGTAGGCTGTGACTATATATCAGAGGCGTAGCGTGGTGGGGGCAGGGGGGACAGATGTCCCCGGGCGCCAGCTAGTTAGGCGCACCAAAATGTGCTTTGATATTATTTTATTGATGAAAATAATGGGTTTGAGAGTTGAAAAAAAAGAAAAAGGGGCGCTTTAAAATGGATCTTGTCCCCGGGCGCAAATTTTGTACCCTCGCTACGCCTCTGCTATATATAGAGTTTCAGAAATAAAACGTGTCGGTTATGGCATTACAAATCGTAGGCTTCAGTTGGATCCATTTAGTTTAGCAAACTGTTGACCGAATGTCCCTCACTAGATCTCCCGGGGGAAGCCAGGGCGGTTGGAGGATTCTTTGTGAGGAAAATGTTGTATGGCTCAGCTCAACAGATGGAGTTGATAGCCAATTTACTAGCCGGGGTCATAAGAGAGTAATATCAGACCCTCACCTAATTATGTGTTTGTTAGTTTAGCAAACTACTCTGGTCAAATTAACAGGATTTTAAAAATTTAAAAAAAAAAAGAACAAATCAGAAGGATGTGATCATAAAACTATTAATTATTCGTGGGTAATTATAAAATATGAAGAAACAAGATTCGTGACTTTTTGGCACCGGTAGGCGTTATTTTCTTTACATTTATGTTGACAGACTTTTTTGAAATAATACACTAGGAAGATTTTTTTTTTAAAAATTCATAAATATATCTGGTATTCTAAAACATACTCGGGGAAGGGCTGTTCGATATGGTTTTGTTAACACTGAAATATGAAGGTATCGATGTTATTTTCAAATCTAGTGCTGTTTTCGTTTTAATGTCTGGTTCCATATCTAGCTAATAATAATATCCGAAAAAGCAGACGTCGAATAGTATAGTACCGCATATAGAGGCTAAGTTAGAGGTTGTTTTTTTCCTCTACAGGTTTTAATTATGATGGAAAAAGAATTCGGTGTGAGACGTTACTCTTTAAACTAGTTCATTCTGCACACAGATTGGCAGGGGTAAGTGCTTCGGTTTCAGAACATTACCTCTCCAGCAGTTTCAGAACTGTCTCTCCCAGAGTTTCAGAACATTACCTCTCCAACAGTTGCAGAAAAATCTCTCCCAGAGTTTCAGAATATTACCTCTCCAACAGTTTCAGAACTATCTCTCCCGGAGTTTCAGAACATTACCTCTCCAACAGTTTCAGAACTATCTCTCCCAGAGTTTCAGAACATTACCTCTCCAACACTTTCAGAACTGTCTCTCCCAGAGTTTCAGAATATTACCTCTCCAACAGTTTCAGAACTATCTCTCCCAGAGTTTCAGAACATTACCTCTCCAACACTTTCAGAACTGTCTCTCCCAGAGTTTCAGAACATTACCTCTCCAACAGTTGCAGAAAAATCTCTCCCAGAGTTTCAGAACATTAGTCTACCTCTCCAACAGTTGCAGAAAAATCTCTCCCAGAGTTTCAGAATATTACCTCTCCAACAGTTTCAGAACTATCTCTCCCAGAGTTTCAGAACATTACCTCTCCAACACTTTCAGAACTGTCTCTCCCAGAGTTTCAGAATATTACCTCTCCAACAGTTTCAGAACTATCTCTCCCGAGTTTCAGAACATTACCTCTCCAACACTTTCAGAACTGTCTCTCCCAGAGTTTCAGAACATTACCTCTCCAACAGTTGCAGAAAAATCTCTTCCAGAGTTTCAGAAAATTACCTCTCCAACAGTTTCAGAGCAATCTCTCCCAGAGTTTCAGAACATTACCTCTCCAACAATTTCAGAACTGTATCTCTCAATTAAGAGTTTAGAGCTCTGTCTCCACATGATCTTTAGAACTATTGAAATAAACTTTTATATGTAAATTAAAAAATAATAAAAAGACTAAAGCAGATTCAATTTCTCATCATTTTAATTCAGTCAACCTTACAATTATGCTCTAAGAATTGGGAGAAAATCAATTGCCATAATTACAGCAGCAACTTGCAAACAAATAAACCTCCATTCATCCACTGAGACGAATCCAACATAAGCTGATTGACTTGATGAAACCCATGTTTTGATTGTTTAGATTACACCAAGTCATGATTAATAAGATCAAGAAAAATAACAAAGAGCCTCATCAAAATTATAGGGCTTTTAAGGTAAATAATGAAAAAAAGTACTTACTTATAATTATCTCATTGACAATTAGCTAACAATTCATTAGATCATTTTAAAAAATATATATATATTTAATACACTTTTGTTAAAACTGCAGTGATTGGAATAGCCAAATTTGGGCTTCAAACATTAATATCTGTGAAATAATCATTAATAATGCAATGAGAAATGAATACCGGTAGACAAAAAAATTAACCAACAAAAAAAGTTGATGAAAATATTGCTGATAGGCAGTTAATGACCATATTCATTACAGGATGTACTTGTCAGTGAATGGTAATTTGCTGAAGATGTATTTTTTAATAGCCAAAATAGTTTTTTTTTTTTTTTAAAAAAGGTCCTTGTCACAAAAAACAATTTTGAAATTCAAACAAAAACAAATCATTCCATGTGATAACTGATTAAAACTGTGGCTGGTAATGACCATATTCATTACAGGATGTACTTGTCAGTGAATGGTAATTTGCTGAAGATGTATTTTTTAATAGCCAAAATAGTTTTTTTTTTTTTTTAAAAAGGTCCTTGTCACAAAAAACAATTTTGAAATTCAAACAAAAACAAATCATTCCATGTGATAACTGATTAAAACTGTGGCTGGCACAAGAAACTCAAGACTCACATGAACAGTATTAATTGGTCAAGGTCAACAAATAATCATCAAGATTCTGGTAATGATAAAAGCCCAAAAAATGTAAAAACCCATGTGAATATTTAGCACAAAATTTATGTCAAAGCGAGTAAAAATGTTAACATGGCTTCACCTGAAAAAAAAAAAAAAAACATATTTCAACACATAAATTCATTTTTATTACTTATACTTGACTTTTCTTCTGTTAAAAATATCTTGACAAATGCCAGCTTTTAAATTATATCAATCTTCAGCTGATTGTTCCACAATGTCTTTAAAATGAATTGCATTTAAATTTAAAACTCTCTTCTGTGATAACGGTCTGGATCATAGTATGAGGTGACAACAACACGATTTGAGAACTTGCGTCCTGTAAGTGCAGCTTGAGCCTTCTGACACTCTATGATAGAGTTGAACTCCACAAAAATCTGAATGAAATGGAATAACAATTGTTAAAATTTTAGAGACAAATTAAAATCGAGAATCCCTATTTGGTTTTTAAAACGGAAATGTAATATGGATGCTTAACTTGGCTGAGTGAAATCAAGAAGAAGAAAAATAAAAAAATTAAGACATGCGTACATAAAAAATTTTAAGAGAAGGTTGCTAAATTTTAAGGCTGTTATTTGGACGCGGGTCAGAGAAGTGAGAGTTTGGGTTTATTAAAAAAATATTTTAAAATTATTGTAGGTTTTTAAGACAACATTTGGTATCATCTTCAGTTTAAATAAAATAAACTACCACAAATGACCTCCAAATAGCATTAAGTCAAAATGGAACTGGAAATGCATCGTCGCTATTCGGACCCGGGTCCCATTAGACAAATGCTATTCAGATGTCATTTAGTGGTAGTTTATTTTAGTTAAACTGAAGAAGTAAGTTATCAAACATATAGTCCATTCAATTATCTTTCATTTGTTACCAAATTTTGTCTTACAAACCCTACAATAATTTTTTTTTTTTTAATTTTAATCACAACCTCTCACTTCTTGGACCACTTTGAAATTTTAAAGTGAAAAAACAAGTGATGAAGAAGATTTTTAAAAATCCATTTAAAGGTTATTCTGTCAAAATTTTAATGTAATTTAGAGTTCACATCTGATTTACGTTAGTTTACACAGAGAATTTCAATAGTCTGACAATAGCACAATTATGGATATTAAAATGTATTCCTCCTAAGGAAATATGTAACATTTTTAGTTACTCCATTGCACTAAATTTGTTTTAGATTGTTTTTAAGCAGATTGGTTTGCTTTTTCTCTGGCCAAACTCAAACCTAATAAATTGCAATGAAAGTCTTACCTTTCCAACACCAGGTACCTCGACTCCTTTTATAGGCCTTGGTATTTCAAGGCTCATTACAATACCATATTTTCCACATTCCTCTTTAACATCTTCCACAATGTCTGAGAATTATAATACATCATAATGTATATAAATTAATATAAAGGTTTATAATTAGAGACACTTACACATGCATTTATATGATTTTGTGCAATTGAAATCCATGATTGTAAGATACAGTTCTTAAGGAGAGTTATTATGAACATTTGGGTGACAATGAAATCATGTATTTCCAGCAATATTTTAGCAAACAGATTTAATAGTCTCTAGATTTAAAGTATTTTGAATATCTCAGTAACTGTGCATGATAATCTTTCAAATATTATAATACAACACTTGGCCCATTTTAAAAACAATATTGATCTAAGTAAATACACTTTACATCAAGCCCCATCAATTATTCCAAAGTTAGTAACTTTCTCCAAGTTCCATTTATACTACATGCTGTTTCACAGAATATTATATAGAAGCAGTGCAATGAGCATCAAAGGTAACCTAAAATAACTCTAAGTTCAACAAATTAATAGTTCAGCCTCCATAAATATTATTTTCCTACCTTCATATTCATCTTCATCAACCAATTCCTCAGGAGTTATCATATTCATCAAGCACAATACTTCAGTGGCAGGACCAGCACCTTGGTTCAAGTTGAGGCCCGGGACTTGCAGTTGCACAGGTGCTTGCTAAAGAGAAAGGGTCAATTTAGGAATGCAACAAATCTGACAAATATAGTGCAATTCAAATTCAAAAGACTACAGTTAATATTTCATGGACTTGCAATAATAAACTGATAAATAACAAATGGAAACAGGTAATTATATAGGTTTTTCATGGATAGGGTATTTTAAAGTTTTATGGAATGGTTATACCATTGTATTAATTAAAAATTTGCTTAAACACTTCAAAGCAAAAGTGCTTATCAAGTATATAATGTAAATTTTTAAAAAATATTTCCTGATTAAACATTTAAAGTTAGACAAGACAAAATATAAAATCAAAATTTTCTATAGGTGGATGAAACCTACAAATAAAAAATAATTTGTATCCTTTACCTGTTGAGCATTCTTTGCACCCACACTAGCGCGCTGCACAATAAGTTTCTTGTCACCAAGTTGCATACCATTCAGACCTGCACAAGCCTGAAAAATGTTTGTAAAATATATAAAAAAGGCATATTGAAAAAAATGGGGATGGAAGAAAAAGAAAGGGTGAATGTTTCACATTCTGTTATTTTCAGGGTTGTGAAGCAGAATTTTTTTTAGCTGAGCTCTGCTACGGACATATTTTGTTAGCTCCAATTCTGCAAAGTACTCTGGATGTCTTTGGTAGGGTTTAAAGATATTAAGTATCCCCTTTATTTACAGAAAATGAATTAGTTTTAATAGAGCCTTGGAAATTTTAATGGGATTTTTCAAAATTATAAATTGTCTTTAGATTTATGCCATTGTTTCGGGAGTATAAGTCGGCACGTCCTGAGGCCATGTCTTTTAGTGACATAGTAACAAGGTATCCAAAAATTTGGGGGTACTGGACTTTTTATATTCCAGGTTTCTGTGCAAGGTTCAAATGTTTGAGAATCAGTGGGGTGCTTTTTCTCTTTCTTAAACCTTTTAATGTAATAATGTTTCAGTTACTTCCTGTAATCCATAAAGTTGCTCTACAATTGTGATTAACCCTCTACTGCCTTAAGCGCCCGCTGTCATTTCCCAAATAACCACCACGGCCTGCTTACAATACCGGCCTGCTTAAAATACTGGGTGGTGGCAAGTCAGGCTAATAATCACATGATATTCTTTCAGGGTGTCTCTGCTAAAATTTACTGCTTCACTCGTGAACGAAGCTCTTTTTTAAAAGGGGAAATCATGTTTGCATATTCTTTTGTTAAAAAGTCATGAGAGATTAAGTTCAGCATGACTTTCCAAGTTCATTGCTCTAAGCTTACTAGACTAACAAGTTAAGATGACGAAACAATATAACAGATCTATGTAGAATTTATGAAAATTAATATAGAAAAAAAGAGTGATCATGTTATTGTGGAAGATATATCTGAAACAGACTATAAAAATCAATACAGTTACACATCCTGGTAGATAATAAATATTAGAGCTGGCTAGTGACCATGGTGACTGTCTGTGAAGTTTTGAAAAAGCAGGGAGTAATCTTCAACAGTCAACATCAACTTCGGATATTATAGAAATTTATTATCTAAATATCCTTATTTTTTTAAATAGCAAACATAATAATTCATTAATTTTGATCTTTAATGAAAACTGAAATAACAATGACATTGCTTGTTTTATATAGTTTCTTTTAAATATCACATTTTAAAACAGAGTTATGTCCCTTTGTTTAGACAGGAGGGCAAGTTTTCAGTTAGTAAATAATATAGTGAATAGCTGAATTACAATTAGTCTTTCAAAGCAAAATACATAATTACAAAAATATATAATTTGTATCTTTAAATAAAACTACCAGTACTAATGTTAAAAGTTTTGAAACTTGGGACAGCAAGAACTTTTTCTGGCTCCAGGGGAAAAGGCCCTGCTCCAAAGTGCCAGTTCCATTCAAACCTTTTTTTTTAAAGTTCTCTGGTAGTTAAAACCTAAAACTTTTTTTCTGTAAATCACAGTTTTAACTTAGAGCCTTAACCCTTTAAGGGGCAGGGGTACTTCCTCTTGAATCTCCAGCACCTCTTCTCCGGTTTTAAGTAAGATTTAGGGTGACAGTAAAAAAAATCAAATCTAAGGTGTTAGTCAACAAATTTTTGTGAAATAAAAAGCAAAATAAAGGAAAATGAATGCAGATTTATAATTTTCCCCACATGTTGCCATTAATCCTCATATGAACACAAATATTTGCAAAAACAACATATTGTTTGTGATTGTGAGTCATGTATTTACTATTTACAAACACTGCCACAAAATCGAAGTTTGTAAAATTCAACACCGCTTACTATGCTGATTTCACTAATATTACAAATAATAATTAATATCTTGTTCCAATTTACAGTAAATTCGTGCACTTCAATATCACTTAAATTAAATCCAGCGAAATCTCCGCTATCACTTGAATCATAGGCAAATAATCTGCAAAATCCATTTCGAAAAAAAAATTTTGTTAAACCCCTAAAACTACACACAAAAAATAATCGACTAAATACTTGTAACTGGCGCCCACTCTATCCAGCTATCGGAAAATCCAGACGTAAACAGTAGGAAGTCTCACAAAGACTCGGAGGTCACGAGTTTACAACTATATGTCGTCACGGACGCTTTTAGACATTTTGCCCGTTCAGTACTAAAGACGTTTTCGGCCACTCTGCCCAGTAAAGGGTTAAGCTTAATCTTTTAAAATTTACGATGACGTTGACTAACCTGGTCAGTGACAGAAACATCTGCATATTCACAAAATGCGAATCCTTTTGTAAGACCTGTTGCACTATCTTTAACAAGGTTAAAAGCACTCAGAGGTCCAAATGAAACTAGCAGTTCTTTTACCTGTCAAAAAGAATACAATATGTAGGATGCATTAGTTTTCAAGAAATAAAATATTTCCAGGCCAAAAAAAAAAAAAAAAAAAAAAAAAAATTAAAAAAAATACAAAAATAAAAAAAAAAAAAAAAAAAATTTTACCTGTCAAAAAGAATACAATATGTAGGATGCATTAGTTTTCAAAAAATAAAATATTTCCAGGCCAAAAAAAAAAAAAAAAAGAGTTTTAAAGTATGTTCAGCTGGTAAAGAACTTAAGTTTCCAAAGAAAATCTCCCAGAACTTAAGTTTCCAAAGAAAATCTCCCTTCATAATAAAAGTTGGTTGCTACCGACAAAGAAATACTAATATAAACATTTTCATAAATCAATATATGACTAGCTAAAGAAATGATAAGTTGTCACGGCAAGAAAGTGGGAATGTGTTAAAAATAAATTTTACTAAGAATTAATAAAATGTTTCCAATTTCAGAAGAGAGAGTATTTGTAAATTAAGTTATTACTTACCTTGATGTTAACTTATGGTACAATGAGACAAATACAACATAAAAATCCAATAATCACTGGTCAACCCTGATTGACAGTGAAGCCTCAAAACTTACCTGTTTAAACTTACAAAGCCATTTTAACAGAAGTGAATTTTAAAGTATTTATGAAACAGAGAAAGACAGCTCTAGATACAGACAAATTACTATCATACTGTGCTGATGCCTCTGAATACCCAATAATTTTATTCTATTTTTTTCAGGTTGTATGCGGACATGTGAATACTTTAGGAAAGTTGATTTTTGCTGAAGTGTTATGTTATCCACTCTTTTCGCGTTTATACATAGGTGATAGCACTTGCCTGTGTCCTGGTTGGCCACACACAAAAGTAAGATTGTAGTGGTAATACAATGTAGTGGGTAAGTTAACGCACTTTCAACCTCTTCCCTAAGCTAGGGAATGAAAGGGGGAAGAAACAAGAAGAAAAACGTTTAGAGCCTGCATTGAAAAATCATATCACAATATGTGCCTTATTTGTTCGTTTTTCAATTGAATACTGCTGGCTTAACACTCAATATTCTGCATATTTAAAAGTCTTCTAAGCCATATTCAAGAAAATTGATATTTCAGTTGAAATGATGTGATCATCTTCAGATTATTTTTCAGAACATTTTACTATACAGTTACAGTTTACTTTATTCAGAAGTGAACTTTCCCTTTACAATGCTAAATTAAACCTGTAACCTGAAAAAAAAAGTTGAATTTTGAAAAAAAAAAGAGGAAAAAACAACCTGAAACTTGAGTTTAGGCTGGACCTGTCATAGCTGAAAACAACAACTGGAAGGGACTTATTTAGGCTCTGAGAAGTTTTGATAATGCATGACTTACGTTTTAGGAAAAAACTACCAAAAATGATTACAGCACCTGTTTAGCTTTTTTTAAAAAAAGAAATCTTTCTATGTCCAATAGGAAAATATTAAAAATTTCATTTACTTTCAATTTAATGATTCAGTTCTTTCTTTATTTCAAAATTTTAATCTTTTTGCTGACTACAACAATCTTTAAAATATTATTTATTTAACTAAAAACAAGTTTGCTTTTAGTAATTAACTTTGTGCACATGAAAATTATTTTTGTGCCTTTATCTCATTTAGAATATGTATTTAGCTGACTGCTTTTAACAGATTTAAACATGCATTTCTTTTAATTTACAATGATAGATTCTAGGAAATATCTGTGTAGGGAAAAGTTGGATGACTTCGACGCTCCCAAATATGAAAGACCTGAAATGTCCTGAAAAAAATATCTTGCAGATCCACCAAAAGCTTAAAACAACTTCCCACCAACACAGCTCAATGGTAAAAGTTCTGAAACATTAAGACATTCTCAAGGGTCCCAAAAAGAGCCTGTGAATGATAAACTTCAAAGGAGACACAAACGCTAGGGAAAGACAAAAAAGCAAGAATTGGCAAGGAGACATAGAATTGGTACACCTGTTAATATCAAAATACCTCACAAGCACTACCCTATTTCAGCAATCAGGAACCACAAAGTCAGTTGAAGACCTTTCCTACTAACTAAATAAACCTTTCAACAAAGTTGTCTTCTATTCATTCCACAATGTCCTCAAGAAATCCAAACGGTGACATCAGTCTCTGGAAAACCACTGAACCATGAACATCAAAGCATAAGTTGCTAGTCCCTGTAAGAAAACTCTATTTTACTTACCTGATCTTCATTCAGATAGCTAGGTAATCCTCCGATAAAAATTTTATGAGCAGAATCTTGAACTACTGTTGACACAACACCTATAACACAATAATACAATCACATAAAGACATTAGCACAATATATTAATTTCAACAATGTGCACATTTCCCTTAATATATCACTTTTAAAATTAACATACAGCAACATCAATCTAAAATAGGATAAAACTGAAAAATTTGTGTTTGTTATTAGTGATACTCCTAATTCTATCAAATGTGTTTAGCTTTCTATATTGCTATCTATCTATCTCTCTCTATATATACATGTGTAGATATATAGATATGAGATCTACGTATGTAAATAGATCTGACAGTTGAATTTTTTTTAAAAAGCTTCAGAGTTTGTCTTAACCCTCTACGTGTCAGGTGCATGGAGTATATTTTGCATGGGTCATTTTATAACTCTGAATTTTTTCAAATATAAGAGCAACAACATAAAGAGAATGCAGGTCAACAGTTTCTTACACGATTCATTGTAAAGTGGACATAGATTCATGGGTTTTTCAGAATTTTTTAGCATAGTAAACTGTGATGTGTAGAATTGTCCACTTATATTTTCAAACCACACCATCTTTCATTCTTGGGTTCATTTCATGGTACCAGTATGTAAATGAAAAGTGAAATTCTACTAGTTTTTTTTGATGAAGTGTGTTTTTTTTATTTTAACATTTATGAACTTTATCAGTATTGCTGTATTGATGTGTTCTTTCCATCAAAAATTAATTTAAAAGAAATGAAATCTATTGAAATAGTAGTCACTTGTTCTCAAGTATTATAAATGCATTCTGTATTAACACCCCAGAGAAAGTATAACTGGTTTAAATAAAAAATAAGTTAGCCATAATTACCTGGTACAGCAAGAGTTGGATTTTCTGCCATTCCAGGTAAGGGTTTGTAATCACTTGGTCTTCTAATTTTTAATGGCTGTCCTTGGAAACTAATACCATCAAATGCTAGAGCTTGCGTTGTTTCATCGACAGATCTGAACTAAAAACACACAAAAAAGTTCCATTTTTAACATTTATAGATTCCATTAAATATGATGAATGGTAACTTCCTTATTTGATAGCTTTGATGTTAAGTAAGAATTAATTGTTGGAAACTAAATAATGCTATAAAGAAAAATATTAAAACGAGTCTTACCTCTAAAAATGCAAAATTTTTATCTAAATTGATTTGAACCGCTATTACTGGGTTACCCTCTGCTTGAGCAAGTCCTGTTATACGCATCTGATGGTTGAAGAAATCCATCATAGCTTCCTGAAATTGTGTATTTTTAAAGAGCTGTACTGAATGAATACATAAAGTAAAGCGACATTTTGAACAGTTTTTTTTTTAATTAATTAAATAAATAATCCTGCCATTTTAAAAAAAAAAATGATTTCTCCAATTAATAAATATACATTATGCAAATATTACTGTAAAACCATGTGCTATGGTAACATTAGATTTTTTAAAAAGGCAGTAACAAGCTTTTAAAAAATCACTTATCCTCTGTAAAATAAAAAAATATGGCAACATGAAACTGTGGAAAAAATATGATATATAAAAAATTCATTACGTCCAATGAAACTAGCAATAACTGTTATAATTAACAAAATAAATATTTTAATGGTAGGTTGTTATAAAAATTATGGTATTCAAAAAAGTTTCTGATTATCTATTGTTTCCCACAGCAGCATGGCTGCACTCACGTCGGTCATCCCAAATGGAATACCGCCCACATATAACCTGCGAGCTTGACGGCTGAGGGAGCTACCAGCATAATTGACACTGGCATCAGCACTAGTAGGCCCAACTGCTGGGGCAGTCGTAGGCTCTGCTGGGATCTGGCCAGAAGCTAAAGGGAAACAAGAGATAGAGAAACAACAAAATATGCCCTATATCTTAACAATTAAAAGAAATAGTGTGCCCTGCTTGAAGTAATGTTTACAAAATAGCAATACCAATGTCAGATTGCTAGTATACATTGTTGACCCGTTACTAAATAACTTTTGTTTTCAGTATTATCTGTTTAAAGTTTACTTCAAACAAGGCACTGAATAATACACCAATCAACAAACACTCACGTCAGTAACCCCAAATGGAATATTTCCCACATAAAGGCGGCGTGCTTGTCGACTTAGCGAGCTCATGCCGGGAACCTGAGTAATGTCTGCTGAGGCTACTGCGGCGGGTACCTGAGCAACAGGTTCCTGCGGGATCTGGCCGGCCGCTACAACAAGTAATAATAGCATTTGGCTATACAGGCACACCAATACTCTATTCTCTTCCTAGTTATTTATTTAGCCCTTAATCTTTTTAAAATATCCAATATTTAATTTTATAGTTTTCTTTGTCATGGTTTTTATGAGAAAGAAATCCAAAATAAATAATGGTAACTTGGCCATTTACAATTAAAGAATGCTCAAATTTCCCCAGAATTTTACGGATTCTTCTATTTCAAACAAGTAAAATCAATAAATACATATTTAAAAAATACCTTGCATGGCTTTGTATTGAGCTGGAGAAATATGTTCATAGCCTGGGGGAGGAATATCCCAATATTTATATGGTCTCTTCTTTCTGGTTTTCTTGGGTGAACGACTGAAAGATAAATAAGATTGGAATTACTTTTTAAATTAAATGTAAGAAAGTGTTTTAAAAAGACTATACCTAATTTTTTGTAAGGCTTTAATATAATTACCACTAAGTTATCTCATTAACATAATCTACATTTTATAAAGTAAATTTATATCATAATTACATTAAATTAAATAACAAATTAGATTATTACTCTCTCTTTTTTTTTTTTTTTTTTACACACCAGAACATGATTTTTAAAACCTTTTTTAAAATATAAATTTAGGCATGATGAAAAAGCTTACCTTCGGGAGCGCTTTACTTTACTATAAAGTAAATTTATATCATAATTACATTAAATTAAATAACAAATTAGATTATTACTCTCTCTTTTTTTTTTTTTTTTACACACCAGAACATGATTTTTAAAACCTTTGTTAAAATATAAATTCAGGCATGATGAACAAGCTTACCTGCGGGAGCGCTTTACTTTACGCTCTTTGGATCTAGAGGATCTTTTGCGTTCACGATCACGACTTCTTGATCTTCTACGAGGCGAACGAGACCTTTTTCTGTCTTTGTCTCTTTTTCTTTCAGAGTGAGAGTTCTCCTCTAAGAACAGAAAATGTAGTCAATGTAGTAATTTTAAAAATATTGTCCCTCCCTTCTAAAAAGTTACCTATTCTATACTCGGCATCCCTCTACGGATTATTTGACTAATTTCGCACTTCCTATTAATTATTGATTGTTTTACTACGTCTCACCTCCAAAAAAAGTAACACAATTTTTAAAAACGTTGCTTGGACAGAAATTAGTTCAAACAGAACTTTGATGGAAATGACATTTTTTCAAGGGAGATTTTTTGTTAAATGTTTTTAAAGGAAGGTGCAAGTGAGAAATGTTAACTTGGACCAAAAACATTTTTTGAATCCCATTATTTTGAGTTAACAGTAATTTTCCAAACTCAAATGATGAATTACAGGGAGGATCACAATTTCAAGACTTTTTTTCTTATTAAAAGTTTACAAAAATATCCAGGCTGCAGCTTTACCATTTAAATATAATTTCTGATCAGCAAGCAGTACTCTAAAATTTGATGATGTACAGAGTTTTCAATAATTCGTAATTTTCTTAAAATTGGAGATAGAGTATTAAAGTGTATGTTTCTGTTCTGATCAAGCCAAGCTCTATTTAGATTTAGAGGGATAGTTGAATTTTATTTTCACTAAGACTACCTAATCACCTTAACTGTGTTCAAGCATTAATTTGACCCGGGGGGGGGGGGGGGGGGGTCTTACATTTTGTTGACGCCATTTAAACTATGATTAAAATGAGGAGTCTGCAAAGAGAGGGGTCTCTAAAAATGTAAAGTTAAAACAGACAGAAAACTGCATCAGGGCCAAAGCCTGAATTAAGGCACTCTCATCCTATTCAGTATATATCAGCTTGGTTAAATTAAAGTGCTAATATGTGGATGACATCTATACCACCATTACTTCTTTGTGACAAGGGTTTAGACTTTGTTTGCGATAATTACTGAAGATAAGAAGAGGGGAGAGGGAAGGTAATAAGAAATGGGTAAAAGTGCAGTTCAGGTGCTTTTACAATTTCTCATCAAATTCATATTTTCACGTATAAACTTTTGCTTATTCTTTATTAAATGCATTCCAGGCAGTATTAGTTAAAAAACACTGCCTGGCTTTGAGTTAGCGGTAAGGCCTACAATGTGTTTTACGGTATATAATATAGGTTCCCAAGGTTCATTTCCGTCTACAGTGCCATACTAAAAAGATTTCAATTTTTGTATTTACATAATGCAGTTATTGTTTTTTTATTTTTTTAAATTGGGGAGAGGTACTGTTCTCCCCTCCACGGAGAATTTCTATGTTTCTTATTTAGGTATTTAAAGCGAGGTGAGGGGTTTGGGGAGGGGTCTCCCCTCCAAAGTTCCTAGAAGATTATTCCAAATGCAATTTAAGAAGTAGTCTTCCTTGTGTTATCTAAGTCTCAGCATACGGTTATTTTGGTTTCAACTAATCAAAATACAGTCTTTTTTTTCACCGGTGTCAGGACTTGGGGAATCTGCAAGGATGTGTTTCTTATTTCCTTTCTTTTGAAACATGTAAGTTGAATTTTAATACAAATTAATTGAAAATTTCATTTTAATATACTTCATATAAACCGTATTGTTTATGACGCAAGTAAGGCTCAATAAAGAACAGGAATGTTATAACACACATCTTCCAAGTCCTTCAATGAATACATCTATTCACCCTAAGTCCAGTGTTGGGATTCCCCAATGTGACGTCACTGCGCTTAGGGTGAGAAAACTCTTGGCAAAACCTATACTGTCAACTCAAAATTTATCCAAAAACACTACATTGCACAGCACTAACTTTTCTTTTTATTTGGTTTTTACAGTCCCCATTGGTACATAGTTAGTAGCGTAAGAGATCTCTCTATTTTTTTTTTTTTTTACATTTTTCACTGTACATGCCAATTTTCTGACTGAAGGCTGAAAGCATGTTCACAAAAAATTAAACAAGAAATATGATTTATTTTAAACTCGCCAATATACCCAGCTTTTTTGGATGTCATTTGTGGTAGTTTATTTTAGTTAAACTGAAGAATTAAATTTATAAACATATTGTCCATTCAATTATCTTTCATTTGATACCATATTTTGTCGTACAAACCCTACAATAATATTTTAAACATTTGGCTAATTTGGAGAGATGGTACCCTGACATTTGCGAGTCTTGTCTTGTCCTTAGTTCCGACAGGATCAAAACCCTGGTTCCGATAGGGTCAAAGCCCATGTTAGGGATAAGTTTAGGGTTCAGGTTAGGTTTAGGGATACATTTAGGAGATACATTCGTGGGTCGCCGCAACCAATATGGCGGCCGCGATACTATCTCTCCAAATTACCAAATATTTTTTAATAAACCCAAATTCTCACTTATGATACCGGGTCTGAATAGCCGCTGCCTTCAGTGAAAGACCTTTTAACCCCCTGGAGATGAAAAGGCCAATCTATCTGCCCAAGGTTGACTAGCGAGAAAGACAAAAATCCCAACCATCGGCCCTGATAAATCGAGCCTCCCGATCAGCTGGCTTAGCGTTTTACCAGCGAATCAAAATTATTCGTATGTATTCCTGCACATCCTGACATTGTAATGGCAGCGTTCGTTGATGGTGAACTAAATTTATTTGTGTGCAGAAATTTTCGTGTGTGTGTATTGTTATATCGTGAAATTCTAGCATGTCTGACAGCGACTCTGATCAAATTGTGCTTAGTGATTCTGATTTCTCGCTATCTCGCAGTGAATCTGACACTGATGAAAACATTCAAGAAAGTAATGAAGACAATCAAAATGATTATGTTAACGATAATGTGAATTCTTGGTTTAGGATTAGGGGTTCTGAATTGTATAGAGATTACCCCTATGAATTTTTAGAAAAAATAGAGCCTATAAATATGCCTCATGGGATAAGCACCCCAGTTGAGTTTATTGTGCTAATTTTTACACAAAATATCATTAAAATGATTGTGAGAGAGAATAATAATAAAATAAGTAAGTATGCAGACAACTTTCTCAGTAACACAGCTCAAATAAACCATAATTTGGTGCACAATGGTGAATAGGACTGCTCTGTCTGTAGCAACCGAAAAGTACCCCGAGAGCAGGAAAAGGAGTAGAACTCTATGCCAGGGATGTCTGGAGGGCCTCCATGGCCCTTATTTCCCAAAACACGAGTTATTCTATTCATGCTTCATCCATTAAAAAATTAGGTAAATTCAGAGAACGCGGCCCGCGTTTATTTCCATGCGCGCACTTTTACGTCTTAAATTGATCCCTATGCCTAACCTGAACCCTAAATCGATCCCTATGCCTAACCTGAACCCTAAATCGATCCCTATGCCTAACCTGAACCCTAAATCGATCCCTATGCCTAACCCGAACCCAAAATCTATCCCTAAGCCTAACCCGAACCCTAAATCAATCCCTATGCCTAACCTTAACAAAGTCAACGTGGGCCGCTAAATCTGCAACAGCCAAAAATTCACACAATTTACACCAGGAAGTCATGTTTATTCTCAGTTTAACCAAAAATTTTAAGCTAAAATTATGCAAATCAGAATAGCTCATTGCATAAATGTTGAAATTTCAGTTTGATTTATAAATATTGTATTAGCTTATTTGATTTTCTACAAGAATATAGTTTTATCCAATTAAAGTAAATAGTTTATTTTTATAAATTTTTTTGCAATGTGAGTGCCGAGTTCGTAAAAAGTGCTGGTCTTTTTGGCACAGACAGCCTGAAAAGATGGATTTTGAACATTGAAACAGTTTTTAAATTGCTAAAGATTAAAAGAGCCCCCCCCCCCCCCCCCCCAGGGGGGGGGGTTTTTGTAAGCGCTGGCTGTATGCCCAACAACAGGAGTAACATAACGGCCGAGGATAGGCGGCTCTTAAGTAACTTAGCTATAATATCGCCTATGCCTTGTAGCAAGTTGTGCTTGTCCTACCACCTGACCTAACCGAACCTAGTCGCCACTATTCACCGCATTTGCTAGATTAGTAGTTGAACTAAATGAAAACTCCACTCCACGCAAATATAAATTTGGTATTGCTGTAAATATCATTATATACTGGTTTAGTTACCTAGTTTAACATCGCCTTGATCGTCGCTCATTTTTCACGTGTATTTAATTACTTTATTTTTTTTTTTTGATAGAGCTCTATCGTGTACGTTTGCGAAAACAAGATGGCGTCGTGGAAGCCAGATAAGTGAAGAGTGGGGAGATTAAAATTTATTTATAATTTATTTGTTCTAAAAAATAAATTATTTTAAAAACTGATCTAAATTTTTGGGGTTTTTTTAAATATGAATTTCATTTTAAATTATCTATTTTATTTAACACGTTAATTTAATAAATGATGAGCTCAATATTGTCCAACATGGCAAAAGAAGAAAAAGAAAAGAAAAAAAAAACGTATTGATCTGGTTATAGTAATTGTTATCTCCCCCACCCAAATGCTCTTTCTTTCATAGTTATCGGTATTGAGTTTTTCTTTAAACCTTAACCGTAACATTTTAAATGTTTTCAGGTTAATTTTGTGATGATGAGAAACATTTCGGGTGATAATCAAGAACACACATACGAAATTACTGATTTTCATCCCTTCTCAATTATCATATTCATATTAATATTCCTTAGCTTACCCTGCATGATACTATCATTATTTCAGTATCATTGAAAATTAGCTAGAGCGTTAACGGGCTTTAACGTTAATACTAAAAAAGTAAAAGTAAATACAGATTTGTATTACCCAAGCCCTTGCCCTTGTAACTTTTAATCAAATTTAAATAATTTTTTTTGTGTTCATCTATCTTTATTTCTTACTTCCTTTACTTATATATTTATTTATCAATTTATTACAGGTATTATTATTTTTCTTTATCTATTTTTTTGTTTTTGAAAAAAAATATTTTTAGTTGTTGTCAATACATAATTTACAAATTATGCCACCATACTTATTTATCTCTGGGACATCGGTAAGTTAGATTTAACTTAAAAGAGAATTAAAGATAAGCTGTAAGAAGTCCAACCATGACAGTCACAACTCAATTCAAGTTAAATAAATTGGTTAAGGGTCGTTCGTAAATTGTATGGCATCTTTCCTTCTGCGGGAGACGATAGATTATCTTTATTGCTTGCAGCTCTTGGTGTGGCTGGTGAGACCAATCCTCGAATGGCAGTCTCTGTTACATTTCCCACCCACGAATGCGGTGGAGCAGTATTTACCGGCCTTCCTCCTCGCTCTTTTTGCAGCTGTTTCCGCCCTGTTTTGATCCTCGGCATGTAGTGATCCTGCCTTCACGATGCCCCGCCATGAGGATCGATCCTCTGCCAACTCCTCCCAGTTTGAGATGTCGATGTTAGAGGACTTCATGTCTCTTTTGCATATGTCTAAGTATCTCAGACGAGGCCGTCCAACTGACCTTTTCCCTGTCGCCAGCTCGCTGTATAGCACGTCCTTTGGTATGCGACCAGATTGCATTCGCTTGACGTGTCCAAGCCAGCGGAGGCGTCTTTGGATTAACATGGCTGGGACTACTTTGTCTTGCCATTTAATGTCAAGGATGTGGCGCAGGCATCTGAGGTGGAAGCCATTGAGCCTTCTTTCGTGGTTAGAGTATGTGGTCCACGACTCGCATCCATACAGAAGTGTGCTCAGTACGCAGGCCTGGTACACCTGCAGCTTAGTTCTTGTTGTTAGTTTGGCGTTTGACCAGACTATTTTCTTCAGTCTGGCCATAACAGTTGCGGCCTTCCCTATCCTCCCACTAATCTCATCCTCCCTTGAGAGCATGCTCGATATGTTGGATCCCAGATATGTGAATCTGTCAACAGTATCCAAGTCGCAGTCGTCGATGGCGATAGTGGGGAGGGAGTCAGCGCCCTGTGCCATAATGTTAGTTTTCTTTAGGCTAATTGTCAGGCCAAACTCTTTGCAGGCAGCGGATAGGCTGGATACGAGGCTCTGCAGGCCGTAAGCTGTATGAGATACCAAAGCGGCATCGTCCGCAAACAAGAACTCTCGCAGCAAGACCTTTCTTGTTTTAGTCTTAGCTCTAAGGCGGGCAATGTTGAATAATTTGCCGTCATCTCTAGTGTGGATGTATATCCCCTCGCTGTTGTTCTGAAAGGCATACTGGAGTAGGATGGAGAAAAAGATTGCAAATAAAGTAGGAGCCAGCACGCAACCTTGCTTAACTCCACTACTCACTGGAAAAGCTTCTGAGGCGGCACCGTTATAGCACACTGTGCCCTGCATGTTTTCGTGGAACTGCTTGATGATGTTAAGCAGTCGTGTAGGGCAGCCTATCTTTTTGAGGATCTGAAACAGGCCGCTTCTGCTGACAAGATCAAAAGCCTTAGTGAGGTCGACAAACGCAATGTATAAAGGCATATGTTGCTCCCTGCATTTCTCCTGCAGCTGGCGCAGAGAGAAGATCATGTCTATGGTTGACCTACCGGCGCGAAAACCACATTGCGATTCTGGGAGTACACGTAATGCTAGGGTCTGTAGGCGTGTTAATGCAACTCGGGCGAAAGCCTTTCCAACTATGCTGAGGAGGGAGATTCCACGATAGTTGTTGCAGTCACTCTTGTCTCCTTTATTTTTGTACAATGTAACGATGTTTGCATCTTTCAACTCTTGTGGTAGCTGTCCCTGTTCCCAGCACAGAGTAAGGAGATCGTGCAAGGGCCGTAATAGTACTCCTTTTCCACATTTGAGAGCTTCTGGTGGGATACCATCATTGCCCGGGGCTTTCCCACTGGCGAGACAATCGATGGCTCTACGTAGCTCTTCTATTGTGGGTAGGGTATCAAGCTCCTCCATGACCGGCAAGTCTGGGATATCGTCCAGGGCAGCGGTTGAGACTTGGTTTATCGTTGCGTATATTTCCAAGTAGTGCTCTATCCACCGCTTAAGTTGTTTATCACGATCAGTAATAATTTCCCCTGATTTGGACATTAAGGGCGCAGTCTTGGAGATCAGAGGGCCTGTTGCTTGCTTTATATTCTCGTACATTGACTTTGCATCACCTCTATCAGCAGCTGATTGTATGCTGGAGCTTAGATTGAGCCAGTATGTGTTAGCGTAGTGGCGAGCTGCCTGCTGGGCATTTGTCTTGGCGCTTTTAAGCGATTGTAGAGTTGCTGGGCAAGGTCTGTCTTTATAAGCTAAGAGGGCCTTTCTTTTTGCATCGGTGACATGTTTCATTTCCTGCCAATGGGCCTCGAACCAATCTGCACTTTTGCGTTCTCTCTTTCCAAATGCCGTGATAGCCGAGTTATAGATAGTGTCCCGCAAATGTGACCATTTGGACTCAATAGTATCCATTGGTGGCGTTTGTATAAGAGCTTCTTGTAGACTATGGGTGCATACTTCTGTTCTCTCAGGGTTTTTGGTGGAGCAGATGTTTATGCGTGGTTTACCCTTGTTTTTGGTGTGATACAGTTTCTTTGGCTGTAGCCTTATCTTGCTAGTCACTAAGGAATGATCTGTGTCGCAGTCTGCGCTGTGGTAGCTGCGTGTGAGGAGGACACTGGCCAGTTGTGTGCGTCTTGTGATTAAGAGATCTAACTGGTGCCAGTGTTTAGAGTGGGGATACCTCCATGACACTTGGTGGATAGCCTTACAGTTGAAGTAGGTGTTAGTTACACATAGTCCATGTAGGCAGCACAGTTCCAATAGTCTCTGCCCATTTTCATTTATCCTGCCTCTTCCAAAATGACCGAGGCAGGTTGGCCAGGCCATGTGATCGCTTCCTACTCTTGCATTGAAGTCATCCAAAAGGTAAATTGCTTCGTTGTTGGGTATGCTGGCTATTGTTTGATTAAGATCTTCGTAGAACTGATATTTAGCTTCTGAGCTTCGTAAATTACGTCACGAAAAATGACCTTTTCAGACCCCCCCCCCCTGTTCCCACCAATTGTTTTCCCCCCCCCCCCCAACTCAATGTCACGTCACACCTAAACAAATTCAAAACAGGCATAAAATTATCATAACTAAACTAATAAAACTAATATTTTATTTTATTCTTTAACATTTCCCTATAATGGATTAAGATGGTGTATTACTAGAGAGCTATGACGTAAAACGCAAAACAACGAAGTCGTCCCCGAGCCGAATGTAAAGTGGCCACAACAGATTTTGCGTCATTTTTCGATAAGCGCATAAGGTGTGCGCGACTGAGTTTCACGGTACCTATAATACCAGAGCCAATTTCGATCTTAAATTGATATCTTTTTAAAATTAATTGAATAAAAATTCGTAAAAATTTGAACATTTTAGATTTTTAAAATTAATTTTGTGACGTCACAAATTTTTTTCTGCAGTCACATAGAGGCAGAGTGGTCTTCGTAGAGGTCCAAGGTATGCAATCACATGGAGGCAGAGTGGTCCTTCGGTGGATCCCTGGACACGCTGGATTACCACAAAACGATAAAGATGACTATCGTGTCTGACCAGCCACATCAAACCGACCAATGACCCAACTGGAGGGCTGGGGTCAAGGTTTTTTTTGAAAGACCCCTTTCTAGAGGAGTGGTTAAAGAATTGGGAGAGCGGTGAAATTAAACACCCCGTTAGCTGTCGTTACTGCGGACAGGCGCCGGATGCAGAGATGCACTAACTAGCTGAGAGCGTCCAATGCTAAGGAATGGAGGGGGGTGGAACACCCCAAGACATCCACGCAGAAGGTCTGATTCACGGCGATGCCCAGAAGATGCGGGACGTCTGTAAAGTGCTTGCTGGGGCCAGAAAAGAGATACAGCTCGCCCCCTTTACTAACAGAATGTATTATTTCATTTAAAGGTGCAGAATATAGACTAGGTTGGGAAACCCTGTCCTAATTCAAGTCTAGAGCTGAGCACGCTGTTGTTCTCAGAAATAAGTTTGAAAACTGGGGGTCTTATCCATGACAGCCACGTTAGTCAGGAGATCACTATCGGCCCTCTTACTCAGTGTTGTCCAATTTCCAATTCACTGTCCCACTATTAAGTGAACAGCCTGAGTTTAAGAATTTTGACAGGTTTGCGTTTATATCGCAGCATGGAAAACAGTTGTTTTTTGTTTTTTTTTTTTTTTATCGAGGAGAGGGGAAACCTTTTTTTTTTTTTTTTTTTTTTTTGGGGGGGGGGGATTAGCTAAGGGGTGGGATCAGTGACGTTGTTAGGGTCACTGCCAAATAAAATACTATGCAATTGGCCAAAAATGCCAGACTTCAACATGTAGGAAAAAAAATTTGCCACCCGGACGGACATCACCACACTTCCTATACGTTAGTGTGTGGGATTACTTGGAAGGGAGCAGCAGCTTATGTTAGGCACACGGCAAGGGTGATTTAAAAACTTTTCAATTCTTATAAAGTATAAAGGTGTAGTGTTTTAACAAAAAATATGAAAACAAGACTTATCCAGTCCAACTATTGTATGCATTATTCTGGCCTTTTCAAAGGCAGCACAGCAGTTACCAGATTTAGTCACAAGTGAGCAATCAAAACTTTCATTAGATAAGTTGAACAGTTAGTTTTCACCGATTACGGTATGGAATCTTATTCCTGTGCCGCTTTTGTAGACGCTCCATTCATATATTGATATAGATATATATAAAATTTGTTAAATTAAGAAAACAGAAAAAAACTAATTGTTTTTTAAAGTTTATTGTATGTACAATAGATACTTATCCCAATCTTTGTCCTCACATATACAAACCATTCAAAGCATTCTAGCACACAACATTACACAGCATTTAAGTTACTTTTTTTTCTGATGAGGTATGAATTACACAAATGATTTGCACATGCGCATTGTTGATATACAATGTTAGGTACTGCAAAAATACTTGTAATCAAATAAAAATCCTTGTCATTTCATTGTTCTAATTTTTTTTTTAAAAGCAGGAATCTTTACAAAACTGGTTGCCATCTTTATTGTGTTGTAAGGAACGGAGTTGTCAAGATTTATATTAGCTCAATTCCAACTTTGAAAGTGGTCTATCTGGAAACTGCGGTACAGTCTTTGATGCCCACAGAGTGGTAGACCTCATACATATGTTTTAATGTCAAGGTAATAATTGCCTATAAAACACCACCACCTACTACTGATATTTCTTTGTTGCTCATTAAATTATAGGGTACTCTTAAAAATAAAAAATAAACCACATAAGAGATGCATATTCAATTTAAAACAAAAAGCAACTACAGAACAATTTATTGATAATGAAATAAAATTCTCTTGCATAAGAATATTGTTAAGCAATAATGTACTTAATTTGGTATCCATCTCGCCGAACCAGCTTTCATTAATATAATATTGCTTAAATAGTAAACTCATTCACACAACTGTTAGGATTGTTAAATTAAAGAAAGTGTAAAAATATTAAGACAAGTCTTAAAGACAAAGGGGTATAATCCTAATCAATAAAGATAGATTTCAACATACTTAGGCTTTGTCTTTTGAAAGCAGTCCTGATGACCCATTGGATTTTAAAAAGCTAATCTGGTGATCATAGATCCGCAATGCTGATAAGACATGCATTTCTATTCCATCATGTTGACTGATTTAAAAAAAATAATTATTTTAATCACATTGAACATTTTCGATGTGTTAAAAAAAAATGCTTTTCCCCCCACAATTGGAAAGAGATGAAAAATTGAACCTTCGCTAACTTAGTTTAGCGAGTAAATTAAAGAAGAGCGTTGTACAGATTTCCTAAAGCATAACTGTAAAATGTGCTTTTTTATGCTACTATTTGGACTATTTTTATTCTGAAGCTCCAAATAGGACAAATTATGTAGATAATTACTAAATTAAAAACTATGCCATTGAGCTAACATTTCTGAGATAAAAAGTGAATAATTTCTACACAAGTAACTGATAACCATAAACTATGTTTATCACAGTGTTGTAACAATTCTAAGACATGAAATAATTTAGTTAGTTAATGCTAGAGTTGTGAAATTGGCTCTAAAATAAAAGTAAATTGAATGTATTATGATGTCTGAAGTATTATAAAATACTGTTTAATATGTCCATTTGTATATTATAAACACTTTTCTGTTGTGTTTTAAGCCTCACTTGCTTCCTCATTGTAAGTGAATGTAACATTATCAAGACTACAAAAAAAAAATTAATAATTTCAAGTAAAATTGGCAGAGATAATGTAAATAAATTATATATAGTGGTTATATCCTTGCAAAATTACAAACAAATTTAATGAATACTTTCACAATAATGAAATCTAATAGGTGTTGATCAACCTGTCAACGAACATTTTGCTTTTGCTAAAGCACAGTTGTGACAATACTATACATCCAGATTCACACACAGATTATTACTATCTAATGTATACAGTTTGATTGAGATAATGAAATAAAAGCAAAGTCAAGGTAAACTAAACCAGTGCTACTCAAACTTTCAAGATTGACAGACAACATAAATTATCTACATAGCAGCAGGGACCAGTGTCAAAATTAATTTGATTTTTATTTTTCAAGCTTTGAGCATTTTCCCCTTCTTTGGACCACTACTTTGAGAAGCACTGAACTATATGTTTGATAATTTTCTTTGATAAATTTGGAAAATTACAAAAATAAAAAAAAAATGATTTCAATTATGGTACTGTCAAGGTATCTGAATCAATGTGTTTAGGGTAAATGCTTTTACATTGCGAGTTGGGAGTCAAGAGGTATTTTTGCATCTGAATGTCAGTGGTAGAAAAGAGAAATAATAAACATGTCATGTGTATTATCTGGTGTATGAACATTAGAGTTGTGGTTAGTGAGAGTAGAGTGTGTTGAGAACTCTCGAATGGTTAGTTCTGGTGTTGTCGTGTGCTGTATTTTCTTAGAGTTCTTAGTGTTCATTCAATTTAGTAGATGACATCATCATAGTGTGAACTTCCAGTGTCAAACAGTATGAATGAAGAAGATATGAATACAATGTTACATTTATTGGCATTTGGAGAAAAGTGCTGTAGCTAAAGTTTTTTTTTAGACCATTACACACTGAATGCCAGAAGATCCATCCAAAACAGATTAACAATAATAAATATCCTGACATTTGCTTGATGAAACAAAAATTTCTTAGTCATGTGATAGGTGAATAAACTTTACAACAAACTTCATCACAAGTGCTGAAAGAAAACTTATGCTGATATGAAAATGTGTGTAATAAACAAAAAATTCCCTTTTCCAAAACTAACTATTGCAGCGCCAATGTTTGGATACCACAGTCAAAAGAGGAATAATGAGTGTCAAGCATGATCTAGGATTAAGAAGTTCAACCAAGAATGAAGATTATTGTGATTAAACATAAAAAAATGATAATAATATTAAGGACTCATCGCCATGGAGATATATTTGTTTTAAATCTTAAAGCTAATAAAAGAGAATTCTATTGCAAGCATTAAAAGTTCATCAATTAAGAAAAGATGCGAATACAAAAATTTGGTGCTCAAATATTAAATTAATATAACATTACTGTACCATTAAATTAACCTAGTTTTTAAATCATAACTTAAAAAGAAAATTGATTGTATTAAGTGGTTTGGAAATGCAATATTCCTTAATTAAATAGAATAAATTCTAAAAAGATGAAGAGATAAACCAATGGCTATGTAAATTAATTAAAATTCAAATAAAAGTTTAAAAACTTAATGGGAGAGATGTGTATGGATCTACAATTGATTCTTCCTGTATAAAAATTAAAGGAAAGATACTTTTTTTTTAAAAAAGGGTAGTTGATAATTTTTTTAAAAAAAAAGGGTAGTACATGTAGCCTGACACTTTGTAAACCTAATAGTAATAGTCATCAAATTTTATTTTTATTGCAATTCAAGTACTTGTATTCAAAGAGAGCTTTTCATAATTTGCATAGCTTAACCAACAAGCATTTTTTAGGAACTATAAACATCTCTTCAGCTTCTTATCTGTAACAGTATTAAATGTTAACGTACCGGTATTCCATTTTTTTTGGCCAAATTGATCTCTAATTAAAAAATTAATAAGCCTTTAGTTTAAGGCACAGCTGTTTACTTTAAGATGAATTGTCAATCACAAATGAGAGTTTTAAAAAAAGAATACAGTTTTTACCTCTAATTTGTCTTCATTCATACACATATCATATAAATAGTAGATTAAGCATGCATAACAAGTTATAACAATTTTTTGGTAATTATAATTAAAAAATGTCACATATTTTATATGTACACACATGCACACACATATAGATTAATTTAATTATATACATATTTATTTTCAAATTTGATCACGTTAAAATTCATTTTTAAACCAATGAACCATGCGCACATATATAACAATTTAATTGCTTCTAGTATTGGAATCTGAGGTTGATGGAAAACTTTAGATTCAAATTATTTTTAAAATACACATAAAAAACCCAGAAAACCCCCAGGTAACAGGTAGGTTAATGACCCTAATTTCAATTAAACCACTAATTTAAAACTCATTTTTAAACAAAAAAATAATCATTTCTCTTAAATTAAAAATCCATCTATGTATAAAAGTTGAGAAAATATTTAAAATGTTTAAAAACATCAGTGTATGTTAATGTGTACATGTGAGAGTTCTAAAAATCTTACTTTTAAAACATAAATTACATTTCAAGTTAAAATAAATTTTTAATAGGTTATTATGTATTTTGTACAATATGTATACAACTTTCACCCTTCATGATATTTAGGTCATCAGATTTTTGTTTTAGCAGTTATACCACTTCAACAAGGAAACCAAACATGGTGCATCAGTGGGGGAAGAGTCAGTTGAAAGGCATTATTTTTTAAAATGAATAACAGCTAGAAAGAAAGAAAAAAAACACCTCATTTCTTAAATTTTTCTGATGCAAAAGAAATTCATGCCTATGTCTATGTCAAACACACTTTTCAATCAGCACATTATATTTCCTAACTCCTAAACAAACCTCAAGTGGCACTTTCATTGAGATTACCATACTTTTCTATAACTTGATTCACATATCCTGCCATGTCTACTTTCTCTTCTTCAGCCTTTTTTATGAAGGGGTGCTCAAGAAGCTGAGTGTAATTTAAACGTTCTTTGTAATTTTTATTCAAACTGAGGACAAAAATGTGAAAAATAATTAAGCAAACTTTTCAAAGAGAAAAAGAAACTAATAAACCCAATCTTGCCTGACCTTCTTTTGATGTTAATACACTCATATGCCGAAGCAAACAGTCATTTAAAAAAAATGCTTATTAAAAAAAGAATAAAAAGTGGTATGAAAATATTTATGAAATTAAAGTATACCCATAAATATAAGGTCACATAAAAACAGCCTTCATGATTACACTATCGGAAGTTGAATATTGATTCAATGCAATTTTAATTAAATTTCTTTTAATGTACTAGGGTATTCTCATCCCCTCCCCTGATTGTCTTTAGACGGGACAAAAATCTAGGTGACCTTATGGTTCACAGTCACTTTCGATCTGACCCGTGTTACTTTGGTACTAAACCAGCTTAAGAAACTGCTGTAGGACTTGTCCCTTTACACTCCACACTAAAAGCATTAGCCTCCTTAAAGGTGCCAATCTAGTTACATAGGTAAAACTGGGAGAAAATTGGCTGATAGGTTCACCGAACAACTCCGGGATATTGAACAAGGTTAACTTTCCTCAGTCTCTTCACATTTCAACAGAGATGAAAATAAAGGTGCATTAGATGTACCCATTACGGCACTGATTTCCTGCACTAACACACCAGAGAGGGTTAAAATGGAAATTAAATTTATTCAGCTGTTCGGCACCATATCTCTATAATGGTATTAATCATATTCTCTGTATTTCTACCATTTTTTTTTTATTGCTTTGATTTTATGAATCCCTGGATATTTTGGTCCATTATAATTCTCAATCTTATTTTTCTCAGTGTCAATATTTATAGTCTCTCACTTCCTGTAATCTTACTACCGGCAATAAAAATGGATATTTCTGGAGTTGTGCTCTGTTTCTTGTGGTATTTTCATTTGTCCTGTGGGCTGAAGAAGGCTCTATGCCAAAACGTTCAAATCTTATTGTCCTGTCAATTGATTCAAGCTTCAACATACCTCGTACTGCTATTTCATTAACTAGTAATAATTTGTATATATTTTTTTTTCAAATAGGATGATCACCATCACTCTCTATCAATTCAATAGATTTGTATATCAACCTCATTGATAGTTTCATCTTCTAAGATTGCTTATAATCTTATCTAGACAATGGAAAGCCATGTTCTTGTAAATTAGATATGGGAAAGATTAAGATTTATTTGGAATTCTTCAAGAGAAAAGTTCTTGTGAGAAAAGCATTAAACGCCAGCATTTGTGTAAATGAAATTTAAGTTATAATATAGCAGTGGAAGGTGGTAGGTAGACAGACAAGTGGGACGCTGCGGGCATTTAAAAAGGCCCTGAATATGAGTGGGTTAACTAAACAACACAAGATTTTTAAAAAATCACCAATAATTTACTTTTGAAAGAAAAGCAAGTTTTCAGCAATTTTTTTGTATTTTAAATATTTAAGTAAACATAACATCCTTAAGTTAGTTGTCTAAATTGTTCAAAAATGCATACCACTTCTCAATGAAGTCACAAAATTCTGGAGAAAACTGATCAGCTGGAAGTTTGGGTGATGCTTCCATAACAACTTGTTTTATTTGCTGAAAGGGAGAATCCCATTTGGAGTAAGGAAACTCTCCTGTGGCCAGTTCCATCTAAAAGTTTGAAACAAAATTATTGCAACTAATCATACATTTTGATTTAATTAAATCACTAAGCCATACTAATATTATTATATAATATTAAAATATTTGTACTAAATAAGACATTACATAAAAATAATCTTTAATAAAATTAATATATTTTATCATTCCTCCAAAAACATGTAACAGTTTTTATTTATCCCCTTAGTATTTAGTCAGAATGTTACATCAAATATGTTATTAAGAAGTGTACTGGTATTTTAGTCAGGGATAGAACACATAATTCATGTTTCATATGTTAGAATGTTAGGTAATGGATAGTTAAAGAAATGCTCAAGTATTTAGTGGGACATCCTAAAATTGGATTCAATTATAACCATCCCCTTAAATTACACTGGTTTAAGAAATGTTAGAATCACTGTAAAAATAATATTACCATTGTTATTCCTAGGCTCCAAACATCTGATTTAATGTCATATCCATTTCCACTATTATCAGGGTTTATCCTCTCCGGCTGCAATGAAAATATATCATAGTATAACACAGTCCTAGCACCATTGAGATCCATTTGAAACATAAAATAAATGTAACTTGAAGAAATTGCCATCCACTCCCTGAAAATTTATCAGTATTGCATTTGAATTGTCATTTTGTTTCCAAGTTTTTAAAGAAAAGAAAAAAGTGCATAATTTTGACTGTAGAGTAGTACTTTTATGCAATCCAAATGGAATGGATTATAACTGGGGTTTATAATTCAGTCAAAATGTTAAGCAGCATTGCATTAAAAAAGGCTGTTTTAAGGTTGTAAACAATTTAATTTTAGATCAGTGGAATGCAATTGTGGTAAAAATCAGTTAGGTCAACTGTCAATCATGGATATTGACTTGTAATTGTTGGGCACTGAATTTTGTATCTTCTTGTGCGTGGTGTGTCTTGAGTGTTAGTTTTGTTGATGAAGTTCTTGGAGCCATGAGGCTTGTGAAGTATTTTGATGATATGATTTTGTGTATCTGTGATGTAGTGGTCTAGACTGTATTTGAGTACATGCTATTCGTTTGGCAGTTGCTGTTTCAGCATTGAATGAGAAGGTTGCATTGTATTGCTCTCGCAAGCTGTACTATGTGTTTGAATTATTGTACAACCATATGATAGATTAAAGTTTACGTTGTTCTTGAATAGGACTTGTGCTCAGTTTTTTAATAAGATTACAATGCAAGAATATGTGAATAAATTTGATGTGAGAAAAACAGTCATATGGACTCATCATCAATAACACTTCTTATTCAGTGTGCTGAATACTGCCCTCACTTTCTAAAATGTCTTCTTTGTCTTTAAAACATCTTTAAAAATGCTTCCAAGGTAAGTCAAAGTAGATGAATCTACCTCATAATGTCTTTTCTCATATGTGTATTGAACCATTTCTAATGTTGGCCATGTTAATCCATATTATTTAAATTTTTAATGCGTGACAAAAAACAATTTTAATTTTTCAGTTGTTTCTTCCATTATGAAAAAATTAAAGAAAACAATTGAACATATCTGAGATGATCTCAGGGATTTTTTTACATCAGCATTATCTGGACTTTAAAGATAAAATAGTGGTGATGGAGCAATTAAAACTTGCATGATGCAAATGCGGACAACCTTAATTTAAAATGCATGTACTTGCATACAATACAATTCTTACAGCCATATAAGGTCTGCATCCTGCATCTTTAGTCCGTGCTATAGAGTCCACTAAGTAGCCACTGATGCCAAAGTCACAGATTTTGACAGCACCAGCTTTGTTGATGAGTATGTTGGAAGGTTTGACATCACGGTGAATCACATGAAGCTCTGTATGAAGATAATGCAGGGCTTGGACAACCTTGACAAAAAATATTTTGAAAGAAAGAAATCACTTTAATGTAATGGATACATTCAAATTAAAACAAATGCTATTTATAATTTTAAACTGAACTTCATTTTGCATCTGTCTTCAGCTAAGAAGATGCATAAACAGTTTGAATTTATATCTGATAAAAATGGTAAAAATAAAAGTAAATACTTCAGATTCTCTCAAAATTCATTATAGTAGGACTATTTATGTTTTATTTATTTTAGAGGAATTAAATCATGTTCCTTTAAGATGTTCTTTAATGCTACAAATTAACATAGGTGTGGAAAAAAAAATATAGTAGATACTTGTTCTAAAGCATGTTTGTTCATAAGCTGACTCCCCAGTTTTGGCCGGGAAAAACTTGAATAGTGTATAGCCCGCTCATTAGCCAACTCCATAAAATAATATGTCAGCGTAAGCAATACAGTAACAAAGAATATCTAGATGTGATTATGCTGCTGCTTAAACCACTGAACAGAAGTACCATCTACTTCAGGTATTTTTTCTTATTTTAAGCGGGAAACAATAGTGCAGGATTTAAATTATTTTTGTAAATTATTTGTTTGGTAAAACATGACATTAAAACTTTATTTTATTTCATGAAGATAAATGAAATAATTAATTAAGTTAAGTGCAAATATTTAATGATTTTTAAAGCTTCTGGTTATGCCTTCTTTAAATCGTGTAGAGTGTGCTGTAAACCAGGACTTTGTCTCTGTAATCAACAATAAAATTTGCTTTATTCAATGTCACTGGAGAAAACTTTTAAAATCTCCTATGATCAGCTCATTAGCTGACCACCCCACTTTTCCCACCTGATACTCTCTAAGCACAGCCTATCATGGAAGTGGCAAAATGAGAACAAAACTTTTGACCAAATTTTGCACTCTGCTTTAAGGTGACTTTGGTTTGTAATCTCAGACCTGTTTACCCTCAAACACTTAAAATCGTACAATATCATCACAAAATCGTTCAATACCTTATATTTAGAGTAAAAAATAAGCATACAATATATATATTTACACCTCAAAATCGTACATTGTACGCCAAAATCGTAAGAGTAAACAGGTCTGTAATCTTGTAATTTTATGATGCCACATATTTTAAGGAAGGGGGGACAAGAGACATCCTTGTCCCCCTTCCTATTCATCCTCCCCATTGACTAGATAATGAAACAATCCACAGACAAAAAGAGGAATGGGATACAGTGGAAACTCTGGGAACAACTTAATGACCTAGACTTTGCATATAACATTGCACTTCTGTCCCACAACCAGAAACAAATGCAGGAAAAGATAAAAGAAGTAGCCACCATTTTAGCACAGCTCAAACTCAGTATACTTTGGCAGAACCATCGACATAAATGGCGGATTCGACACGGATGTGAGGGCTAGAATTGGAAAAGCTATATCAGCATTTTTGCTATTAAAGAAAATATGGGAGTCGAAGGAGCTGAAGCTGCAAACCAAAGTCACAATCTTTAACACAAATGTCAAAACATTCCTACTATATGGAGCAAAATCATGTAAAACAACAGCGAGCATTACGCAGAAAGTTCAGACCTTCATAAACACATGCCTTAGAAAGATCCTGACGAAATACCATCACCAACAAAGATCTACTAGAAAGGACCTACCAGGTGCCCATTGATGAAGACATCATAAAGAAAAGATGGAGGTGAGTAGGGCATACTCTCCGAAAACCCCCAGATAACAGTCTCTAACATGGAATCCACAGGAAAAAAGAAAGAGAGGAAGGCCAAAAAAAGATGGAGACGGGAGCTAGAGGCAGACACGCAAAATATGGGGTACACCTGGAAGCAGTTGGAAAGAAAAGCACAGGACCGTGGTGAATGGAAAATTCTTGTGGACCGCCTATGCTCCAGATGGGGTAAAAAGGCATAAGAAGAAGAAGAGACATATTTTATGAAATAACTTACAGATTTGGCTATCTGACCCATAACATTCTCTGGAATTTTTTCATGGTGTGTTTTTAATTTTTTGTAGAACTGATCAAGAGATGCTTCCATTACTTCCATACAGATCCATACATCTCCCTAAGAATAAAAAAAAAAAACAACATAAAACTTAAATTAAGCAGATCGTATTTTTAATATAATTTTTTTTTTTTTTTTATTCCCTAAGAATAAAAAAAAAACAACATAAAACTTAAATTAAGCAGATCGTATTTTTAATATAATTTTTTTTTTTTTAAAGTTTAATTTATTAAATGTCAATTGTTCCATAACTTAAAAAAAAGCTTTTGCATGCTTTTTATTTTAGATCCAAGAATGACACAAATATTTGTTTACACCACAATCAAAGTTATCTAGCTAGCGGTTAAGGAATTATTTGCCATTTTTTGTTAGCCTTATTAATTTTTCAAGCACCTTAATTTGAATCAGTCCAAACTCAAATAACATGTAAATAATGTAAAAATAGGATAGTGAACATTTTGTACTGATAAAAATCTTTAAAAGTATACATGATTTATTTATGAAAAAAAGGAATGGTTAATTTTAATAAAATTTTACCTCTCTGAAAAGTGCACCATAAAACTCAACTGTGTATTCACAAGAACCACTTCTCATGTTGATGTCTAGATCCATGAGCAGACGTTTTTGTTCTTGATTATTGACGGTAGCATTTATTCGCTAAGAAGTATGTTTAATTACATTAATGAAACATTTACAGTAATAGCTATTTAATCCAAATATTTCAGTCTTTTTTATTTGCTCTAGAAATCAGAAATTTTGTTTACTACAAGGGAAACAAATGTAAAACTCATTCCTTTAGCATGTAAGTTTCAATCTGATATATTATACAACGCAATATGTCAAATAATTCTTAAGTATCCACTTTAAAAAAGTATTGAACATAAAATAATATTTTAAAAAATTAAATTAACAAATGGTGTCTTTTAAAATATTTAAAAATAAAGCATACCTTAACAGCCAAAACAGTACTGCTTCTTGTGTGTATCATTTCTTCCACAACACCGTATGCACCCCTTCCAAGGAACCTTCTATGAACAAGGTCACTAGCGTCACACTCAAACTTCTGGCCATTGATAGTCAAGGTTGCTTTCGAGTCTAGATCAGGCCTGGGTGGTCTACAAAAATATAAATGCCCTTTTATTATTTTTAATTTTCCCTCATAAGTCAGAACTAGCAATCTTAGTGCTCAGATTTCTCTATTTATATTTGTTATAAAATCATTTCTGAACACAAACATTTATTTTAGAAGTGTATCATCTTGGATTGGACAATATAACTTTTAGAAAATATGCACTAACAAATTAATTTAACATAAACCAGCATTTTGCAGAATATAATGTATGCAGGTTTTTTTTTATAGTGATGTTATGAATTTTTAGGAAGTATCTTTGTGGCAAAATGTGCACTCATTTATTATTTACATCCAAATTATACTTCTAATATAAACTTAGTGGCATAAAACAATTATTACTGAGTTAAGGCTTTGGTTTCCGGGTCTTTATCAACTGGAATATTTATTCCTTTCCCCACAAATTTCTTTCCTGAAACAAAGAAATTAAACAATTATTATTATAATTGATTTAGTTATTTTCTAATCCATAATTATTTAAAAAAAATTGTTTTACCACCTGTAAAAAAATAATAATCAGTTTTTAAGGAGTAATAGCTTTGATTTCATTATGAAATGTTGTTAATTTAACTCCTTGCAATAAAGAAGGATTTAAATTTAAATAATGCTGACATTCCATTATGTAAAAAGATTTTTATCATAACAAATTAAGCTAAGACATTATTATTAAGTCATACATTATTTGGAAAAAAAGTAAAAGTAAATAAAAAGAATGATTGTCAATTTGGAAACCAGCTTTTCAGAACAGTGCATTTTTCAGAAAAGTACATTTCTTAGAGCTGAATAACAGGCTTTTAGGACTCATTGATAAGAAGTATAAAGTCCAATATATTAAATAACGTGGCGGAAAGAAAGTATATAACACAACTGTTCTGTCACTGTTACATAATGCACATATTTTATTGACAAATGAAGTGTTAGTTAATATCTATTATTATTAATACAGGATTAGTCTTTTTGCCTAAAATAAAATAATCAATGCCACGCATCATACAAACAGCTTCACCAAATCTTTGGGGGGTGGTCTGTAATTATAAATTATAGTATTTTTACTAGAGTAAAATAAAAAAAAAAATTGATTTTGTTAAACTAAAATTTCCAACCAAATTTTTAAATATTTGTCGGTTGTGGAAAGGGATACCACCCCCTACACCACACCCCCCCCCCTTCTCCTGACTAGCAAATGTATGTTGGCGGCTCTGCAGCTAAAAAAAGTATTCTGCTCCAAGTGTTGTTTTTTTCCCTTCAAATTTTTATTTTGCATTGTAGTATTGATATGTATTCTGGTTAAGGGAGGAGTCTAAAATTTATCAGGTGAAAAGAAGCATTCTCTTACTTAAAAAAAAAAAAAAAAAAAAAAAAAAACAAAATGTTACTATTTGTGAGGCCGATGGTCTAAGGAAAATGAGCAGACACCCCGCCACCAAAGCAATTATACAATGACAATGATATTTATAGTAACACAACAGCAGGCAGTGGTGGATCAATCTGAAAACTTCGGGAAGGGGTTTTAAGTGAATAAACATGAAAAACAATGTGTCCGTCTATATTCTGTACTATCATGCCGGCTTTTAGTAACTTTTACAACATAATACGATCGTAGCATGCGCCACAAGTGGCATGTAGAGTAAGATGACCAAACGTCCCGTAAAAACGGGATTGTCCCGTTCGATCGTACCCGGTGTCCCGAAGAAGTCTCTCGGGACGCCGAAACGTCCCGTTGCTAAAACCAAACACATTTTCAAATCACTAATAAAGATCAATACTCAAAAGGGTCGAGATTCAATCTCTTAGGACCCCGGACACGATTTCTACGGCGCGCCTCATGTGCTGGGCGCTACCGTAAAGGAGTTCCTAATTTATAATATAGCTTCAAGTAATATCTTGGCTAGATGTGCAGCGAGTGCCAGTAGTGATGTGGGCTCACGTGATGGCTTCATTTAATTTCCTGTGTTGTATTATGTTGTAAAATATTTATGAATAAATAAATATTCACTGTAAAAATATTGTTTTCGTTTATGATATGCCTCAGCGTTTTATATTAAATTAAAAAAGCGTAGGTAATTTAAAGAGATTTCTAGGTTCCAAAATAGTTAATTTAACATAGTTCAATAGAAAGTTTTCGGCGGGGGCCCCCCCGGATCCTTCTTTAGCTGGAGGGTATCCCCCCACCCCAACCCTCCTTGTGTGTGTGTCTGTTTTTTTTATTCTCCAGTTCATGATTTGGTGACCCTAATGTAGTGTAAATGTAGTCTGTAGACAAAGTGAACAGTGCCCGTACACGTGGCTAAATAGCATCTGTACATGTAGGTCAAAAGTGTGCACATGGTAGGCTTTATGACAAACAACCTGCACATAGTAGACATTAAGCCATTTAAGGGTAACAGTGTATGTGCATATGCTTTAGGGGCAGACATGTCGGCACATAGTAGGCTTTAAGGTCAGTAATGTATGGACATAGTAGGCTTTAAGGTCAGTAGTGTATAAACACAGTAGGATTTAAGGTCAGTAGTGTATGAACATGGTAGGCTTTAGGGTCAGTAGTGTATGAACATGGTAGGCTTTAAGGTCAGTAGTGTATGAACATATAGGCTTTAAGGTCAGAAATATATTACATTTAGGGTCTTCAAGCAGTAACATTTCCATTTTCTTGCCTCACGTATTCTGTTAGGGCCATCATCAGTACTGTAACGTTTTTAATTGGGGGAGTGCACCCTTACAGAGCCCCTCACACGCCGACACAGTGTGATTCCTCGCGCGGCGAGACAACTCCCCCCCCCCACCCCGAGATTCATGCGTCAATCACACTCGCGTCTGGTCAATGACTCAGTTAACAATATGCGCCCCAAAATATTCATAGGCGACAGTGGTCAGGTTCACATAGAAAAGGGGGCGGGGGGGGGGCGGGCGGGGGGCAATTGATTTGTTCCTTAACTGCTTTATACACACATTTCACATAATCCCCCGCCCCGAGATTCATGCGTCAATCACCCTCGCGTCTGGTCAATGACTCAGTTAACAATATGCGCCCCAAAATATTCATAGGGGACAGTGGTCAGGTTCACATAGAAAAGGGGGGGGGGGGGGGGCGGTCGGTGGACAATTGATTTGTTCCTTAACTGCTTTATACACACATTTCACATAAGCAAAACAATTTCTTTAGGATCGTTTAAGACAACTCTTTTGATTCTCACAACACACACAGTTCCGTAATATTTGTACGCCTACCACTCCTGCACGCACGGCCTGGTAAGCTAGAACGGTTAATTTACCTAAGTCTAAGTCATAGAATATAGACAACGACGAATACATCAACATTTTCCCGGAAATGTGTATCTATGAGACCAAATGCTTATACTATACCGTTGTAAAAAGAGATTGCGAAAAAACTACATGTCACATGTACTGTTCACTCCTCTGCCTTAACCACCGGAAAACATTCATACGGCAAAAGTTCCTTTTCTTAATTTATCTATTCTTCTGCAACATTTAGTTAAAAAAATTCCCAGCTTATTTTTGCATCGCTTTAAAAAATATAACAAGTGCCTCTTCGTTCAAAGGGACCTGATTTCACCGTCCCACTTCATTCTCAACCTAATTATACATTCAAGGGGCATAGATCTCAAGTATTACCGATTATTGCACATGAAAATATATCCCATGCTATCACCCACACACACTAGGGTACACACGCCCACACACTAGGGTACACACACCCACACACTCTAGGGTAAACACGCCCACACACTAGGGTAAACACACACCCACACACTAGGGTACACACACTAGGGTAAACACACACCCACACACTAGGGTACACCCACCCACACACTAGGGTAAACACACACACACACACTAGGAAACACACCCACACACTAGGGTACACACACACTCTAGGGCACACACACACACACTAGAGTTTCTCTCTCGGGATCCCGCACGATTTTCAGTAAACAAAAGCCAAACCCGGGTTCACACTTTTATAATACAATTTTTTCGTTTAAAATATATATTTCAGCTAGCGAGAGACTGTCACAAATGATCGCCGTAAGGCAACACCTGTACAATCTAGTTGACTGCGCTGAATTACTAAACCCAGTAGCTCTTCTGTTAACAGGTCCTCAAGCGTTTTCAAGTCACAACCACATTCATAGAGAACAGCGGTTCGCAACCTGTGGGTCGCACGACACTTTCACAGGTGTCGCCTAAGACCATCTGAAAACACATATACTCTGCAGTTATAAAGTGTCAACGAAAACAATTTTGTGGTTGGGGGTCGCCACAACATGAGGAATATTTTTAAAGGGTCGCGGCTTTAGAAAGGTTGAGAACCACTGATATAGAAGTAAAGTACGATTTATTGGGAAAGGGGCTTTTAAATATAATAAATTCCTGTAAAGGAAAATATTTTAAAACTCAATTTTCCAGTATAATGTAATTGGCGACATATGAAATGTCACGATTGAAACTCTATTCCCGTTTTCCCCACGTAAACAAAACCCAAGAAAAAAAAAACCCTTTACCCATTCCCCCCCCCCCCCCCCCCAACCTGTTGATCGCTAACTTGCATTTTAGAAAAATCATTTCTTAAAATAGAATGCTATACATTTATATTTATAGCATAAGGAAATATTTCTTGGTAATAGTTGACTTAATAAATCTTTTAACACCCACCCCCTCAAACCACTATCCCACGTCTAGTGGCTTGTCCATAGATCAGCGGTTCTCAACCTGTGGGTCGCGACCCTTACACAGACCATCGGAAAAAACATATTTATGAAGTGGCAATGAAAATAATGTTATGGTTGTGGGTCATTGTGAGGAACTGTATTAAAGGGTCGCGGCATTAGGAAGGTTGAGAACCACTGCCACAGAGCATTAATCAAAGGAGCTGTTATTTATGTTTGGTATTTTCTTGGAGCATTATTTTGTGCATATCTTTAAATGCCACACATGTGTAACATCACCCCCCCCCCCCGGGGTCCAAAAAATCTCCACTAGGCCCATGTCATAGCCGGTTAGAAGCACGCGTCGTAATGGCGAACATCGGATTTTTCAAAAAAAACAAAGAATTTCCAAGAAGGGGACTTTTTTTTTTTTTGAGAACCACTGACACAGAGCTTTAATCAAAGGAGGTTTTATTTTTGTTTGGTATTTTTTTGGAGCATTATTTTGTGCATATCTTTAAAGGCCACACATGTGTAACATCACCCCCCCCCCCCGGGGTCCAAAAAATCTCCACTAGGCCCATGTCATAGCCGGTTAGAAGCACGCGTCGTAATAGCGAACATCGGATTTTTCTAAAAAAACTAAGTATTTCCAAGAAGTGGACTTTTTTTTTTTTCGAGCCACATACCAAAATCCAGGAAGTAGGATAGACCCGTAGGTGTAGGTAGCAGTATGTGGTTGTTTGTTCCGGTGTTTCCCGTAGCGATCATTCATACTATTTACTGGTACTAGTTTATTTAAGCGCCACCGGACCAGATTAGTGCTACAAGGAAAAACAGCAAGTTCTCCATGTCTACAAAGGAAGATGGTATAAAATCTAAAGCACGTGTGTCAAAATCAAGGCCCGCGGGCCACATCCGGCCCGCCGAACAATTATATCAGGCCCGCGAGGTATTGACCGGCGTTAAATTATATCCATGTCAACGCTACGGTGTTTCCCAATGCACACTTTGCTGAAAAACTGAGCTTACTTCGCGCCGAGTTCGCACGGCGCTTTAGTGACTTTGAAGCACAGAAGTGTAATTTCGAGCTGTTTCGTAAGCCGTTTGTCATAGGCGTGGAACCTGTAATGGGGCACTAAAGGCAAGTACGAAACATTTGGGCCTGCACAGTTCAATCGTTTCATCCCTGAAGAGATGCCCCAGCTTCGTCTACATGCGGCTCGAACCTTGAGCATGTTGGGCAGTATCTGTATGTGTGAGCTGCTATTCTCTGTGATAAAGACTTGCAGTTCATCATGAGAATCTCAATGACACAGAACGTTACTCCCAGCATAAACGAACTTAATTTTCTTTTTTAGCCAAGAAAATGTGCCAAACATCAAGCTCTGACAAATTTGGCATACGAACGAAAATGGAAATGCGGTGAATTTTAATTATTACAAATTTTCAGTTTTTATTTATTTAAATGTTTTTAACAATAATGTTAATTGGCCCGCAAACTTACATGTGATTTGAGTTTTGGCCCGCCGAGCAATTGAGTTTGACACCCCTGATCTAAAGAATATAATGGAGGGCTGGGTTCTGGTAATAGGAGACCGTGAAGTAGAAGTCAGATGTGAAAGATTTCTTTTTTTTGGCAATATACAAATACAATATTTAACACCCCCCCCCCTTTCAAAAGTAGATTTTGCGACAATCCACTTTTAAGGAAAAGCTCATTTGACATAAGTTGCCCCAGGATAATGTAACAATCAGAGGGGTGCCGTATAGCAGAAATGTATTTCTGACGCATGATAATCAATTTAATGATCTGAAATACCTGCATATTTTTTATGGCATGCATTATCTAGGGTGATCCTAACTTCTGTCATCCTTGATCCTATTCCTAGTTTAACACCAAGGATGCATTTCTCAGAAGTTAACAATCAACCTCTCGCGGTGCGCTGGAGAAGCCGCGTGAAGCTCGACCTCTTGTTCACACACAGCGGAACACGCCACGCATCTCCAGGCGCGTTTGTTCCAGATTGGTTTCTGGAGCAACACAGGACGAACAACATTACTACATCCTTGAACAATTCCATGAAGTACACGGATGTTTCCTGCTGCAGCCTGCTATTGTGATGTATCAAACATCAGTGCAAACACGCCAAGGGGCATTGAGTAAAAAGCTATTTAAAGTTCGAACATTCGGCAGGTAAATGCAGGTAAGTAGACCGCAGAGATTTATTTTCTAAAGTGGGTGTTTAGTAATGCAGGGGTCGGGGGTAAATTACTCAAAGTGGGTAAAAAATGACGATCTCGGGCGTAATGAGGGCTCTCAGCAGACTTAAATATCGCATTTCCTTTATACTTTATATATTTATTGCTGTGTCCTCCGCGTAAAATGTTTCAATAAACCCTTTTTAACTTTGCTGTCGTGTGATATTTTCCTTTTCATATCATTGGGAGAGCGACGGCGTAAACAAATAGATTTTGGGGTAATAGCTAAGAATGTTCCCCCGACCTTTGTTTATGATCATAGAGAAAGGGGACTAATTTGTGACGGGAGAGAGGAGATAATTTGGGAGAAAGGGGACTAATTTGGGAGAAAGCGGACTCATATGTGAGAAAGGGGACTAATGTGGGAGAATGGGACCAATGTGGGAGAAAGGGGACTAATGTGGGAGATAAATAATTTTTTCGATATATAAAGAATAATGTTGATTAATTTTTTTATCAACTATGGAAAAACAACGGCCAAAAGATGATCATGAAGAGTAATCGGAGCTCAGTGAAAGAAAGACCCGTTGGCACCAACAAGTGACAAGGGTGTGCAATGAGATTGCATTGATTAACACCATCAAGGGGAGGGGGGTGAAAGCTTGAGACGCCTAGCTGAAGGAGACATTTGTTACTGTCATCATTACTCTACACAACACGGCTATTTGCCCTCCGAGCGCCTTGATTTTTTAAAAGATTTACAAATATACATAGGACCACGCATGCTTGCGGAAACGTAATAGAGATCTTCTTGAACTTGAAGTGGTAGTTGGAAAGCTGGTTTAAAAATAAAATTGGGAGGGAAAAACAACAACCTCTGCAGCTTCTTTGAGTTTATAATAATAATATAGCTGAGTTCTAGGGTTTTTGGAGTTCCAAGTTTATAATATAGCTGAATTCTAGGGTTTTTAGTTCCAAAGTTTATAATATAGCTGAGTTCTAGGGTTTTTGGATTTCCATAGTTTATAATATAGCTGAGTTCTAGGGTTTTTGGAGTTCCAAAGTTTATAAGTTCTATAGTTAAGTTCTAAACTTTCACTTTAGGTATTGATTCTTTGACATAAAAAACGAATGGATGTCAGAAACGTTCGTATATAAATAAAATATGATTTAGTAACAAATTTATTTGTGGAACGTAGTATGTGAAGTATTGTATTGAACTGAATATTTATATAGCTGGTATACATGTAACTTAAACACAGAGACGCTCCCATTTAAGTTCAATTGTATTCGAGATCCGATATTTCTGAACAATTTTAAAGCACTAACTAGAATCCCGCCGCCCAACTACATCAAATTTGGTAAGACAACTCTGTGGTAAGACAACTCTGTGGTAAGACAACTCTGTGGTAAGACAACTCTGTGGTAAGACAACTCTGTGGTAGGACATCCCTGTGATAAGACAACTCTGTGATAAGACAGCCCTGTGATAAACTTGATTCCTATCAATATCAAATACCGACAGTTACTGTAACAATAGGTCAAAGAAGGTTTACACGTTCAAATATTAAGCTTTTTTAAAATGGAAATAAATGATCACGTTCATCATATACATATTAGTTGACCTTACATTTAACATAACAATTAAATCGATATCATATATTTTATTAAATTGATTTTTTAAAATTGTTATGCACGTCTTCCAGCAATACAACATATAACAAAAAATGAAGTTGGTGCATCGTCCCATTTATACAGCTCCCGATGTGTTTGTATTTAAACTCACAAGTAATAGTTTCATTCATGGAAGTCTCGCAAGCATTTCATACGCGCGAGTCAAGTACTACTTGAATGGTCACTAAAGCATTTCAAAATCAGGTCAAATTATAACTTGAACAGTTACAAAGTCAAAGTCTAGTGACGATGTTTTGAAGTCCCGGCACTTTGTCATGGGAGGAATTTGTATAAAGTGTTGCTGTTTTTAAATTTTAAATAAATATAAATTGTTATTGATGCAACTTGAGTCTTCGTGGAATTAAGTCCAATAGGATGTATTATCAAAACCCCTCTTTGGCAGATACATCAGATGGGCGCGCACCATATTCTGACAAATTTATGAATCATGATGTACAAAGATATGTTGATAGATCCAATACTTAAAACAACTGATCTATGTTTCACAGATAAACAGGGCAAAATGCGCCCCAATGCCAACCCCCCCCCCCCACACCACAGGACTTTTACATGCGGAAGAAACTTGTATTACTGGGTGGAACATTTTGGTTAATTTCGAACAGCCTAAAATTGTCTTGAACATTTTCATTTATCTCAAATAGCCTACAACTTGATGAACATTTTCTTTCATTTCAAATAGCCTACAATTTCCATGAACATTTTCATTTAGTTCAAATAGCCCACAATTTCCATGAAGATTTTCGTTTATTTCAAATAGCCTACAATTTCCTTGAACATTTTCTTTCATTTCAAATAGCCTACAATTTCCATGAACATTTTCGTTTATTTCAAATAGCCCAAAATTTCCATGAACATTTTCGTTCATATCAAATCGCCCACAATTTCCATGAACATTTTCGTTCATATCAAATAGCCTAAAATTGCCATGAACATTTTCGTTCATATCAAATAGCCCACAATTTCCATGAACATTTTCGTTCATATCAAATAGCCCACAATTTCCATGAACATTTTCGTTCATATCAAATAGCCTAAAATTGCCATGAACATTTTCGTTCATATCAAATAGCCCACAATTTCCATGAACATTTTCGTTCATATCAAATAGCCCACAATTTCCATGAACATTTTCGTTCATATCAAATAGCCTAAAATTGCCATGAACATTTTCGTTCATATCAAATAGCCCACAATTTCCATGAACATTTTCGTTCATATCAAATAGCCTAAAATTGCCATGAACATTTTCGTTTATTTCAAATAGCCTACAATTTCCATGAACATTTTCGTTCATATCAAATAGCCCACAATTTCCATGAACATTTTCGTTCATATCAAATAGCCTACAATTTCCATGAACATTTTCGTTCATATCAAATAGCCTAAAATTGCCATGAACATTTTCGTTCATATCAAATAGCCCACAATTTCCATGAACATTTTCGTTCATATCAAATAGCCCACAATTTCCATGAACATTTTCGTTCATATCAAATAGCCTAAAATTGCCATGAACATTTTCGTTCATATCAAATAGCCCACAATTTCCATGAACATTTTCGTTCATATCAAATAGCCCACAATTTCCATGAACATTTTCGTTCATATCAAATAGCCTAAAATTGCCATGAACATTTTCGTTCATATCAAATAGCCTACAATTTCCATGAACATTTTCGTTCATATCAAATAGCCTAAAATTGCCATGAACATTTTCGTTCATATCAAATAGCCTACAATTTCCATGAACATTTTCGTTCATATCAAATAGCCCAAAATTTCCATGAACATTTTCGTTCATATCAAATAGCCTAAAATTGCCATGAACATTTTCGTTCATATCAAATAGCCCACAATTTCCATGAACATTTTCGTTCATATCAAATAGCCCACAATTTCCATGAACATTTTCGTTCATATCAAATAGCCTAAAATTGCCATGAACATTTTCGTTCATATCAAATAGCCTACAATTTCCATGAACATTTTCGTTCATATCAAATAGCCTAAAATTGCCATGAACATTTTCGTTCATATCAAATAGCCTACAATTTCCATGAACATTTTCGTTCATATCAAATAGCCCAAAATTTCCATGAACATTTTCGTTCATATCAAATAGCCCACAATTTCCATGAACATTTTCGTTCATATCAAATAGCCTAAAATTGCCATGAACATTTTCGTTCATATCAAATAGCCCACAATTTCCACGATGCTGCGCACGAACAAGCCACATAAAAAAATATACATGCATGTATTACTTTCTTTTAAAACTTTGATCCAGCGCTAGCGTGACGTGAAGGTCAAACTGACCCTAAAGACGTCATTGCAAGCGGATGACGAAATCTGTAAAGGGTGGCTTTTAAAAATAGACAATTTACATCACGATTTTTAGGGAAGGATGACCCGTCCTGAACTTTGAAACATGCATACACTTAATTAAGCATTATCAACACCGTGGGTAGGCTGTATATCAATGAATATATTAAAATTAATTATATTCCTTATTACGTAGTTTATAAAGTGAAATAGTCGTTCCTATGGTGTAAAGTGTTGCTTTTTTGGTATCGAAATCAAAGGTGTGAGATTGAGATGGGAAAAGGATGTATTGATATAGAACAACTTGTGTTGACGACTGTCAACAAAGGGGAGAGAACGGAAATTACTGGAAACAACAACTGGTTATGACTTTCAACAAAGGTGAGGGATAGGAAAAGGATGTTTTGATAAAAAAACAACAACAACTGGTGTTGACTGTCAATCACACTCACAGACATTCTCCATGCCATGTACAAAGTGGCGAGGCATGTGACATTACAAGAACCTGTCATTGTCCGGCAAAGGGTTTAATAAAAGAGCTTACGCTAAAATGTCATTACCATCACTCAGGCCCAGTGGCCATATGGGCATGTGCCCTTTGGTCTCAAACTAAACGTATCATTACCTTCACTCAGAATCAGTGGCCATTTGGGCAAGTGCCCTTTGGTGGTTGTCAAGCTAAACGAATCATTTTCATCCATCAGATCCAGTGGCCATTAGGACAAGTGCCCTTCGGTCTCAAACTAAACGAAGCATTACCATCCCTCAGATCCAGTGGCCATTTGGGCATGTGCCCTTCGGTCTCAAACTTAAATTACAACCAGCTAAGAGAATTCTGGGTACACGACGATATTGCCAACAAGCGACCAGATTTCATAAAAAAACATGGACCTTCATTCATACGTGTAATTGTAGCAGATTAAAAAACACTAATTAAATAAATCATTTATTTCTTATGGGTAACGTAACAAGTAACATTTAATTAAAGGGAAGAGGGCCGACGTTAAATTGGGTCATCAGCTACATAAAAAGGTTGAGAAACACTGACCTGCAAGGACAACTGGCCAATCATAAGTGTTGAAGCTACTGCTAACATCAAACGTTAAGTGCCAATGCTAACAAGACGCTCACCCCCCCCTCCCAAATCCCCCACTACCACCGTTAAAAACCACACTCTATTAAGCACAAGCGATGAATGTGTGTGTGAAGTACGTCTTGAAACGTTGCTATATTTAAATGCGTTAATCAGGTTAATCTATGGTAGTCTAAAGGAAGGGGAAATTTTAATCTTTCAAAACTAGGTGAATTCTCAACTCACTTTATAATAATGCTTGTTTGTATCTGTAGTGAGATTTCGATTATAGTGAAACAATTGCATCATTTCCACAAATGTTTTTAAGGGAAAATAACAAACTTCAGCGCTCTATTTGAAATATTAAAAAAAAAAAATGTTTTTTAAATNATATATATATATATATATATATATATATATATATATATATATACAGAGAGAAAGAGAGAGAGAGAGTGTGTGAGAGAGAGAGAGAGAGAGAGAGAGAGAGAGAGAGAGAGAGAGGGAGAGAGAGAGAGAGGTTCAAATGGTGGTAACTTGCAGAACAAATCGGTAGCCAATCTAGGCGATGCCATGCAATAAAATCTATTAATAGCATATTACTCATGTATGTTTAACCGCGCTTAACAGATCATGCAAAAGCTATTTTAAAAGATTATCATTAATCATTTGTGTTCATGTGTATAAGTGAGTACAAAGGAATCATTAGTTGTTACGGAAACATTGCCCCGTATTAAATAGTATGGATCATTGTATCTTATGTAAACAATGCATTGTATTATCTCTTATACATATATTTTGCTTGTGGTGTGACTCCATCCATTTCCGGATAGCGCGCAAAATATAATTCCAAATAACTACACTAAATGATTTTTTTGTTTAAAATAACGCAACTGCTTTTGGTGTGTACGATTTATTTTTCTTTTCGGAAAATGAAAGCGTCTCAATTTAAATATGGTTTAGTAAATATTCGGTTTAAAAGTGGTTGGGAATCAGAATATTCATATAGTTCATGGGCGTGAAGTAAAAAGTGTCATGGGGAAAAAAAAGGGGGGGGGAAGCAATAATTGGGACTCTTAAATGTGTGAGTTCATGTCAAGTAACTTTAGTAGATGGATGGGAAGTTCACGCATTGCTTTCGCCAATGTTTGACGAGTTATAACTTAGTGTATTATAATAATTATAGTCTCCAGGCAAACCACAAGCCGTCATTGGACATCTTGCGCCATTTGACATTTTGCGCCATTGGACATCTCGCGCTACTGGACATCTCGGGCCACTGGACATCTCGCGCCATTGGACATCTCGCGCCACTGGACATTTCGCGCTGCAAGTATCAGCATGACCGTGAGAACTCTCGATACATTTTTACCATCAAATCTGTAAACAATTAAACAGAGGCTGGTTGTCTTTATTTGACCAGAGAAAGTACGCCAACTTCTTGTCGCCGGGTTGTGAGACAGCGGTTAACGCTTTAATCTGCAGGCTCTACTACGCCTCCCCTCTTCTATAGATATTTGTGGATGTGTGCACTTAGTTTAGGTTAGGTAAGGCATAATGTGTGTGGGTGCCCTTCGTTTAGTATATGTTTGGTAGGAAAAGCATGTGTGTGCACTTAGTTTAACATATAGTTGGGTAAGGCATCTGTGTGCACTTAGTTTAACATATAGTTGGGTAAGGCATGTGTGTGCACTTAGTTTAACATATAGTTGGGTAAGGCATGTGTGTGCACTTAGTTTAACATATAGTTGGGTAAGGCATCTGTGTGCACTTAGTTTAACATATAGTTGGTTAAGGCATCTGTGTGCACTTAGTTTAACATATAGTTGGGTAAGGCATGTGTGTGCACTTAGTTTAGTACATGGTTTTTGGTAAAGCATGTGTGTGCACTTAGTTTAGTATATCGTTGGTTGGTAAAGCATGTGTGTGCACTCAGTTTAGCATATGGTTGGTTGGTAAAGCATGTGTGTGCACTCAGTTTAGCATATGGTTGGTTGGTAAAGCATGTGGGTGCACTCAGTTATTAAAGCATGCGTGCGCACTTAGTTTAGTATATGGTTGTTTGGTAAAGCATGTGTGCGCACTTAGTTTAATATATGGTTGTTTGGTAAAGCATGTGTGTGCACTTAGTTTAGAATATGGTTGGTTGATAAGGCATGTGTGTGCACTTAGTTTAACATATAGTTGGGTAAGGCTAGTGTGTGGGTGGCACATAAAGTTTAGTATAGATAGCTGGGGATGCTAAATGAAGAAAACTGTGGGAAAGTGTTTGGATGCTGAGCTGGAAGATATATATATATATATATATTCGTTAAAACACGTGAACAGCTGTATCGAGATAGGTGCCAAGACTGCATTAGCCATCGAGCAAGTGGTGACGGGGTCAAGAGAAAAGGGGGGGGGGGAAGACACCACACATAGCTCTGGAAGATATATATATATATATATATTCGTTAAAACACGTGAACAGCTGTATCGAGATAGGTGCCAAGACTGCATTAGCCATCGAGCAAGTGGTGACGGGGTCAAGAGAAAAGGGGGGGGGGAAGACACCACACATAGCTTCCGAGTGCTGAAGGCGTTCTTTGGAGGGGACACCACACAAGAGTTTCCAAGATCAGAGGGAGTCCACTTGATGGTGCACCCCGTGAAGTTTCCTCCAAGTGATTAGGGCGTCAATTGATAGGGGAAACACTGGAACTGTAAGTTTCCACTCAACGTACCATGGACCTAACAATGCAAAAACTGCAGAAGGAGCAGGTCAACGAACTACCACAGCAATGGCGTTGCACAATAAATAAGACATATACCTACTACTACATGATTACATCTTACGAACTACTATAGAAAAACAACACACATTTTGAGTAAGATATTATGGGGCCCCAACATTAAAGGGAAAGGACCTTTATCTGTACTACCTTTGTGTGTGTGTGTGCGTACCTGCAAGGAGTTCTCATTAGATGATCATTCCCGTGTAACAATGACCCAAGTGTCCTTAAATCATTCGACTTAATTTGACCGTAAGGAGATTGTCAGGTTGATGCAGTCATCTTGACTAATTATGTGCTATGAGAATAATGAAGCCTAGGGACAACAGATGCCGCTGTGTTAAGAACCGTTGGACTGGAATTTTAATTTTGCTACCGAATTTCACCTACAGGATACCCCAGAATCAGCCAACTCTCATAACTCTGTCCAGCCAACACTCACATCTCTGCCCAGTCAATGGTGGCTGGGGCCAAACATATTTACTGGCACTGCACACTGCACGATTAATTGATAGTATCGACGTCCTGCAATCCAATCAAAGCTAATGTAATGTATACAAATACAAGTTCTATTCCAACCCTGCACAGGCAAGCTTTAAGCGTAAGTACGTACGCATATTCCTAATTTTTATTTTTAGCCATAATTTTAATTTATCCGTTTAATTTTATTTATACTACTTTCCCAAACCAGCCTAAAGCATTTATCGTTCAACAATTGAAGTGTAAATTCCCCAGCAGATTATTTGGAAGGAGTGGCAAGTTTCGTGATACGCCCACTCAAAGTCTTAAGTTGACAATCGTGTCTCTTAACTCTAAGACAAAAAAGTTATTTGTGCACGAAACAAAGTTAAATTGTACTATAGACTATGAATCATCTAGATACTTCAGATTGGTTTCTAATACCAGTGAAATTTATGACCATCTTTTAAGAAAAAGTTGTACAAGGCACTTTAAAAAAAAATACAAACATGTTTTGTTTTTCTTTTCTGGCCCGAATAAACTGCATGAACTTACTTGTACAGACGTACTGACCTTACACCCCGACGATTGCCATGTGCCCACGAGACAAACTAGGTCGTTGGCACGGATTCCCGACATCGCCACCTGTCACGGTTTGCTTACCTATCACCAAGTCTATGCCCGGCGGGCGTGGCTGGGGTCTGCTGTGGATTCCATCTCGTTACCAAGCCATGCAACTCAAGTTTTACTTCACGTAAACAAAATTCCCTTACCTGGGCCTTTTCGCGTGGTCATTTTCCCCCCTGCTCGGGGTCTGCTCGATAAAGAATTGTTTTGCACGTCTGTAGTTATCTCTTGCATTGATACACCAACTCTAGGTGTCTAGGCTTCAATACGTGTATAGTTAATCGTCACAGAATGGATCAATCCACTTTAAACAACGAAATACGCACTAGAAATTCACTCATATAAACTTAAGCGGCCATTATGAACACAATAAGCCTCAAAGAATGTCTTTGCTACACAGTATTTACAACAAAAATTCTTAAAACACCTGACTCCGGGAACGGTGTCCTCGTGGTAGAACTCGCGATTCGATTGGCTGCCAAGCGACCTCTCGCCAAAGCAGGGACGGCTCATTCATGTTTGAGGGTGACTAAGCAGTCCTTACGTGATTGGTCGACACGGGGGCATGACTCACAAGATGAGGGGATTCCCTAGTTCCGTGACTTGCCGAGACGGCTCAGTCGGTCCATCAAGACGTCAGCCCACCCCAACCCCGCTGACGTTAACGTGCGGGATCGTTTGGAAATTATATTGGCCTCTATCTAACGGTGTCACAGAATGTTTCATAACGGGGGAGGGGAGGGGGGGGATTGCTATTAGAAGTTTAAACAACATTTAAAGACAAAATTGCGGACAACGGACTGAAAGAGAGCAGCTTAAACTAAAATAATGATTGCGATTTCAAGATTAAACAGGATAGACAATCCATGAAGAAAAGATGCAGATTATTTACGTTCCCTTAACTGAACTACATAAAATAGTTTCTCACTCAATGCAATACATCTGATGAGGTAATAACATTGTAAATCCTGAAATGGAATGAGTTTTACCGTTTTATCTTAGCACCCAAATTCCTTTGTTCATCCTTAATTGAATTAAAATGGACGCTGCATCAGCAATTGGACCAAGAATCAAAATCAAGACCAGTAATGTAGCTCTAAACGACAACAAATCTATAATACTATTATTAAAATACATCTTAAAGCTATGCCACAGTATTTATTGTGGACGGAGGGGGGCATGGAAGAACTAATTGCTAGTGCACCGAGAAATATTTATGTTAAAAATTAATGCAATGAACTGACACTGATATTTATTTAGTTTTGCTGTTGAATATAATAGAATAAAATATGACAATAAGTAAAGCAGTGTCAAGGAACCTAAAGATTAATAGAAAATATTGTTACTTTTTTAACAGATCATTCCATTTTTTCATTAGAATCTATAACATGTATTTCACTTTCACACTAATACCAGTGCAAGGTGCCATAATTCAGTTTTTTATTAAAGCAGCAAAGACAGTAATTGGGTGCATGCCCCTTGCAACACGGTTTCAGAATGTATTTCATTCATAAAATGTTAAATCTTTTGGCCTTTTTGGTAAGATTATGTATGGAGGTATTTTAATGCTCATAACCCAAATTTTAAAAAAATGTTGCAATTTTTCTGTTAATACAGTTTGGGGTATGCTTATAAATTATCTAAGAAGCCATAAAAATGGAATTTATGAAGTCAAAATGGAATTCTATTTTGCAGAAATGATTCATAAAACACTTGCAAAGAACTATTTCTGATTTAAGAAGTTGTAGTTTCTTGCCTTTCAAATATAAATTTCAAAAATGCGAAATGTAAATTAATATGGGCCTTCTGCGCTTTAATGTGAAAACCATGTTAGACTAACATAATTATTAGATTAAAAGGTCTTGAAAATACTTATATTTAAATCAAAAGGTGAAAATATCGATTGCAATTATGTTTTTTTAAAAAATGGCTATGAACAATGGGGTGATTTTTTTAATAAACTTTTAAAATTGACAATAATAACAAGACAAAAAGTAGGCCAATTACATTATGGTAAAATTATAAAATGTGCATATTTATCTGCATAACTTGGTGCTGAAATCGTTCAATTAATTAAATGAGAAAATGTACAGATGATAGTAAATTCAACAAATTGCATGAAAGTTCTTATGAAAAATAATGCTAAGGCTAAGGCAATGAGGTAACTGCTTTTAGGTATACAATTTTTTTTACAAATATATAAGAGGGATATAGGGCCTAGGCCTAAGATTTATAGACATCACATTGTTATAGTAACTTAGTGTAGTAGAAGTAATGCATCTAGCAATTAAGTTAATGTGATTGTATAATTAAAGCCTACTACTACTAAAATTAAATGTTTTCATTTTCATGACTTCACAAGTTGTAAGTCTAGTGAATTAGTTGGGTGGACTAGGCTTTTACTTATTCTTATAGTTATAGGCTTTGGCCCTACTATATGATATTTCATAATATGAGTTTATGATACTGTTATGATTATGACAAATTAATATTGTATTTGCAAGTAATATTAATAATAAGCCTGGCCTATTATTTCTATTTTTGACTTTTCTTGCAATGCCAAAGAAGGCAGGCCCAATGCAAATCACCCACAAAGCCAAATGTGAAATGTATAAAAATAAATGACAAAGGCAGGGCTATAAATAACTAAATAAGAAATATGTCAAAGTTCTGCGAAAATAAATAGCTCCCTTTTTTCAGTTGTTAAAGGTTTGTAGGAAAAGGAGATTTTTATGTCTTGTATAAATAAAGAGCCATAAATTTGTCATACTATCATCTGTGTTGCTAGTGCTCGGAGATTGTCCATCAAGGGAAGTAACCGCGATTATCTTTTTTAATGTCAGTGGAACACGCAATGACCCCGTTTCGGGTTGAACTTTAATTCCAAAAATGCATTTGAAATTAAACACAAAATTTAAATTGCATTATATTTTCTTTGCATGCGATCATTAATATGGCAAAATGAGCTCCATTGTATGAATTTAATAGCTAATGTTAAAAATTCGTTACTTACGTCCTCGCTGCATTCTTCCTCTTATGTTACGAAAAGTAATGGCCACCTGTGGCTGCAAGTAAAACACTCCGGTTACGATTTTCAATAAATCCCAGCTGTCAGGTCAGAGCTGCAGCAAATTCAGATTAGCTCAAAGTCGATCCTAAACTACTTGATACACAAACTGCAAACGTAAAATGCGTAGAAACAAATGCACATTCGAGAAAAATGAGGTGGAAATATCAGATAGACAACGTCTACACTAAAAGTGAAGTCGATGACCCACACAGTCGGGAAAGCCCTTGTGACGTCAGTGAGCATAGTGCACACACACACACAAAAGCTGACTTGTCTCTCGCCGCTACCTCGTCTTGCGGCTAAATGAGAGTGTATTGTAAAGCTACATTGGAACAAACAGTCCCAGAAACCACATAAAACTTGTAGTTTTATTTAGCCTTTTCTCTTTATTAAAAGTTATTAGCTAAGATTATTTAAATAACAAAGCTTTGAATTTGAACGTTTATTAATTACAAAGCTATAAAAAGGATTCCGTGCAACTGTAAGCTAATTATTCTATTTACAAGTCTAAATCAACAGGCCCGTCAATTAGTTAGGATTATTCGAAACAGCTTAATTGGACTTCATAGTAACTATTTTTTTGCTATAAAATAATGATTTTAAGAATATTTAAGTGATTTTAAAATAATATAAATATGAATAAAATGCCAAATTTCTCATAATATAAAGGAATATTTAACTATCTCATTTCATTAACAAATTTAAAATTAGACGGAAAAAATGACTTTATTTTATTTCTCAATAGGGTAGCTAAGAAACAATTGGGATAAATATTTATTTAGTTTGATAACCCTAACCGAAATATTTAATATTTTCTTTGAATAGGTCACACAAAATAATATCAGTGGAATGATAAATAGCAAGGAAAGACTTAGTCAGTCGGAGGTGTCAGTCAACCTCGGACGACACCCTTTTACCCTTTTTTTTTGGGGGGGGGGGTAAGGAAAGGGGTGTTATTGTATTCAGCAAATGCAATATTGCGGGATCAATCTTAATAGATTTAAAGTATTGGTTGGCTTAAATAGCAATATATTAAAAGTAATTTCTTAAAATAGACACGACATTATTAGACTATAGGCCTGTATTAAACATTTAAAGTAACGGATGCAGAAAAAATCTGGCTTAGTTATGTACTGTGTTGATAAATACGATGGAAATGGATGGGCAGCTGATCACTTAACGACGTCAACAACAGATACTCAAACCGTCTTTAGTAATTTATTTACGTATTCAACGGTATTGAACCACTTAAATTAAATGTTTATAAGTCGGAAACATTGTTCACGAAATAATTTTACTTAAAATGGCAACTGATCCTCCAGAAAGGTACAGCAGTCAGTGGATATCTAATTTTTTCCACGACTTCCCCCATTTCGATTTCAAATTCAATCAAGTCAATTCTACGTTTGATCCCGAGAAGGAAAGTTACAGAGAGGTAGTAATTTGTTTGTTACACTGTTTTAGTCTGACATTAAGTGTCAGAAATTAAATACCAAGTAGTACTAGCCATTGTCTGTACTTAATCATATTAATGTGAGTTATTCTGTTGTTTCAATTTTAGTAATTAATTTTAATAATTAGGTACCATACTAAAATATACATAATTTTATTGTTTATTTACTATTTCCCAGTAAGCCCAGTTATTTTCATGTCATCCACATGGCCTTGCTAAATTGAATATTTTGTTGACTTGTGCCTCTTTTTGTATCATTATCATAGGCTTGGACTTTGATACAATTTTAAAATTTAATGATTTAAATTTAAGCAATGAACACCTCTTTAAGATAGCCCTGCCTTGTTGTTAAAATGAAGTAATAATGTTTTGATTTTTCATGCAATACTTTGGTTAAAAAGTTATGACTTTTTTGTGAATTATTTTGGGATAACTTTGTTAATTGAAGGAAGGAAATGTATGTGAACTAACACAAGTTGTCACTGTTTTAACTTTAATAACATTTTTGAGGTAGAGTGGGGGAAAACTTATAATGACTTATTATTTGCCGGATGAATATTTCCAGTTTCAGAGCTCAAATGGGATAATATATTCAATGGTTTCAGTAGTTCTTTTTTTAATTTAAAATGTACATTTTTTACAATTATATTATATTTATAATACTGCTGATTCAGGGTTGCTGGTTTACAATAAGAAAAGACAGTTAAGTGTAACTAAGCTGCAGAAAATCATGTACAAAAATATAAAATTAAGTAGACTGACAAGCAGCAATTATTGTCTTTAATTTGTGAAGTACAAATCGGAAAATATCAAAACCAGATTAAAAATATGGGAACCTCATATCTCTCAGCCCATGAGCATTGATAGCACATGTATTTTTTAAATATTGTGAGTAATATACCCAATTTTTTTAAAAATTAGAAATAAGGTAAGTAGGTGTTGAATTAATAAAATGAAATATCCGTTACTATGAAATAATGTTATCTATTATTAATTTGTGTATTAATTTTTTCCCAACATGACAGGCTTTACTCACTTGGGCACTGGTTCCAGTTGCTGTTTGCATCTTGTTATGGCTGATATTTATGTTTTACTTCATCGTACGTGCTTGCAAGCAGTTGGACAAATCAAATGCACGTCCATCATCATGCCCAGCTATCACTACTGGGTTACTGTTATTTTTGGGAGTGTAAGTAGAGATATCTGTCATGCTTTAAAACATAAGTTAAGAACTGGTTGCTGAACAGCTACACAAACCTGACAGTATGCAAAGTTGGGGCACTTAGACCATGTAAAGAGTATCAGGTATCATAAATTAGATATTGATAAAAAGCAAAAAAAATGTAGGTGCAGAGAAAAAAAATAGAAATAATATCTCCTTGATTACATATTTAGATGGCTATTGGAATTTTGAACCTAACATATTTTCATAATTTATTAAACCCTCTCTCATAATTTCAAGACCACAAGAATTTATTATATAAACAATATTATGTTTGTAGATATCTTTGGTTCTATATACAATTGTGATAAATGTTTCTTTTCAACCTACCTATTTTATTCACTTTATGAAATAAAGCAGCAAGATTACTGGCAAAACTCTTAGAGAAGTCTTAGATAACATTTAAATACATGTTTAAGCGCCTGATCTGTCTCCAAAATGTCTCTACCATTTTTTTGCTCCTAATCTAATTATGTTATTTTCAGAGGTCTAATCGGGTTATGCTTGTATGAAAATGAGAATGGTCATCAAAGTGTTGGTGCTGTGAAAAGTCCTGCTGTTGAAGCCACAACTACTTTCCACAATGCAAGACTGAGGGCAAGTAATTAAACTTATGTTTATACAACTTCTTAACTAAACTAAAATGTGAAGATTTTTTTTTATTTTGAAAACTTAAGTCTCTTATGTTTTTATTTTACATATGTGTGCTAAAAATAAATAAAAGAGTATAACTTATAATTTTTATTCGATTGTTTAATTTTTTTTTTTAATTTCAGATAATAGCTTTGGGCTCAATGCAGGCAGATATTTTAGGCCCAATATATTCAGAAATTAAAGATGCATTGAACTCAATTCCTGATGGTCAACTCAGAAACAAGTCTTATGAACTGCTAGAAATTATTAAGAAGGGAGCCTTTGAATCCAAAGATTATTTGAAAATAATAAAATCTTTTGATGTTGTTAATAAAACCAGTGATTTTATTGACTTGACCAATGACATTGAATATTACAGGTACTTTAACCAATTTGACTTTTGTATAGTTTGTAATAATTACTAAGGCCTTATGAGGAACAATATTACAAATGTTTCAAATATGATTGTTCCTTACAATATTCATCTTGTCACTGTATAAAATTATTTTTCTGTTGTGGTGATTACCAACTGACAAACTTACCAACTGGTGTTTCGCAAATATTTTTTTTTTTGAAAATCGAGCTTTATTTATATAAAAATCTTGAATCAGCACCTAGTGGGATGTTAAGTATAGTAGAATAGTCTTTCAACCAATTACAACTTAATATAGGCATTACTTTTAATTAGAAATATTGCATCTCATTCAACAAGGGTTTTAAACACATGTTTGGAATTTGCTAAATTTCTTTAACCCCGTAGCGACAGGAACTTAAAAAGGAGACTTTAAAATGTTCAAAAAGACTATAGCAAAAATAAACTTGGGGGGTGTTAACAAGAAATATTTAATAATAATAAAAAGTTTATTTGAAAATCACTCTTCATCTCCAAAGGCTCGAAGTGTGGCACAAAGTCAACCACATTAGAAGAGAAATGAAAAAATCTATATTATACCACATTGAAATACAAAACGCTTAATTACAAAAACTACATACGAGAATACTCATTCTATATATGCTAATGCAGTAGACAAAAGTTTAGTACTTGATGAAGGGGAGATTATTTTACCTGATATATGTATTAATTTTTAAAAAACTATATTTTATATCCTTTTGAAATATGTTTTAGGAAATTAAATTACATGTGTCAGTTTTAAATGGCCCTTTGAATAATTAAACATATTTTAAGGTTTTGTAAAAAGACAACACAACCCTACACCCCCCCCCCAATTAATTTGCAAGCCATTTATTTTCATATGTTCAAGTTACCATTAGTACTATAGGTTGATGGTGCATTTATTGCATTCAAGTGACCATGAATGCTCTATGGTACAGTAGCATTGATGACAACCAATCACGGTCACCTGAGCAGAGTACATAAAAGTTTTATTTTAATCTTTCTTATCAGATGGGTGATAACTATTGTGATGAATTGCTGGTACATCTTCATATTTCTCATGACCATGGTGGGTCTGTTGATACGATCAAGGATAACGCTCATTGTGTAAGTAGATATTAATAAATCAACATTGATAATCTCATGCTTTGGCCTACTTTTTTTAAAATTGAAACCTGTGTTCACCTAATTATGATTTAAGAAGGAACAATAAATCCTTATAATTAAAAAAAATAATAGATTAAGAATTAGGAAATCGCTGATAACAATTTAAAGCAATTGGTGATTATATCTAAACAAATTTTAAAACATGTTTAAAAGTTTTAATAATGATGTTGAACTCAATAAGTCTATATATATTATATATATAACAACCTTTTATTATATATATTTATATAAATGGTATGAAATTTTTATTTTTAAAAAGATAGGTTGTTAAAGTGATAGTTAAATTATTTTTCAATGAAACAGATCTGCTGTAATAGCCGTAATTTCGTCCATTCTCATCTGGGTGGCGACTGGAGCTTATTTGGGTGTTTCATTAGTAAGTACAGTTCTGATATCAGTTTGTTCCTTTGGGTTGTTGATCTAGGAAAAAACAACAACTCTATAGTATTAAAGATATTGGCATTCACATTACTGCACAACCACACTAACTTGGTTGTATAGGTATCTGGAAGCAGTAACCTATGCATCGGTTCTAAAGATACATCAATAATGAAGAAAATACAATGTGGACATAAAATTTTTAAAGAAGACATAGAATTGATTTCATTGTCTATTCTATATCCTTGTTTGTAGTAATTGGATGTAGTGTGTCATAAATGGTGAGATTTCTGCAAGTATGAAAGATTTGTGAAATGTTTTTTGATAGATGTTTTCCTGAGATTTTCTAGGGTGGAAGAAACACATTACACGTCATGGGAAATGCCTGGATTCAAAGATCCATGTTCATGTTTTTTTCTGACATGAGCTATGCAAATTTTAAAAATCACGATTTTGCACTGTTGCTAGGTCAGTCATGAATGAACATCTTCTCTGAGCATGTTGCGTAAGATAGCTTTGCTCATTACATGAGAACATTGGGTTGAGTGTTAATTTACTTAATGCCTGATTGTTGTGAAATTTATTGTTACTGAAGAATCATTCCTAGACCAGGATGGGCAACCTTTTACCAAAATAGTCATAGTTGGCAAATGAAAAGTAAAATTCGCCACTATATATAAATCATAAAACACTACAATTACATCAAATGAGAGTAAATACAGCCCAATGCAGCGGCTCTGCTAATAGATTATATTTAAAATGACACTATGGCATCAATTTTCAGATTCCTCCAGATTATTTGTCTACCACAGTTGGTTTTAATTTTTTTTAAAGCATTGTCCCATGAAATAGTTGATCACTGGTTGTGACAACTGAGGGCAGTGAAATTTAAAATATTAATTCATAGTTATACTGACTGTATATTTTGCTAAATCAGGCCTACACAACTCAAAATGTAAGGCGGGCCGAAATACTTAATGAAAAACTTGTGTGCTGAAAGAAAATAGGAAAAGGGTTGGGGGGGGGGGCAATAAGAAAATAATAATAATAAAGATTATTTCGTTACTTCGTGGGCCACAAAGCTGGTGCTGGCAGGCTGTATGTTGTGCAGGCCTGTGCTAGACCATTTCATGTCTTTTAAATTTGTAAATGTTTAAATTTAAAGTCTAACACAAATAAAAAAAAAATGCTTTGAAAGGTATATTTAATATTACACAAAGGTAAGATGAACAAATTAGATGTTATTTTTAAGTTGGAAGAAGCTTTGCCGGCCTCAATTGGTAATCATTTGTGTCCCATTTGATATATTTCTGATAGTGACAATGTATTGGTGTAATGTTAAAAGTAAATTTCAGTTGATGTAAACCTGATAACGTTTTAAAAAATTTTGTTCTGTGTTAGAGAAACGTTTGAAAATACTATTGATTCCTTTTCAACAGGGACTAGGAGACCTGTGCACAGACCCTGACACATATTTTATTAATCTGGCTGAAGACCCAAGTGACAGAAGTAAGTAAGGAGGTTGGGGGGGGGGTGTATGTCTGGAAGGAGTCTATGATTTATTATGATTTATTGTCAGAAGTAAACAAAGGGCTTTGTCTAGTGGGAGTCTATGATCTATTATGACAGTAGAAAGTATAAGAGGAGATATGTCTGGGAGATATGTCTGGACTGTGAGTTTGAGGTCACACTGCCCCACACATAAACTCTAGGCTCTAGCTGAGGACACACTTTCAAAAAATGCTACTTTAAGTTACAAAATCATCGGCATTAGTCTTAATTTTTGGTTGAATTATTAAGGTATGTCTTTGTTTGACATTTTCTGTATTTTTTGTTTTTTTTTGTTTAGATCTAAAAAATTAAATTAACAAATACATATTTTTAGATGAGCGGGAAGTGTTTGTTGACTTAAGTTTTGGGTGGGCTGTCATTTAAAAATTCTGATTGGCCTATAAGAGTCGGAGGATGTTGTAGTCCAGGGGTGGGCAACATTTTTATGCGGAGAGCAGAATGGAAATTAATTTTTTTTTTGGGCAGTGTTATGTAGCACAATTTCCTGTGCGTGAACTTTCCTCGACCTCGCAGTACACTCCTAGTAGGCAGTAACGTCTGTTGTGGGCGTGGTTAAATCTCTTTGATGTATCTTGTTTACAATCGGCTTCCAATTACGCATTGGGTAGAATGTCTCCGGGTATCTTCTCGAATGTACTCCTTAACCCGAGATATGTAAACAACACGTCATAGGTCCTTCTGGAAGCGTCTTACACTACATGTATATAAAGGATTGACAGATACGGAGAGACAGGGATTTCAGATATATTTTCTTAACATTACGAGGCGTGTTTTATTCTTTGTGTATTTGTGTGCTCATATGTGTTTATTTCGCATTATTTATTGGCACATTATTCTAACTGTGTTAACTGTATACCGGTATAAGATCTACCATACTGTAAGTTGAAGATTGTAATTATATTTTCTTTTCTTTTGTAATTATCTTAAGGCTTAATAAATCTTATTAATTGTAACTAGAAACTGTTTTGGGTCATATCTTTAATATTGTTGATTCTATGGTATCATCCTTTGTTAGGCACTGTTTACAACGAGCCAATTAAAATTAAAATAGGAGATTAATTTCTCCCAATACACGTCAGTGCGTAACAGGCAGCATGATGATTTAGATGGAAACTTAGCTATAAATAATAAACAGAAAATAATTTTGAACGCAAGCATTGGAATAATATTTAAGTATGGTTGAAATTATTATTACTACAGAAAATTTTTTGCTGGGGGGTTTTAATCCGCAAAGGCTTTTACCAATAATCATTCACAATTTGTACATTTTACAAATACATTGATCAAATTACCGTTATTTCTTGCTTGCAGCATTAGATGTTTCAGTGGGCCACAAGGTTGCCTAACCCTGCTGTAGACAGTACTTAAATAGCTTGATGTCCAACTATCTCATCCGTAGAACAATCTATAGAATGAGATGATACTAGAAAAAAGTTACATAAAGCATTGTGTCCCAAATACATGTTTTCTGTGACCCAGTTATTTTTATACTGCTCCTTCATAACGCACTAACATTTTTACTGCCTATTTTACTGTCTGTAGGTAACATATAACATATATGAATTTCCACACAGTTTTCATACATTATATAATATTGTTATAGGCCTATTGCTTTTACGTCACAATAATCGAACCTAGATATTCAACCGTATGCGACCTGGTAATTTTGCTTTCATGCCCCGTACCAGGTCACGACCTGGCATTTGGGAAACGCTGATCTTAACTATAACTTTTGAAGCTTAATGAATTATTTGATTGAAAGTTTTGAAACTTAACAATTCTCCTTTTCCTCCGAATACATCATTTCACTTAACTAATATTAGTTAATTTATCTCAATAGAATTTTTTTCTTCTTGCAATAATAATAATAATAAATGATCATTATTTTTGCCATGTTCTTTCTCAAGAGTTAACACCTAATTTAATAGGTGTGAAGGGGTCCCTGGCAATTTGTCATGGTGGAGGTCTAAGAGATTGTTTTCTTTTTATTTTCAGATCTTACAACAGCTTACATAAAATGTACAGATTCATCAGAGCCGTATCAAATGGTAGTTTAATTTAATTTTCTTCAAGTACACATATATGCTCTAATAGTTGACACTAGATTAGTTAAGCAGTAGTGCATTAATATAACTTCCAATGAGAAGCCAGTTGGGTAAAAATGTAACCAGATTGATAAAGATTTTACAAAGCTATTAGCATACTAAAAAGTTGGGGGGCAATTAAGCTAAAACGTAGCCACTCAATTATTATTTAAAGGTAAAAATTATTTAATTGCGCCCTATGCTAGCGGCGGCCCCCCCCCCCTCCCCGTTACTAAAAAGATCTGATAGAATTGTTGATACTATTTAACTAAAATTATTTTACTGAAAAAACAAATTGAAACCAAACTAATTACATGATTCAAATTTTTATTCATTTAGGTCATTTTAGACATACAGACAGTGGTGACACAGACAGGTACAGATCTTCAAAACTTACTCGATTTGGCTGCACCTTACCGCACAGATGAGGTAAAGCAAATTACTCAACTTGTTCATGTAACCTATTGTTATCTTACTAAAGAAGGTAAAGGGTGGTGTGCATCATTAAAATCAACTAATTTTCTATTGCCTTAATCTTTTGTTTTACATTTAATTTCTGACATTTGACTGTTTTAAGTTTTTCCAAACTTGATCTTTTTTCCCCAGAAAAAAAATGGTGAATTTACAGGGAATTTCCGTACCACATTTCTGATTCTTTTGTTTAATTTGGTCAACGGCAAACATTTATCCAGGGTGGTGGGCTCGGCTTTCTGAAAGGTTGTCTAAAGGGATTAGCTTGTGACGATTAAATTTAAAAATAATAGTTCCTTCTGTACATCCCTAACATTTTTGTTCCAAATTTTTTACTTTTTAAAACAGTTCAATAAGTCAACTTTACAACTGAAAAATGAACTGCAATATTGTATGGGAAACCTTTCCACATTGCTCACTGACGTAGGCATGTGCACCAACATCCATCATCAATACATCACTGGAGTCAAACTTACCTGTCACGATATACTGTGAGTCATTAGTTAAACATTGCACAGTAACTGTCAAATAACTAGTAAAATCTGTCAAAACAATATCAATTTACAGACTTGATACTATTATTTATTAAACTGTGGAAATGTGTGTGCTGCACTTGATCTTATCCATTTCTTGTTCCTATCAAACCCTTGTGTGCGTTTATAAATATTATCATTTAAAAAAAAAAGTCTGGGTAGACTTTGGAAGCTAACCAAAATAATAATGAAGTAGGGCTAATTGGACCATAGTAAAAAATAGTAAAAAACCATACACAGATCCTGTGATTTTATTTTTCATTATGTGTACCAGAACTTAAACAGGGAAAAAAACTATTTAGAATTATTTACGTTTAATGTCACAAGAAATTATAAATTTTTTGTGTGGGCCACTGATTTAATAATCAAGGCCTGGCAGCTTACATTTTTTGTGTGAACCACTGATTTAATTATCAAGGCCTGGCAGCTTATATTTTTGTGTGGGCCACTGATTTAATTATCAAGGCCTGGCAGCTTACATTTTTTGTGTGGAGCACTGATTTAATTATCAAGGCCTGGCAGCTTACATTTTTTGTGTGGGTCACTGATTTAATAATCAAGGCCTGGCAGCTTATATTTTTTGTGTAGCTCATTCTGTGTTTGTATCCTGTTTTTAAGGCCAGACAGGTGTTAACTCTATGCACCTTGGCTCAAATAAATAGCGCACATTATTTTCTATATTCATAAAAACACATAAATAATTTTTTTATATAAAATAAAAAAAAAAAAAAAGTCATGCTCATTAATCTGTTTTAAAAAGTTGTGAAAATGTGGCAGCATTTATTTTTTAAAAAAAAGTAGTCAATTTTCACTTTTTTAACAATTTTTGTTTTCAAGCTCTGCAAGCTCCTTCCTGGCCTTGACCTTTTGTCTGCTGGGGATAGTCTGCACATTAATTATCTTCACCATCTCCTGTGTGTGGAGGGAATACACCAAGAAAAGGTCAGATTTAAAAAAGAAAAAGATGAAAAAGATTTTTTCCTTTATAGTAAACTATGATTTTAAGAGACTGGGTTGGTAATATATACACATTCTGGTCGTTTTTCTGGAAAAAGATTAATTTAAAAGTACATTTTCGGTGGTTAGTTTTAACTTACACTTGCTATCTACATTCAGCAGTGAATGGATCGAGAATTACGATTGTTTGGGTACCATCTATAACCAGACCAGTTTACTCTTACGATTTTGGCGTACAATGTACGATTTTGAGGTGCATACATTATATATACTGTATGTAAATTTGTTTACTAATAAGATAATGTATGCAACTATTTTGTGATGATATTGTACGATTTTAAGAGTTTGAGGGTAAACAGGTCTGTATAACTATATTATGTTTGCCTTGGAAGGGGAATGGAGTGATATTATTTATGAGATTTTTGTGTAAGTGGTGGGGGTCGTCTAAATATTTAAGTCTATTAAATTAACACAGCCACATTTTCATGATGATAGGTGTGATGATAATGTTGTTGCTCTGTGTTTTCATAATGAACTCACTAGACAAGGCAAATGTAATATAGCGTAGTTACCTAGTGACACTTAGTAAATCCAGGGCCATCATTATAGTGTGTATGCATACATGCTGAGAGGGGGGGTGTCAATTTGTAAGATTTTGCAATGTGTGCAGAATAATATAACTACGATTACAAACATTGGCGCTACCAGCGACTCGTGGCCATAACGGAAGAAATGCCGTGCCGCATGGTAGTTAACCAGTTAACCTCTTGATAAGACTGGGCCAAGATGAGGGCTCATTTATTGGCTCAATAATATAAACTTTGAGATTGGCTGGCTGGTCTTCCTACCAGCTAATCAGATGGTTTCTCACATCGCTCATCACGCCATTTTTAATGGTGGGTTTCTTTGCTTGTTTACATTGTTCTGATATTTTATATCAAGTAACTCTATAAATGCTTGAAAAAATATATGACTTAGAAATATGCCACAAGGCATATAAGCAAAGCACAACCTATGGAATACTTTATGCAGTTTTTCACATTGAATCTAATTCAAATTTTTGTTTGGACTTATTTAGGTTCCCACAATAAAAATAACTTCATAGGTCCGTGAGAAAAACATATTTATACTAAGTGTAAAAAGAATTTCCATGCAAAAAATCATGCAAATTTGGACTTAACAAATATTTTCATGCTCTTATGACTAAACACAATATTTTCATGTCCTTTGACTAAACAGAATATTTTCATGCCCTTTGACGAAACACAATATTTTCATGCCCTTTGGCGTCAACATAATCTTGTCATGCCCTTTGACTAAACACAATTTATTAAAAAAAACTAACTCTCTTTTGTTTGCTATAGACTCAAAGTGAAGGGAATTCCGAAAATGATAAGGAAGGTTTTTAAAATTGAAGATAGAAGCCAGGAAAGCAAAGCAGAAGCACAAACAAACGATGATTATGGTTACGTCTACATTGGAGATACTCAGAAACCAGAAAAACAGAGGAAACCTGTCTTTAAAAAGTATCAGTCCTCCAACGATTTCTCTGAGAATCCATGGGAATTTGAATCTGAGGCATCTAAAAGCATTCAAGGCACAACGGTGCAGGAGAAAAACAATTCAGTGGCTACATCAATGGATTATCTCTCTTTGAAAGACAACATCTCTGTCAACAGTAAGGTGGCCACTGATAGAATTTCTGAAAGTTCAAATCTGACTGAGCTTGAGAGCCAGTTTTATTTTTGGAAGAGATCTTTAAGCAACGCCATTCGCTTATCAGACTTAAAACTGTTTGACCAGCAGAGTATCAGCCTGGATGTCTATAACAGTTTAGGCACATCCATTGATAAGATGAAGTCAGTTACTATCACACCAGAAAAGTCACCTAGAGAAAGTGAGGATCCGGTATATTGGGATGTTGACCGAGTGGACTGGCCAGTCAAACAATTCAAAGAAGGATCATTAGAACATGAAAGGAAAGTTAAAAATATTAAATATGCTCAACTGGAAGATGCTCCAGCAAGCATGGGAGTTTGAGGCAGGCAGATGTACAAAAACAACATACTGCACACCCGATGTGAGAGAACATGTGAGTACTCTCCATCTAAGATACACTGATGGTATCAAGCGAGCACACATTTTTTACTGCTGTGTATAAACCAAGGCAGATTTCCTATGTGTAATGTAATCCAACACATTTTGCTGCAGACTTGCTGTGTGCAGTGTAAGCCTACATATTCAACAGCAGACCTGCTACTGCTATGTGCACTGTAAGCCTACATACTCAACAGCAGACTTGCTTTGTGCAGTGAGTGTAAGATTACAAATTCAACAGCAGACTTGCTATGTGCAGTGTAAGCCAACATATTCAACAGCAGACTTGCTATGTGCACTGTAAGCCAACACATTCCACAGCAAACTTACTATGTGCAAAGGGCTGATTCAAACTATAAGAGTCTCCCCCACACAGAGGTGCACTCATAGCTGCTCTCACACTGATAGCGGCTGGTAATGCTCATTGCTTCTTATCAACTAATTTAGTCAGATCTGAACAGTAGACAAGTAGCTCTGAAATGGACTGCTGATTACATTTCTTGATATCTGTGTGTCTAAAGTCTGGTGCAGCACCTTCATGATGTGGTGTGTCAGAAAATACAGCCTGGGAATTGGTATATCCATAGTCTTTTTATTGTTTCAAACACCACCATCCAGGCATCGAGGATTGTTCTTGTCGCGCACAAGTTTGGAGAGCTTAAACCATGTAGGTCTCTTACAGAAATCAACTTTAAAAAAAATGATGCATCAGATTTTTCCTTAGAGTGAAACAATATTATTTGTTATGCTCCGTTGGGTAGGCGGTTCTGGCAACTGACATGAATGGACTTGACATGAAAGACTAGGCATTGGGACAAGGACAACCTGAATAGTTTCTATGACAGAACCAATGTAGAGCAAAATGTGAAATAAAAACTCGAGTTCAGACAGCTGTATATTTTGAAAAAAATTCTAAGAACCCAGAACTGAAATATGTAAATGTATGGAAATGAACACATGATCAACTCTGGCAAAGAGTAATGATGAATGAAACTAAATAATCAGTGGTAATGAGTAAATGTGTCTATAATTAACTGTAGTTTCTGTATGTATTTGTTGTATTATCAGATTTTTAAAGTTTATCTCCATTTATTGTCAACATAAAACTTTTATGAAAAAATAAAACTCACAGGAATTTCTTCCCCCCCTTTTTTTTTTTCCCCCCTGAAAATTTTTCATGAAGTGTGTTCATTATTGAATTTAATATTTCAATTGCGGTTTTGTTCCGATTGTTAAGTTTTATTATTAAAAAAAAAAAAAAAAGCCATCCTTTGCATTGTGAACATATTACAATAATTGTTTTTTTTACTTTAAATAATTCTAATATGTTCCTGTTTCTTAACACATTTTTATATTTTTCTTTTTGATTTCTGTTGATTGGCTACTAATTTCATTCTTCTTATGCATTTTTATCCCATCTGAGGCATAGACCGTCCTCAGGAATTTTCCATTCTTCACGGTCCTGTGCTTTCCTTTCCAGTAGCTTCCAGGTGTATCCCATAATTTGCGTTTCTGCCTCTAGCTTGTGTCCCCATGTATTCTTTGGCCTTACTCTTTTTCTTTTTCCCCATGGATTCCATGTTAGAGACTGTCTTGTGATTCTATCTGGGGGTTTTCGGAGAGTATGCCCTATCCACCTCCATCTTTTCTTTATGATGTCTTCATCAATGGACACCTGGTTAAGTCCTTTTTAGTAGATCGTTGTTAGTGATGGTATTTGGCCATTTGATGTTCATGATCTTTCTAAGGCATGTGTTTATGAAGGTCTGTACTTTCTGCGTAATGCTCGCTGTTGTTTTCCAAGTTTCTGCTCCATGTAGTAGAACTGTTGTGACATTTGTGTTCAAGATTCTGACTTTGGTTTGCAGCTTCAGCTCCTTCGACTCCCATATTTTCTTTAATAGTAGAAATGCTGATCTAGCTTTTCCAATTCTGGCCCTTACACCCACCTGCCATTTATGTCGATGGTGCTGCCTAAGTATGTGAAGGACTCCACTACTTCCAGTGCCATTCCTGCTAGAGACATATGCTAATTTCATAATATATAAATTTGGTTAGAAGTCTGAGTTTGTCCTTCTTCAGACCCAATTAGAAAAATTACTATTTTAAGAAGTTACATGATAAAAGCAGCATATACAACCCATTATGTCAAATAAAAAAGCCTAATCCTCAATAGTGATGAAGATTTTCTGTACAAACATGTACGAAATGTATCACTATGCTTTACATATTTAGATTTAGATAATTGTAACATATTTTACATCTGATACCGGTACTTAAATATATTGCTAATAATTTCAAAGGCATCACTAATATTTCTTTGCATTATTAATCTGACTTTTTGTTCAGTAGTTTTACACTTACCACCACAAAGTGCGTGCCCTGCCCCGCCTCCTTAAGAAAAAAAACTTGTGGGAGAAATATTTTTCTTCATTTTATAATTTTAAATACAATAAAGAAAAGCACCACTATGCTGCAAAAACTATTAGATACGTTAATACTTATTTTTTGAGGTTTTACAGACCTGATTATTTGCTATTTGTTTTAATAAAAATCTAATGATGAGCATTGATTCTGAATAACAACAATATTTTGTGATATCTTTTGTTTACAGTCGCAGAGCTGATTATGTTCCCGTTGATGTAACAGACCCATTCTTGCCTCACCCACCTCCTTATGAGTCGGATTATGGAGCAATGGGAAACTTAAGTCCGAGGCCGTGGTTAGAACGAGGTACACTGCAGCATACAGGAAGGTAGCATTCAGTTCCCGTGCCCCAGCATGCAAAACACTTTGTTTAAAGAATCATTACTAATTAAGGATTATCAGACATTTTATTTACGGCAAACGAAATGGCGTAGTGAATATTTCAGCTTCTAAAAAAAAATTAACCTTAAAAAAAAAAAAAGTAAGGGCTTATGAAATTCTTGACTAATCCCGCTAAATTAAGAACATAATGAATAACAAGAAGTTTTAATGACTGTCAAGGGTATGAGAATCACTGTTGTTATGTGTGGGGGATTACAGTAAGTTATGTTCACCCGAAGGGGTGCGAATATGAGTGGACAAGATTGTTGTTATGTTGTGGGGGGGGGGTGTTACAGTAAGTTATGTTCACCCGAAGGGGTGCGAGTATGAGTGGACAAGATTGTTGTTATTTGTAGGGGTTACAGTAAGTTATGTTCACCCCAAGGGGTGCGAGTATGACTTAACATTCACGAGATTGTCAGGAGAGATAAGATGGGTTTGGTCAGAGTCACGGTGAAGCTTTTTTGTGTGGTGCAAATTTTCTGCCAGGCGTACTTTTGTTATTGTACCAAGTGGATTTTGAGTACAGTGTACATGACTACTCAGTGTTGAGTTGCAGTGAAATTAGCATCTAGCATGAAAGGAACTATTCAGTCTTGTAGTGAATTGAAACAAAAGTACATCAAAAATGACACTATTCATTGTTGTTATGAAGTGAGAGACAATATCTAAAACAGTCGGACATAAGGTTAGATGAATATTTGACAATGACCCTAAACTGTTAATGCCAGAGTTTCATGTCAGAGTTTCAACATTCACAGTGCATCCAACCATGACGACCAAGTCCTGATGTTAACCCATCAACACCCACTTCCTGATGACTCCCCACCTCCAGCTGTGAGTATTCAACCCATTCGGTTTGTTCTTACATTTTAGATGTCCACTTATGTCCACTTAATAAACTGAACTGTCTTGAAATGTTCTGTTGGCTGTACAGTCAAGTTAAAGGGAGTGCTTATCTTATAATCCACACCTAGAACATAGAATTATAGATTTATAATATCAATATAGAACTACAGTGGTACCTGGGGTTAAAGGTTTAATTCGTTCTGGGAAAGAGCTCCGCAACCTAAAATGCCTGCATCCTAAAACAATTATGAGGAGGGTCGTGGCTGGTGTGAGGAGATGAAACAGAAAGTAAGAGAAGGAGAGGGCTACCAGAATTTCTGTTGACATATCGGGAGTTTTCTCTTTTGGACGACATTCACTATCATTAACAGAATCATTTAATTTACGCTTTCTGGACATTTGGTCTTCTTTTTTTTTTACACACTTGCATTGAATTCTGACAAGGAACCTATCTAGAGAACCTGTTTTTGCCTTTTCTTTAAAATGTTGTGAAAATGTGACAAGAGAAAACGCTTGCAGTGATGCTACTTCAACAAGTGCTGCTCGGTAAGTGGAAGGGTAAGGGGTTATGCGAATATACAAGAAACAAAATGGAATAAACAACACGTCAAAATGATGTAACCACTGCCTGAGTGGCGTATGGGCACCACATAAGTATGTTGTCTGCGTGATATTCTTGTTCATAATTGTCCATGAAAAATATCATACGTCGTGAAATTTTTGCTTGCATTCCAATACATCACTCGCAAACAAATAAAAAAATTTAATAAAAATTTATGCTTATATCCCTATATGCTTGTATCCTCACTTACTTGTAACCGGATGTTTTACTGTATAGACTATAATAAAAACCAATGGTGTGAATGTACAAAATTGGCTAAATATTTTATTCTTTTCTTCCTCAGTACCATCCAGGTAAATATGTAAGGAGGTATCCTAACCAAAACTCGGCTATTCGTCACTGAGGTCAGACAATATCACTGAGTGAAGTAAAAAGTTACAACTTATTTTTAAATAAAGCTGAAATGTTTTAAATTTAACATTTTATACAATTCAATGTTTATTAGTTGTAAATTAATGAGTTCTTTATGAAGAAAAAAAAAAGGGAAGAATCATATTTTGCTCATTGTGTCATATTCCATGGTATATTTTCATTGAATTATTCACCGACATAAAATGTTAGCAGCAGTGTAAAGATTATGTTAACAGGGATTAATGTTAACAGACTAATGTTATTTTATCAAAAGAGGTCTTATTTTCTCATTGTACAAATCAAAAAAGGATTGCTATTTGTTTGACTTATCTAATACTCAGTTTTAAATCTTTTTGTTTGAATTTCTTCCAATACACAGAACAATCTTTTACTTAATGAATTACTGTTAGATCTAAATGTGTTTGTATTAAAAATTATTTTTTTACTTTTGTTGCTTTTTTAATTTAAATTTTATTTTATTTATGAAATCCAATTATTAGCAAAGTTTTGAATTGAAACTTGTACTTCTACTGCATGGGCGCCCGCAGGGGGGGGGGGGCACTTGCGGCCCCCCTCCTGGATTGATTGGATAAAAATTTTTTAGACAAAAATAGACACAAAATTTATTAAAGTAAAGAGAAAGTAAGTAAGCTGATGTCCTGTCCGTTCGTTCACCATACAAATACGCTACAGTAAATTAAAACTATATTAAAACATTAAAAATTTTTATCCCCCCCCCCCCCCACGGAAAGTTAATCGATTTTTTTTGCCCCCTCCCTAGAAAGTTTTTTGCGGGCGCCCATGTTCTACTGGACTATTCTTCCAAGTAATCTAATCTTCCAAATCTGTTTTGGGGATAACTAAAGTATCTGTGCTTTCACTATCAAGATCTAATGCTCATTGAAAGAATGAAGTCCTCCCGTTAAAAAAATAATGGACATGCATAAGTTTAACAAAAAAGTCGAGATAAAAAATGGATATTTAATTTTTTTAATATTAAGATTTATGAATTAAGTTAAAAAAGAGAAGTTATGTTTAAACTGTTCACCAAATTTCTTAGGAGAACTTAAAACACTTTGACATAAAACCTGAATCACTTACTATAATTATACGTTTTTTTAATTGATTTTTGAGGTCATTAAATTCTGTTCAAATATGTTTCCATATGCATACATTGGTATGTAAATTTATACATTTTAAAAATTGTTTAGGCATTCCTTACTTAATTAACTAGTATTATTCAAATGACTATGCCATCAAGCAAAATCATTTGCAAATATTATGGAAAAAAAAAGGGAAGGTCTGATGTAAATTTAAAAAATTAAAATTTAAGATCTTTAATTAAAAAAAAAAAAGGATTTGCTAAGCTGTTTGTAAGTCACCCTGGGAGGTGATTAAGTGTGGAATAATCGAAAATTTTCAAAAATATATCATTTGAAAACTTTAAAAAAAATTTTTTTTTATGCACGGCAACATAAATTATTCTTATAACGAAGGCTTGTTAAACAAGGTCTTTTTTTACTAGTTATTTTCTTATATTTCAGTGCCTTAAAGTTAAGTCATCCATGCATTTTTACTTTTGTTACTTAATAAAGTGTTTCCCAAACTCACCAAAGATATAGACCCCTTTCGAAATGTTGACTTTGCTAGTCTTTCTGTTTCATACATACTTTGTATAATTCCAGTTTTAAAGCAATCCTTTAAAATGTAAAAAGAGAGGTTGATTTTTAAAAAAAAGTTTTGAATAACATTCCAGTAGCCTTTTCAATTCCTTTCAGGCTTCTGGTATTTTGACAAAACTGGAAGGTGTATTCTTTGGTCTTTTAGAGAATTGTGTACAAATCATAAATTTTAAACCGGTCTCTCAAAAGACTATTATTTCAGAATCCATGACACATTTTCTTGGAATTGGAATAATAAATTAAATTATGCTAAAAAGAAAATACTTATGAAAGTGTAAAAAGCTCTTACCTTAACATTTAATATTATTAAAATTTATAATGGGGCTCTATTTTGTCAATTAAATTCTTTTTTTTTTTTAAATTGAAACAATAATTAGTATTTACACTTTTATCTCAGTTAAAAATTGTTCAATATATTTCTTTTTTTATAATGAGCTATGTATATATTGTTTTTTTTTGTTGCTTGTTTTATGTGTAAGCTTTCTTTATTTAACTATAAAGTTGTGTATAAATATAAGAGCATGTTAATAATACTGGAACCAAAACTTATGGCTATACTTTTTTTTAAACATAAGTCTCTATGAAAGCTGGACTTGGTAAAGTCTTGCTGTCTGAGACAATGGTTACATCAGGCTTTACACTTGAATATATTTTATTTGTCTTGAAATCAATTTGGGTAAATTTTCATATTACTCTTTTTTTTTTTTTAAAGTCATCTGGTCTGTACAAAATTGATTTACAAATGTTTTGATATTCATATGCAATTTTTTTTTAAACATTTCTATATATACCGGTATATATAAATATATATATTTTTCAAATGGAGTAATGCCCATGTCTTCTGTAAATACCTTATAATTGTCATACACGTTTTTCTGTAAATACCTTATAATTGTCATACACGTTTTACTGAAAAGACCACATTGAAGGCATTGGTAAGACTAAGAATGATAAAATTAATACATTGATCGTGGGCCCTTAAAATAAGCCATTCCCAAACAATAGTCTGTTGTAAATTTGCTAGCTATTCTTTGCAGCTCATTCCACTCTTGTTATTACTCACACACTCTTTGAGGTCCCTTGAACATGCGTACCCTGGTCAACTTCTCTCTCTAGTAAGCTGTGGATTCCACGACACAGACAGTCTAGTAATATTTGAAATTTTCCCTGCCCTACTGCAGTAGCTTTAATAGATTATCTTTGTTTACAGCATGAAACCATCAGTATATTTAAAAAAAGGCAAAGTGCTTATATTCTTACTTGGACTTGTTCAATAATTAGGGCCTGTTTAAAAAATAAAAAAAAAAATAAAAAAATCAGCATGAAACCATCAGTATATTTAAAAAAAGGCAAAGTGCTTATATTCTTACTTGGACTTGTTCAATAATTAGGGCCTGTTTAAAAAAAAAAAAAAAAAAGTAAAAAATCTCGAAGCAGGGATAAAACAAATTCCATATCTAAATGCTGAGAGGAAAGCAAATTGATACATTGTCTTGTTTTATGAGAATTGATATTATCTGTACCCTCATTTTTTTGTGTAAATTTAAATAATAAATATAAATTTCCATTTGATAAATTTGTTTTCATCATTTTTTTGACAGCACATTGTCCAATTCAATCAGGTGTAACAGAGCTTTCAGAAATTGTTTTTTTTTTTAAATGAAAGCTGCCTAAAATTATAGAATACTTCAGTCAATAAAATTTGTTTGGTAAACTTTATGTTAAAGTATAATGCTAAGTTGTGTTTAGCTTTACTGAAAAATCAAGATATAAACCCATTTGTGATTCACACAGTTCCATATCTTTGAAACTTTATAGTATCAGTGAAAAAGTTTTTGTCAATAGCTCAAAGTCAAAGCTTTATGCAAAATTTGATTATCAGATTCCAGTACTGGATTGAGATACAATCAACAGTAATTATAGTCATATAGGTTTAACATATAATTATGGTTTATTTTCTTCCTTTGCTTTCTTACTACTCACTCATAATTTGAAAAATGACTCTATAATTATTGCTTTCAAATATTGTGTCATAAAAAATGGAAATAGCATTAATTTTAAAGCATTAATTTAATAATGCTTAGTAATAATTTTAAAAATATATATTTAAAAAAAAATATATATTTAGAAGAGTATCCTTTTCTATTTATGGCTCAATGGCAGGCTGGATAGATGTTTATTTCCTAGTACACATTTTGAAAAATTGTTTATTGAAGTCTACAATTCTGTTATACACAACAAAAACTTCTAAACTTGTATTAAAGTTAAACTTAAAATAAACTGCTAAAATGGAACTGAATCAGACACTAAATTATGAAATGAGGGCTTCTGGATTGGTCCGACTGAAGGAGATATTGAATTTAATACTAAGGGGTTCTGAAATGGTCAAGTACTTAAATGCGTTTTCACTGGTCCAAAGAAACCATTAAAAAAATACATGGATGAGCCTTTCACAGCATTTGTTTACCCCATCCACTTTGTGTAAACTATAGTCGATAGTAATATTGTTGACCTCTCCTGTTGTGGACATTTACTCCGCATGGTCTTAAACATGGTCTAAAATTGTCAACCTATCAGTCTATCCCTGGCTTAACTGAGTTAAGGTCTACACACACTTTGTTGAGTATATCAAAGACAAGATACGAAGTAAGTATTGCACATTACAAAATGTCATGTTCCATGATAGCATACTTTTATTTTACATTTTAACCTAATACTTAGATTCAGAACAGGATAAAAAAAAAAAAGCAACACTCAAGTTAAACTTTTGACCAGTGAATTAAAAGTCCACTTTCAACACCACCCCCACCCCCCCACCACATAACCTTTTTTTTTTACAAAATGTCATGTTCCATGATAGCATACTTTTATTTTACATTTTAACCTAATACTTAGATTCAGAACAGGATAAAAAAAAAAAAAAGCAACACTCAAGTTAAACTTTTGACCAGTGAATTAAAAGTCCACTTTCAACACCACCCCCACCCCCCCACCACATAACCTTTTTTTTAGGGGGGGGGGGACTATTCTTACCCCACCCCTTCACTCCTTGGAAGAAACTTTTATGGACAGTCACTTTCAGTTTTCTTAACAGTTTATTTCTGGTGTAGCACGAGACAACAATTTTCACTGAGAGTTCATGATTGTGGAAAGAGTAAGAAACATGCCCTCTGTTTATCCTCCTGACATAAAATTGAAAGAATGAACAATCTGCTAATGATGTTGTTGTATGACATGGCAACAGATAAGTGACGTTTAACCAGTCAACTGTTACAACTGTGTTTCATTAATATAATAACTCTATCACATGATAGTTACACTTCCTTGTCTCACATTGACTCCAGCAAAAATAACATTTCTATTTGTGTAGTGCTATGCTGTATAGAAATTATTAGTCACTGGTCATGAGTGGATGTGTTAAGTGACTATACACAATGGAGCTTTTACTAAGTTATAGTTATAATGGGAGAAGCCTATACTAGCTCTAATTATTCCTAGTGCCAGGTGGCCTCTTCTGCTCATTTCTTCAGACTGCATATTTTACAAGTCTGCTTCAAATGTTCCTAAGCAGAAAATGTTAAAAGTTAAATGAGGACAGTCTTATTTATTAAAATTGTCTACGGCCCTATATTTATATACATATATATATATATATACACATATATTTATATACATATGTAAAAAAATAATTCAAATTGGCTTGCCAATCATGATATAGAAATCAAAGGTATATTTATTTACCTGAAAGGCAAGTAATGAAATTTACAGTGTTTTTAAGTTGAAAATATACAAATAAAATGCAAATAAAATTGTCACACCCCCTAAAAGCATCAACAGCTTTGAATTAACTTATGATGAAGGAGAGAGAGAGGGAGGACTCTTTGATTTAACTTATGATGAAGGAGCGAGAGGTCTCTGAACTATTCTTTATACACTTCTAAATATGTGGACATGTGCTAGATTGATTTTACCAAAACATTTACTTAATTTCCGTTTACAAACTTTAAATTAAATAAGTGATGAACAGACAATTCTAAAGATCAAACGCATTATATTCACACAGCAGTTGAAATATGGTTTTAATAAAAATATGAGGTTTTATTTTAGTCAAGCAGCCAGTGTGTTCATTTTCATAATTAAAAATAGTACGGGGGGAAAAAGAAACCAAGTGTTACAAGAGACATAAAAAAAAAAAAAATTAGAGGCAAACATGGCAATTCTGATAAAGAGTATGCACTTACCACCAACAATATGGTTATTATGGATGACATCAATGCTGTGGCAGTGCTCATGTTGTGAAAGGTGCTACCTGTGTTGGGATCAGGACTGCTATAGTCTGTCCAGCCGATGTTTAAATTAATTACTTGTTCTACAACAAAAATTTGTTTCTTAAAATACTTTGGGTGCTTTTTGAACTTTTAAATATTGTCTTTTATGGTATACAAAACTATGGCAAGAATATTAGATGTCAGCTGCAACTGATAAGTCTCTTGATCTGACATCTTTGTTATAGCAGTTTGATATGCCAACTTAAATTTAATAAGTGATCAGTTGTTCACTTCTGTTGATTTGTAACAATATTTGTTCCATCTCATTACACAAGGGTCAACAAAACAAAAGAGCTGTCAATGGAAAAAAACAACAACTAAAAATAACAGCCAAGTATTAGCCAATAATTTGTCCATAGGAAGAGTCCAATAATTTGACCATAGAAACAGTTGTGCAAGTTGAAAAAGAGTAAATAAAATAACATGCTTAAACTGTTGAATTAGCATAAATTTTAATAAAAATTAGGCCATTATTTAATTTATTTGCATGACTTGTTTTCATCATTACACTCTTTGGGGTGCAAGGTTTTAGTTAAAAAAAAAGAAGGTTCAAAAAGACCTAAAATTAAAAAAGCTCTGTCAAATAAAAAAAATTGTATTTGTTTTCCAGTAACTGAGAAGTAAGACATGTATACTAAATATATTTACAACAAATAAATAAATAACATCATCTTTAAAGAAATCATTGATTGGGCCCATTTATGTAGTGACTTAATTCTAGTCGTCTTCAGAAGTAAGAAACAGATACACAATAATTTCCTTCAATGGATAGTACAGGTTGATATGTTGGTGCAGTGCAAAAGAAATTTTGTCACACAGCTTTCAAGTTAAATTTAGCATGTTTATAAACAATTCACAAACAGATATGAATATTTTTTTTCAATTTGCTCACCTTGATAAAAAAAAAAATTTAATTAAAGCCACCACATATTAAGTTGAAAGTAATATACATGTTAGGCAATGATATAATGCTAGCTTCTCACCCAAACTATGATAGTAAACTGCTTGAGAATGACAATGATGGTTGTGCTAAAGAGTGTTATGCTTATCTACATGAAATATGCTTGCTTGACAACAAATTCTTATTATGCTTAAAAGATATTCTATGACAATTTAATTGGCACTATCTATTTAAAAAAATGGGAGCGTGTATCCAGGAATTTTATGTAACCTAGGACTATGGTGAGCAACACGCTGCACCTAAATTAGTGAATAACCCATCCGTGAAATAGTCTCTTGTAACAATGTCTCACAGTTTGTGGAGTAGGAAAGAACCTGTTAAATCTGGTTCAATTGTGGGGAATCATGACTACAATAGCTTAGCAATAACAAAGTCAGATAATAAAAAAATAGACCACATCAATTATTATTTGTTTTCCCATTAGAAATAATGTGTTACATAACGACTGAAAGCAACCAGTGATGTAATAAAACAGGCTGAGCAGAAATCTTCCATTAACTTTAACAAATTAGGCAAGAGCTCACTGCCTAAATGGAAGACTTGCCGGCTCAACAACTCTAAACTTTACTTCTGTCTGCAACAGCTTCAACTGCAGTTATTAACTAATTTGTTTATCAATGATTGGTCTAATGAAATATGGGTCAAGGTTTATTCATCAGATCGTGTACAGTAATACCTTAATGTAAGAGGGTAGGAGGAAAAAAACACACACACACAAGATAAAAAACATACAACCACTAGTGCCATTTAAAAAAATAGATTTTCTCTGTACACGCCCAGCATAAACGCTATACAGTAACAATAACATGATGTGGTTTAAAGGCACCCAACTCATTCTTTTATATCAATGGCAACAGTAGTTTTGGCATCTCCATTACACCTTAACACAGACAGGTTTTTGCTAGGTATAATCACAAAGTGAAGACATATTAATGAATTAATCCCTCTGCTTGACTGTGGATAGGAAGACAAAGTTGTGTTTCAGCATTCACATACAAATTAAAAAAACAGCCAACTTTCCTTTTGATGGCATCACAAATGACATGACCCAGCCAAACATATCATTCATTTTAAATTAACACCACGTAACTCATACTTATAGCAATAACAATATAAACACTTTACCTCATTGTAGTCATAACAACTAAGAACCTCCATAAAAGTAAGAATAACATTTTTATTAACATATTAATTGTTCAAACGTTTAGTTTTGATTAAAGTTCACTCTAATTTTGGTTGGTAAGATAGTACAGTATATCAGTTGTAAAATGTGGAATACATATGTAAATACTTACAAAAACTATTTAAAAAAAAATAATTATGTCTTAAAGCTCTTTTGCTAATAATAATAGGTCTCTTTGTCAACCAATTTTCAGCTGTGGTGGAAAAATTCAGAAATGTATTTACAAGATTTCTGCCATATATATACAAATACTTATGATATAGCATTTGGGATCACAGGGGGGGGGGGGTGTGTGTGGGTGTGTGTGTGTGTGTGAAAGGGGGGGGTTGTTTTTTAATGTATTTACAAGATTTCTGCCATATATATACAAATACTTATGATATAGCATTTGGGATCACAGGGGGGGGGGGTGTGTGTGTGTGTGTGTGTGTGTGTGAAAGGAGTGAGTTGTTTTTTTTGAGGTGACTGTTTTAAGCATCAAAGAGTGTAAAATGACCACATTATGTGCTGGAGGAATGCAGAATAAAACAGCCATGTCATTAAAAAAAACTGATAATCATCTATTAAAAAACATGTTTGTGTTTCACACATGCAGTCCCGGAGTTATAATTTCCAAAAATAAAGGTTCCCATAAAATATACCATTTTCAAAGCAAACAGTTTTATGTTCTATCCATCTAAACTAACAGAAAATAACAACTTTTCATTAACAATACATAAATTTTAAAAGTAACAAAATAAATATGAATATGTTTTCTTAATATATTAAGGATGTTAATCCTTTGTTGGGGCAAACTGATGAGTGCTTTTAGAAATCTGATTTTAACCAATCAGGTTTAGTGACCATAACTCACTTAGCAAGCCATGTACACCAACACCATGTGTGGGGTGATATCTTCTTGTGTCAGGGAGATTTGACATTTTAAAAAATAGATGCATTTTAAAATTGTACCTCAATTATTTTATGAATGCTGATGACAAGACTCAAGGTGATATATATTAATTGATTTTATTACAGATCTCCCAAGACTTGAAATGTTTTTATTGGAAATGGACATCATAGTTAATGCCACATTTTAATTTCTAATGAGATAGTTAAGCATCCTTTGTATATATATATATATGCATGAATCTGTGGATATATCTTCAGATAAAATGCACTACTCAAAAAACGAGTAGGCTTTTACCTATTCATAGCTTAAACTCTTAACACAGTTCTATCACTATAGTAGACATGAAATATTGAAAAGCTGGTGAGAAGCGCTTCATCTATCAATCCTAGAAATTTTGAGATGAAAATCTAAAATCACCAACAACTATTCCTCCAATAAAAAATTTAAGAAAAGCAAACTCTAAATTAGTTTGGGAAATGGGCCAAGCCCAATTGATGTTTGTGCTATTCAAACCATTAACTCTAAGACCATTGACATAATGTGCTTTGAGATGCTTAGAGTGTAAAATGACTTTGAGACAATTTTACCATCCTTTAAACCTTTAATAAAATATATCTAACTGAAAGCACACATGAAACTCTGCAGCTATTACATACATTGCCATCCAAATTTACAAATAATTAATGAAATTTCTCTTTTTCACCAGTCATAGAATAAAAAGCTCTAAACACAATTCTTTGTATGATAAAAAAAATATAAAATTACTTTTGTTAAGTACGTTTCTTAAGTAAAAATCATGCATTCACTACTCTCTATCTTGAAAAAAAAAAATTTCTGTCAATGTTTCAAACAATTATCAATATGTTTACTTGTATTCTTTGACATAATTTTTTGGAAAGAATCCAGTCTTTCCTCGAACTTCTCCCTCCCACCAGTTGGGGTCACTCTTTGCTATAAGTCGGATGATGTCTCCCTTCTTGAGTTCTATCTCTTCTTGATTAGTAGGGGAGAAATCATACATTGCTTCATATAACTGGAGAAAAAAGGGAAATTGTACCTTATTCATCTTGCCATTCACAAATTTTACACAATTGATATAAAACCAATTTCACAGTGGTTAATACAATAAGTATATTTATATGGTGTGTAAAAATAAAACTGCATTTTGATTATGGCATTAAAACATGGCATTAACACTCCTATAAGAGTATTTCAAATATATAATGTATTTAGAATATAACAGCACAACATATATTTTTTGTCGGATATGTTAAAAACATAGATAAGAAAATGAACCCATTTAAGCCCTATTGTTGGCTGTATAACTACAAATAGTACAATTTCTCTTGTAATAGTTGTAATGGGAGAACTTAATTTTTTTTTTCTCTATTTCCCAAAGAAATTTTGTTAAAAGATGTTATACCTCTTGTTTGATATCTCTTAAATATATTATCTTCCTTGGATCGCCAGATACATTTTCAGCACGGTACTTTTCAACTAACTGGTTAATTGAAGGGAATACTGCAGTGGGCCAAATGTAGAATTTGTTGTTGGAATCTGTTAAAATTTTGAAGTGTTGGACTGTGTCTTCATGTCTACAAAAAATACAACAGAAACATGGCAGAATATGGGATGGAGAAAACTTCTGGACTAGATACATACAGACAGTTCCTACTTAAAACATCAGGAAGCAACTATAATGCAACAATAAAAATTGTAGCTAAAATGGAATTCAACCACATATACCATTAATTTCATAATTTAAAAAATACAAATAATGTGTGTTACAGTTAATTCTAACTGAATTAATTGAGAATCAGTGATCACAAGTCAAACCAAACCTAATACTAACAATAACTGAAATTCAATTTTCTCAGCTTAACTTACAGTTACCGGGTAACTAAAAAATGAATGTGTGAAAGAAATGAAGAAATATCGGTTGGCATCACTCAATCTAAAGCACACAGATAAATATGTTTTTTTTTCATTTCCATTAGAAAATTTTTGCATTAATTATACTGCATTTCAACGCCGACAATTTAGAAGTAAAATCCCAAACACAATTATAAAAGACTTACTTTACTGAGAGGGCAAAGCCATTTCTGTCTGATTCACTTTTTCTAATTATAAAAGCCCCATCTACAAATGAAAATGAACCACTTGAAGTTTTCTGCAGTATAAATTTCTCTGCCTCTGCTCTAGTCATTGGCTCTCTGTACCAACTGAAAAATAGATTTTAAAAAAATATTATAAATATATATATATATATATATATAAAAACAGTAACAATAATTATTATTTTTAAAAATTCAAAACGATTCTAATGAAATTAAGGTATCTTTAATAAAGGGAAATGGCACAAGTGAAGAGACAATGTTCAAAGGTTACTTAAAACATGACCTTTTAGGGTGTTTTAGCATTGACTACCATCAATTAGAAAACATACAGATGATCTTCCTAAAAACTATTATGGTTCCGGAGTTTCTAAAATAAATAAACCCAGTGACCAGTGTTAGGTTATTTGCAAAACAGAGAGGTAAGTCAATTTTACCGTTCATTACTGACATTAAGAAAGTACACCTAAAGAACATTATAATAGTAAAGATGAGTTTGAACCAAGTATAATTATAGAATAAAGTTGTCCATAATAATATATAAGTCTCTGTATTTAGTTTGAATAATTTTTTTTTTTTTAAATTTGTAAATAGCTTACTCATGTGGTTCCATTCTTATGTAAGAGGCTGGAATAAATCCTGTCTGCATTCCCATGATAGCTCTGTACCATCCACCATCCTCGTTACTCATAATCTGTGTGAAAGTTTTAAACCAACATCAACAATGATATTAAAACTACTTTTAAAGTCAGATGAAAGAACTTGAATTAATAAGAGTTTTCCTATTTAAAAAATCATTTTTCTTCATAGCACAATGGAACTTTTTTGATGTATCAAAATTAGCTTTGCTATGATGACCTAATAATTCGATTACAGATTAATTTAGCTCACTACTTGGCCCACATATCATTTATTATGTATGTATTGTGAAATTAAAATATGTTTAGTAAATAATTGAGGCCGTTTAATATAATTTTAAAATTAATTAGAAGTATTGTCAATACTATTGAGCTGCAGCATCTACTTGAGGGTCGTTTGCAAATTACGTCACACTAAAAAATGACCTTTCCAGACCCCCCCGACCCCCGTCACAAATTCTTTACACCCAACCACCCCGGGTCACATCACACCTAAAAAATTCAAAACATACATAAAATTTGCATAACTAAACTAAGATTTTTTTATATTCTCTAACATTTTCCCATAATGGATTAAAATATAGTAGTATTAGAAAACTGGGACGTAAAACAACAAAGTCCTCTCTGCGTCGAAAGTAAAATGGCCACAACAGTTTTTGCGTTATTTTTCTATATGCCCAGAAAGTGTGCGCGAAAGGGTTTACGTTACTTATAGGCAATACTTATAGGAATACCTGAGGCAATTTCAATCCCAAATTAATGTTTTTACAAATTAATTGAATAAAGATTTTTCAAAATTAGACAATTTTAGATTTTAAAAAAAGAAAAAAGCAAACATTTTTTGACATCCCCCTCCCCCATCACAAAGTGTCACAAATTCTCAATCCCCCACCCGAGCATGCTGTAATTTGTGAACAACCCCTTGCAGTGATAATAGTCTATTATTAATATAATTGGGGTGCTGAGTGGTCTAACTCTCAAGTTGATGGTCTGGAGTTCAATTCCAGCCAAAAGCCCAGTCAAGCAAAAACTTCACCAGCAACCCGGGTGGATGGGACTCGTTAATCTTGGATGGCAACTCATCTATGAGAAGGAAACTCTGAATTCAAACCCAAAGATGGAGTCCTTTAGGTGGATAACATTGATACAATGAAACATTCCAACAACTTTGACGCCACTGGTGACAAGCTGTATCATCCACATGATTTTCCCTTGGGTCATCCAGCAGCGTGGAGAGAGGCAATTTGCAGTTGGGAACCAGCTTATAATCCTAGAAGAACAATCCTAGGCCTTGTGGATTTCGTCCAGCGAAGTCTTCAGCATCATCACATAGTGACGGATGGATGCCAGCAAAAAAAAAAACAAAAAACTCACTGAAGAAACTGGTTAGTACCCCTATGATGCCAAAAATTTAATCCTTGCACTGGGACCATAATGGAAGGGGAGCATTATAGTAGGGGGGGGGGGGGTTAGAACCTGGAAGTTGTTAAGAACATCATTACATTGGGTCCCCCATATCCTTCTCACTCTCAATTGATGCAAAGGTGAACAATAAGAATAACCAAATCAGCATTTAAGGCATGGCCAGGTGGAGCCAGAAAATCTAGACCAATTCAAAGAAAGGACTGAACTTCATGTCTACATGAGATACAATATCAGACCTGTTTACCCTCAAACTCTTAAAATCGTACAATATCATCAAAAAATCAATCAATACATTATCTTAATAGTAAAATAAACATCAGTGTATATAATGTATACACCTCAAAATTGTACATTGTACGTCAAAATCGTACGAGTAAACAGGTCTGCAATATATTATTGAGTAGGCATGATAATGGCAGTGAAGCATCAACAGCCTACAACTACTGCCACTACTTCATGAGATGAGCCTCAGCAGAAAATCAACAGCTTGAAAAAAAAAAACATGCCCACGGGTCTAGTCAAATGACACAGAATACTTAACAATAACAAAGAAATAATAAGAGAGTTCAAATTTATGTAAATCTAGGCAGCTAGCTCTTATCATTTATTTAAAAAATAATATGCATTTTGTAGGCTTAGTTTAGTGACTTAGTCTTAGTTATATTTTAGTAGGCCTACTAATAGTATACTAAATTTAAATTAGTATTAGACTACTACTACTAATACTAAATTAGTATTAGTATTAGTATTAGGTTATTAAATTTGATAGGCCAAGGCCTGGACTCAAGACTGCCTAGAGAGAAATTAAATTTTCTTATTCGCCAATGTTAACACTTAAATCTGAAAATAATAAGTAATAAAAACAGGTTTATTTACAACTTAGAATTCATTTATGTCAAAATCAACCAGGAAGTTCGTTATGGGCTACGTGATACTGATAATAATTCGGGCCTCATTGAAAGCCTAAGAAGAAAAAATCCTGAATAAACGCTTATAAGCTATACAACAGACGCAGTCATTTAAATAAAGAATGAATTAATGTATACCACAATAATTAGACGGACGAGTACAACTTACACATAGTTTATTGCCTTTTTTAAAACTCATTTCGTCTGTTTGTGTTGCTTCAAAATCCCAAAGCGCCGTGGCCTCCATCTTGAAATTGTTCCCACTGTTATGTGCTTGGCACACAAGTATAAATCCGAGTAGGTAAATTAATTTCAATTAGTTCTAAATTGAATAAGTGCTAGACCAATATATTATCCAATCAAGAAATAAAAATGTACACGTTAACACAATTAAACTGTATTCACATTAAATGACATATTAAAGTTGAAGTTAAATCATTAGATCCCAAATCTACACATTGCCCATTTCGGGTTAATGGCTGTAGTACGAAATAAAAACTTTCTATGAGCCCGAGGCGGTGTAAAAGGAAATTTGTATTCTTTATTTTTAATAATCGACGTCATTTTTTGCAAATTAATAATAATGGATGCAATATTGGATAGAGATGAGTCAATAATTTTAAAAAAAATATGTCCCACCAAAATATATTCAAATTATGGAATATTACGCATGACAGAGCCGATGTTTTACTATAAAAAATATTAATTGCATTGCGTATAAAGAAATGTGATCACATCAACCTAGTTCTTAAAGATCTCCACTGGTTTCCTGTGAGTGAGCGCATTGGCCACAAAATTCTGTTCCTGACTTATAGCTGTATAGAAGGGCTTTGCAACTGAATATCTTCAAAAACTGATTTCTAAAAATGTATCCATACAGAACCTGCGCTCTTTAACAAAGTCCTTACTGAGAGTTCCCAGTGTGGATGGACACAAAAAGAAGTCAGACAGAGTGCGCTCTCTTGAAACTATTGCGCCTAATTCATGGAAAAGTTTGACTCAATCTTTGAGGGAAATTGAAAATGATAAAAATTCATTTAAGAAACATTTACCTTTTTTTCTTTTAATAGATTTTAGGACATCAGAGCGCTGTGAACATGCTAAAATAGCATATAAAAAGTATTCAATCGTCATCAGATTTTCGGCAGGTCCCAGAGGTTGGTACTCATACTGACACACACCCGTGTCCTTTGGCCAGCAATGTTGGTGGATTGCTTCTAGATGAGGGCAAAATTACAGATTGTTTTAAGTGCTCTGTTCCTCTGAGCCACAGTTGTCAGTCATTGGCCGCGATATTGCTTTTCTCTGTTCTGCAAAATTAATTTGATATTTTTGTTGGTTGTAAGGTGTGATATTGGGGAGGACTGCGGTCAGGTTTGAGTAAAAGGAAATATAAATACGGCTTATGGGAAACCTATAAAAAGAAGGGGAAAAGCAGCGAACGTGTCGGCAAGAACATTGAGAAGAACACCAATAGAAAACAGCAGATATGGAACCACTGGAAGCCAGGCTTTCTCGGTGGAAAAAAGGAAGAGTCTAACCACACAACCACTTCACACATCGCTTCAAATAGGCAATAAGAAAAGACTAAAAGGAAAATCTTAGGAGACCCTCTGAAAACGGAACAACGGGTAACATGTAACTGTTTTTGTAACTGTTTTTAATGTCATGTTTCGGGCCCTTTCTTAGGCATACGCTGACTACGCATCCGCGTAGGGCCCCACTACCTCCTGCATGTCCATATATTTCAGAAGTACACATTTTCTCTAGTGCGGAATTATCAATATGGTTAGTGGTTACACGCGAGCAAAGAGGAAACATTGATGAAGGCAGAATGGAGGTGCCGCAGTGGTGGGAGGTCTTTTCTCCTCAGCTCGAGGGAGCTCCACCCCCGGACCCCCCCTTCCGAGGCCCCCAACCTACGCTCCATGTTTAGGGCCCAAACTCCTAAGAACGGCTCTGCATGTTTCTTTTTGCTCATTTTTATGTGAAACGCGGTGAACCTAGCCATAGACTGTGGTACCACGCTTTGTAAGACCACTTAAATAATAATAATAGTAACTTTCCCCTAATGGCCTGGTAGCAAATGGAATACATGCAATACCCCCCCCCCCCCCAAAAAAAAAAAAAAAGCTGTCAAGCTGATTTAACTTTGCCACGGTACTCTCACTGCAGAGCCGTTCTTAGGCATACGAAAACTAGGCGACCTAGTAGGTTTTTTTAGCCTATAACTTGCAAGTACACAATTTCAGAAGTACACATTTTCTCTTGTGGTGGAATTATCAATATGGTTAGTGGTTACATGCGAGAAAAGAGGAAACAGTGAAGGCAGTGCCGCAGCGGTGGGTGGTGTTTTCTCCTCAGCTCCGGGGGAGCTCCGCCACCGGACCTCCCCCCCCCCTTTCGGGGCCCCCTACCTACGCTTCATGCCTAGGCCCCCCAAAAATCCTAAGAACGTCTCCGCCGACTGCACACAAGCCCCCGCAGATAACGCTCTAAAACGGTGTCAGTGCGGCATGCACTGACCATACTTATTCTGACTTGCAGTCGGCGTAATCCGTGCACTAAAAGACTTATCGGAAGAAGGCTGCAGAAGTAAAAACAGTTCTCTCCAATGGAGTTAATGTGTTTTGTTTTCACAGACCCAAATGGTTCTCTCCTCACATAGTCACAGAGCCAGTGGATTCTTTCCTCAGAGTTAATGTGTTCTCTCTTCACATAGTTAATGGGTTCTCTCCGCACAGAGCCAATATTTCTATAATCACAAAGCCAATGCCAATGGGCTACCATTGATATGGTTTCTCGCCTATGCCTATATTCTTCACATATATTCTTGGATTTTATATTAATTTAAACATAAATTAGAACTAATGCTAGTAATAAGCTAGTAATAGGAAAAGATTTTGTGGAGAAATCGGCACAAATTGTCATAAAAAACTTAAGTAAAAAACAAGTGTTCATAAGTTAGTCATAAGCATTAATAAAGGAGACTACAGTTTTTAACGGCAATTTTCCAAGTCTTCACCGTATAAAAATCACCACGCATACTCAGAATGTAAACACAGCTGATCCCAGAGTTGCATCGTCACCTGTGCGGTACATCTGAACTACTACCACTACTACTACAACTACTAAACTACTACTATTAATCTGCGAATATGCCCACGACATTTTCTTCCAAAAATATCAACCATGAATCTTTTATCTTTAAGTATACATTGTCTGCGACAGCAGCGGTAATAGCAGAATCAGGTACGTAAACGACTATCTAAAATAATCTAGTCGTCATATAGTTTAGTATTGTATAATCTTAATTCTTATTCTTATCTATATTAATATAATCTCTATTATACTATAGAGCTACTATACGTGACTATAGACTATAGTTATAGACACTGTAATGATACATTATAGTTTGTAGACTATAGACACTATACTATACACTATAACTATAATAGTGTATAGTACCATTACCATACTATACTAAACCAAAGCAAAGCACTATACTCTGGCTTTATTCTGAAATATAGCCTACTTCTTCTGACTGAATTGGCCATAGTCTATGGCATAGAGTCTATGTCCAATTCAGTCTGACAGAATAAAATAAGACAGTTTTGAAATTATAGTTTCTCTGATTTAAAAAATCCTCAAAGCATCATTACTCCAACACTTACAGTGAAAACATTGTCAAAGAAATTCTTTTGTTCCTTCTCCTCCCCCTCCTCATTATAATCTGGAATTATTATCTGTCTGATCACATCAGTTCCTAAGAATAAGTAGGCCTATATAATATCTGACATACTTTTATAAAAACTATAAGTTTCATAGTTATTTTCTTTTTCTACCAGTTGAAAAAAAATCATTATTTTGTTTTGATGCGTTATTATGATCTCTGCTATTAGTGTGCAAGAAACAGTGAAAACTATTTATTAAAAATTTTTATATTGAATACAGTAACTTATCCTCTTGACTTGACAAAGACACGTCTGCAAATTCAAGGAGAATTTTCTCAAGATGTCCACGGAAAATCATCCCACCACCGTGGAATGATAGCCACAGCAGTTGGAATAGGTAAGCTTGTGTACTGTGTGGACTCAACACCCTAAAATGGCCATCTTGAATTAAGAAATGTTCGCTGCATATTTAATTGAAATTTTGTTGAATTTCATTTTGTTTTACCGGTACATCAGATAAATATAGACATACAATTTTTATTGTCATGTTCCATGTCACTTAATGGATTAGCAGTAAAACCTGTTATTTTTGTTTATGTAAGTACATTTTTTTCTGCTCACAGTAATATTTGTAATTTATGTAAAAGAATTGAAATTGTTGTTTATTTCTTATTGCTTGCTTTCAGATACATTACATCAGTTACAAAGTCATGTTACTTCAGTTACAGAATTTTATCTGTATTTTTTCTAATGTGCTTTCTAAGTAGTTTTTAAAAGTTTCCTCAGAAAAGTAAACAGGGCAATTATATTAAGTTTGACAAAATATATTTTAATTCAAGCAGATTTCAGAGGAAACCAACAAAAAAGATGACAACTCAAATATTATGTCCTTTTCATGAAATGTCAGTTACAATTACAATTACAAAATTCATTATTTTTATTATTATGCTCAATATATATATAAATGCTATTGTTTTACAGTTTACCAACTTAAGACTCAAAACTATGTATAGTTAAATTAAGCACACTAAATGGCATTTTTCATTTACACTGGATGCAAATTGAAATTATTTTCCTGGAAGTTATGTCAGATTTGATGGACTTCACCAACACGATAATAAATCTCCTTTCAAAGTGACCTATTGTCAGAAATTTACTTATATTGCAGCAGAGTCCAGTCTGTTTTGAAAAAGTCAAGTCATTTCCAGTCCAATGACCAATTTGTATAAAAATAATCTTGAACGGATGTTGGAGGAAAACCCTTAGATTGAATGTACAAATAAATAACTGAGGACATAACTCTGAGTACATACTTTTTCATCCAGATGGTAGGAAAGTAATCCTGAGAACGTAAACAATTTTAACCTAACTTAAAGTTGATAAAAAATTTTTTACAGCTAGAGAGGAGGGTGTGAGGAAACTTTGGCAAGGTGTAACACCAGCTCTTTACAGACACATAGGTGAGGCTTCTCAGTGTGACCATCTTAAGACATTTTCATATGCATTAAGGAAATCTCCTTCAGTATCTTGAAAACTCTCAGATGTCTGTGTTGGGATTTCATCCAAACATTTTTATTTTATTATTTTTCTTTTACTTTCAAGCATTACTTTTACTTTATAGAAAGAAAAAAAACAAGAAAAAAAAACAGCAATTTTTTCAGGCTAAAGAAATATTTATTATGTATAAATAATACTCATAAAATCATCTTAGCATGACTTGCTTTCCGTTGATTTACTGTAGGTTATGCCAGGTATAAAGACAAAGACTTTCATCCCTGAAAAAAATGTGTGAAATGTAACAAATCGCTCTTTTAACTTGGCTTAATAAAATCATCTTATCTTATCTTATAATTTGTAAAGAAGGTACATTTTTGAAATAACCATTAACAACGGTTCTCTGCAGTATAAAAAAAAAACAAATTTAAAAATATGTTCACAGTTTATTCAGGATGCCGAATGAGTTTCTACGAAATGCTGAGAGAAAAAGTCTTTAAGAGGGGAAACGATGGATCTTTTCCTGTCTGGTATGAATTATTTAAAAAAACAGCTACTGTTAACTTGTAATGTTTTGTTGTTTTTCCCACCAAATAATTACAATATAAATTAATATTTGTGAAAAATATCCTTTGAGTCTCTCCATCATTCATCTTTTCTTTACTGGTTGTTTTTACATTCAACCAGACTCTTGTCACAATTGAATTATTATTGTATATGCTTCAAGTCTCTAAGCACAATACTTTATAAAGTTTTTTATCAAATCATACCCAAATGTTACTTCCCATCATGTAATTTTCTAAGCAACACTTACCAAAAATTATCCAAAATACCCAAAGAAATATCAGTCAACAGTTACAAGTCTGCCAGAAGACTTTCATAAACTTTTGAAATGAAAACTAATATCTCCAACTAACAAATTTTCACCATAATTTTCCTATTGTGCAAAGACACATTATTATTTTTACATGACAGGAAGCTTTTTTTACATTTAGTTTTTGTTCTGTTTAGGAAAGCATCCATGGCTGGTTTGCTGTCTGGTGCTGCTGCTCAGTTCATTTCAAGCCCCACTGACCTAGTTAAAGTTCAGATGCAGATGGAAGGGAAGCGAAGACTTGAAGGAAAACCAACAAGGTTTGTCAAATACGTGCATCATGATCATTGGCAAGGATCTTATCGTTCAATCAAACAAAAGCAAGAATAAAACTTTAAGCATGAACAGCATACCTGGCAACCAGTTTGGGGATAGCAATCAATTTTAACTTGCTTTGGACAGTCATGTTATTTTATAAGTTGCCATCTAATGGCTGCTGCTCTTTTACAATAATTTACATTCTGAGTTGAAGAACGCACGCCACTTTCATTTGTATAACATAATTATATAATTATTTTTGCTCACAATTCCAACAGCCTTTGTTTAGATATGTACACAATTTTTTATCAACTGCAATTTCATCTTGCAATGCTTTGGCATTTGGTCTTGTAATACCATTATTCAATTTTTTAATGCATTTATATTTCTTTATTAACTCAGAGCCCAGTTGATGTTGGGAAATTCAATGGATTTTTAAATAAATTTTTATGGGATTTTCCCAGTTTTCTGTTGTACACTATTTGCATATTGTGCAGTGGCATAGTTAGGATTAGTGCCGCCCCGGGCAGGCCAGAATTTTTTCCACCCCTTTCAAAAAAAATACTCTGGACTTGGCAGAAAAGGCCCCCCCCTCCCTTCCTCCCCATATAAAAGAAATGGGTTCAGCCCATGGCGGTCTGCTCCCTCTACACCCCCTTCCAAAAAAACTGATATCATGTTTTAACCATGAGTTTGTCTACTTCTGTTTTCTGCAGCTACCACATTTATTTAGAAGTATAGACTTGTGGTCTGTTGTTTATGTCAGATGACCTAATGTTTCTAGAATACATTTTTATCATAATAGGATGCATTCTATATCAGCCCAAACAAGATCCATTCTTTGGGTAATCTTTCATGAAATGATGAATTTGTCACAGACCTAATTTTTTTGTACACATTTCATTTATAATAAATCTCTTTGATTTTATATTTCAGAGTGAAAAATACTCTTCATGCATTCCAGCAAATTGTGGCAGAAGGAGGAGTTAGGAAACTTTGGACTGGTTGGGTGCCAAATGTTCAAAGAGCAGCATTAGTTAATTTAGGAGGTTAGTCTTTTTTTTTTTTTTTTTTTTTAAGAGAGGAGTTAATTTAAGTGGTTTTTTCCTTCAGACATTATTTAAAAGTACAAAATTTCTGCATACATTTTTTTTTTTTTTTTTTTTTTTTTTTTTTTTTTTTTTTTTTTTTTTTTTTTTTGTTTATTTTTTTTTTTTTTTTTTTTTTTAAGAGAGGAGTTAATTTAAGTGGTCATTGCCTTCAGACATTATTTAAAAGTACAAAATTTCTGCATACATTTTGGGTAGGATCTTCAAAGTGCTAAAACTTTTTCACAAATTTTAACTGCAGATATTAAAATTAAATATCTTGTAGAATGTAGACGTTTTTTTTTTTTTTGGTTAAATGGAACATCAGAGATTTTATCTGGTGGAACTTACTGTATTTGAAAACATCAACTTTAATTCACAAGCTGAGTTAGCCTCATAACTATACATTATTCAATAAAATAAACTAACTTAGAGGTTATTTAAAATTTCAGACTTAGCCACTTACGACACTGCGAAACATACAATATTGTCAAATACAAAATTGAAAGACAACTATGTGACACACACTTTGTCAAGGTAAATGGCTGGCAAGCAAAAATACCCTACAGTTTTATATCTGGTCATTGAGGTTCAGAGTATTTAGAAAATAGATTGTAAATGGCTGTTGTTAGAATGGTTTTACAAGGGTTAAAGTCCAATATCTTGCTGAACTGTTTTTAAAAATCTTGATTTAAGTCAAATCTTTTTACCTGTTAGACTAAATTTACCTTTTGTTAAGTCTAAAGTTTTCCCTGTTAGACTAAATTTACCTTTTGTTAAGTCTAAAGTTTTCCCTGTTAGACTAAATTTACCTTTTGTTAAGTCTAAATATTTGGCCTGTTAGTAAGTCTAAATGACATGTTAGTGCCTGCTCAGGTATCGTAGCTGCTCTCATGGGAACACCTGCTGATGTGATCAAGACACGAATCATGAATCAACCAACCAAAAATGGGAAGTAGGTCATAGATTTTTTTTCCCTCTAATCATAAATTTGTTCTCCAGTTATAACAAAATATGAGCTCTAATATCAGCCGTGCATAAAAACTAGGATGGTATTGTAGCGAACGTCAATCTGCTGTAAGATAATGTACATTATTTTTGTAGTGCTTGGCTAGGACGACAGTCAGCCATCTCAAGGCGTACACAACACCAGTTTGGTGTAAAATGGGATGGACTGGGACTGTCTTCATCGTGTCTCTTTGGGTTAACAGAAATTTTCTCTCCCTGCCATTCAACTATGTCTGTTCAGGCCTCTGTCACTCCTGCTTTTCTCTCTTACACAGGGGTTCGTAACCAGGGGCTGCAGGAGGCGTGTTGTGGTCTGTGGGAAGACCCGAAAAAAATCAGGTTTACATGCATTTTTATCACGGGGGTTCGGTAAATATGTTTTGAAATCTAGATGATAGATGGGGTGCTGGAAACACTTTGAAATCTAGATGATAGATGGGGTGCTGGAAACATTTTGAAATCTAGATGATAGATGGGGTGCTGGAAACATTTTGACATCTAGATGATAGATGGGGTGCTGGAAACATTTTGACATCTAGATGATAGATGGGGTGCTGGAAACATTTTGACATCTAGATGATAGATGGGGTGCTGGAAACATTTTGAAATCTAGATGATAGATGGGGTGCTGGAAACATTTTGACATCTAGATGATAGTTGGGGTGCTGGAAAAAATTTGAAATCTAGATAATAGATGGGGTGCTGGAAACATTTTGAAATCTAGATGATAGATGGGGTGCTGGAAACATTTTGAAATCTAGATGATAGTTGGGGTGCTGGAAACATTTTGAAATCTAGATGATAGACTGGGTGCTGGAAACATTTTGACATCTAGATGATAGTTGGGGTGCTGGAAACATTTTGACATCTAGATGATAGATGGGATGCTGGAAACATTTTGACATCTAGATGATAGATAGGGTGCTGGAAACATTTTGAAATCTAGATGATAGATGGGGTGCTGGAAACATTTTGAAATCTAGATGATAGTTGGGGTGCTGGAAACACTTTGAAATCTAGATGATAGATGGGGTGCTGGAAACATTTTGAAATCTAGATGATAGATGGGGTGCTGGAAACACTTTGAAATCTAGATGATAGTTAGGGTGCTGGAAACATTTTGAAATCTAGATGATAGATGGGGTGCTGGAAACACTTTGAAATCTAGATGATAGATGGGGTGCTGGAAACATTTTGAAATCTAGATGATAGATGGGGTGCTGGAAACATTTTGACATCTAGATGATAGTTGGGGTGCTGGAAACATTTTGACATCTAGATGATAGATGGGGTGCTGGAAACATTTTGACATCTAGATGATAGATGGGGTGCTGGAAACATTTTGAAATCTAGATGTTAGATGGGGTGCTGGAAACATTTTGACATCTAGATGATAGTTGGGGTGCTGGAAACATTTTGACATCTAGATGATAGATGGGGTGCTGGAAACATTTTGAAATCTAGATGTTAGATGGGGTGCTGGAAACATTTTGAAATCTAGAGGTGGTGCAGCGCTAATAAAAAGGTTAAGAGCCTCTGCTCCAAAGCTACTCTCTCCTAAAGTGGTGCTCTCAGCTGCCTTGTCTTGCTCTCTCTAAGCAACACTTTTCACTCCTACACCTGTGCTAGCCCATATATACCCACAATCCTACTACACCGGTCCCAGCTCATATATAAACCTAACCCTACTACACCTGTCCCAGCTCATATATACCCCCAATCCTACAACACCTGTCCCAGCTCATTTATACCCCCAATCCTACAACACCTGTCCCAGCTCATTTATACCCCCAATCCTGCTACACCTGTCCCAGCTCATATATACCCCCAATCCTACTACACCTGTCCCAGCTCATATATACCCCCAATCCTACTTCACCTGTCCCAGCTCATATATACCCCCAATCCTACTTCACCTGTCCCAGCTCATATAAACCTCCGATCCTACTACACCTGTCCCAGCTCATATATACCCCCAATCCTGCTACACCTGTCCCAGCTCATATATACCCCCAATCCTACTACACCTACCCCAGCTCATATATACCCCCAATCCTACT